>CM031238.1:816140392-816218923 GCA_018340775.1 Taxus wallichiana var. yunnanensis | reverse complement strand
AAATTTCTCTCCATGTGCTAATATCTTCCATTCGAAAGTGGCTAGCCAATCGGGCGCAGGAAGGAAGGATTGTCGATAACATTATGTTTTTTGCCATTGAATGGATGAGCTAGAAGCTAAGCAAGAAAGTATCCAAGCATTGCATGACATTGCGAATGTTGGCTTCATCTTCAATGAGCGTAAGAAAAGATTCATCCACAAAATTCCCATTGATAATTTGAGAGTTGGGCATAGCATGAAGTGAGATTCCCCTAACAAGACCCTAGGATTTAGTGTGGGATAATAAATACCCAAATCCTTTGGTGAGAGCACATACAGTATAGGGGCTAGAGGGAAGCCTTTCGAATAGAACGAAAAATCCCAAATGGTTTGAGCTAATTCCATTGATAGAAATCTGAGCAGAGGCATCCACAAAAATAATATTGACGATCAATAAAAATGGGGCCAAAGCCAAGGGCTTGAAGCATGGAAAGAATAAAAGGCCATTCAATTCGATTGTAGGCTTTCTTGAAATCAATTTTTATGAACATGTCGGCTGATTAGATCTACGGGCCCATTCCATGCCTTCCCACACAACAATGATGTTATCTAGGATATATCTACCTGTATAAATCATGTTTGTTTTGGTTGAATAACATCTAGAAGGATAGTGTGTAGCCACATAGCCAAAGCTTTGGCAATGATTTTATATGAGACATTCAATAGAGTGATCGGCCACCAACAAGTGATTTGTTCAAGGTCTCCTTGTTTAGGGATGAATTTGATGTTTCCCTTATTGATTTGAGGCCCTAAGGATTGATTCTGAAACCCTTCGAGGTAAACTTGGAATAGGTCATTCCCGACTGAATCCCAAAGGGATTTATAGAATTCACAGGGGAAACCATCGCATCCCGGTGCTTTATCATTGGCCATCTGCATGGTGGCTTCATGGAGGTCCTCGATGGTGAGCATTTTGTCACAGATCACTTTCGAGCCTCAAACAATTTGCATGGCACAACACCCAAACATTGATCAAGAGTAGCTTGGCGAGCTGCAGAAGGTTGTTGAGCTTGGAACACGAGCTTGTAGTGGCGCACAAAAGCTTGCAACATAAGTTGTGGGTCTGTATCGAGCACCACCCTCCATGATAGCCCAAATTTTTGGGAAGGTTTCTTGGCTCTGAGAGAAAGAAAAATTCTTTCGAGACCCAATCTCCAATTTTGAGCCAGTGCATACGGGCTCGGATTTGTGCTCCCCTGGCATTGTAGTTGTCCGCAATTTGGATTTGTTAGCGAAGCATTGCAACATGAAGTTGCAGGGTTTCAGAGAAGGGATTGCTTTGAAGCGCCACCACCACTCAGCTAAGGGCCGATGTGTTAGCGGAGTATGAGTGGCGATGAATAGTGGCCAACTATCTATCATAGATTCTAAGGAATCTAGTTGTCCGAGTCAGACACATCCTCCAACCATTGAATCCAGCTAGCTTGCATAGGTGGATGATACAACTAACAATGACTAGGACGTGGAATTAAATTCCAAACACACTTGATATGATTTACGGTGGGGCCATGTTCCATCAAGGTAACATTACAAAAGAATTGGCCTTTATGGCATAAAGGGCACGAATCCTGCCAAGTGATATGAAATCATATTGGAGAATGATCCGAAAGGACAAAATCAGGCATGACCTCCACTGGCAGGGAATAAATTCTATCAAACTCAAAATAATCTTGAGCTAACAACATGGCTCTGTCGAGTTGTTTAAGTACATGATCTATCCCTCCACGTAGATTGGTCCACATATACCAAGTTGCAGAGGTGGGAAAGTGAGATGCATTAGGATCAAAGAATCCAAACTTATTATGCATAAAGTACCATGCTTCCCTTTTGCCAGGTGTCCACCTCATCATAGGTGGCCACATTTATCATTAGGTGACTCCACCATATTAAAGTCTCCACTTATGACCCAAAAGGCATCGAGAATGGAGTTGGCGATCCACCGCCACAGATCGGCCCTTTTGGCCGCATTGTTAGAGGCGTAAATATTAATGAGGCCAAAAGGACGACCATCAACATTAAATAAAACCCATATGGCACATTGGTGGGGTCGATGCCATGGTCAATTAATAGAGGTCGTCATTTGGGAGAAAAAGTGAAATTAATCCCCCACGCCCTGCTTCATGATTGTTATAGAAAGCCAAGTTGTCATGCTAGATGGACTTACAAACCATCTGCAACTGAAAACCTATAATTTTCACTTCCTGCAAAACAAAACGTCCAAATTTGCACAACGTTGTTGAGTTTCACACACAACATATTTGCGACAGAGTCTATAAGACCCCAAACATTCCAAGATAAACAATTCATGGGAAACGATGGTCAAGATCCATATCCCCATCCTCCAAGCCATCAAGGGCATCATATTGATTTTGCAGGAATCGAGCAATATTGTGCTGCAAAAAATCCTGCAAATCAATTTTTTTCTTTTCGATGTACTCAATGTTGTATACCCACTTTTTTGAGTCCATGCACCGTGAGTCGTCTTTATGGTCCCAAGAGATGCAAGATGGGCTTCAGGGCCTTTTAGAGGGCCCTTGTGAATTTCTTGGTAGGAGTAATGACACTGAATGTTGGATGGGAACATTGTAAATAGAATTTGTTTGGTCCATGAGAACTAAAGCTGCGAGGGGTGTGCTAGAGTACTTTGGCAATGGGGTAACTGAGTTGGCAGTGACAGTTGGTTCTTTAGCAGCAGTCATTGGCTCTTTAGCATGCACAGTATGTGGTTGTTCCTTAACACTGGCTCATGGTGGCCATTAGAGCCAGAGGCCTTGGAATGTTGGGCTTTGTTCTTGTTTCACTAGCCCCACAACTTTCCAACCTTCCTCCTACGGGGGTTTGACTGGTTCGAGCTGCTTTGGCCACAGGCGGTTGCGGGGGTACATAAAGAGGACAATCTTTGATCTTGTGATCAAAAGCCTGGCAACGGAAGCATGTGTTAGGAAAATTGATATACATGACCCACTGAGAATAGTGTTTGTCTCCCATCTGGATATCCACAAACTCTTTTAGATCCTGAGAGAGATCAATCTCAACGCATACTCGTTTCTACGACCGAGCATGGTAAAACCTCTCGGCTTCAGGCAAACTACCCGGCCAAGAGAAGTAGCAATTTGTGACAAAAAAGGCACACATGGCAAAGGGAGGCTAGGGAATTCAACCCAGACAGGCACTTTAAGGGCGGTATATTCAGATACCACAAAGTCCTTGTGCCATGGGGTTAACACAAGTAGTGAGTTACGAACATACCAAGTGGCTTTCTTAGCTAGAATATTGGGTGCATTGGCGGGATCAGAGAAGCAAAAGAGGAAAAAACCCTTGGTCATGTTTTGAACACTTTCCAGTCTAACTCCATGAGGAGTCTAGATAGTGTTCACCCAAGATTTGAGCATGCTTTCAGAGGGGATGTGACCCACAAAATACCCAATGAGACAAAACTACTCTAACCATTGACATGTAACATTAAATTCAGGAATGGGCAGAACCACATCAGGAGGAGA
Organism: Taxus wallichiana var. yunnanensis; assembly: GCA_018340775.1. Lineage (NCBI taxonomy): Eukaryota > Viridiplantae > Streptophyta > Pinopsida > Cupressales > Taxaceae > Taxus > Taxus wallichiana. Next base: position 816,215,384 of record CM031238.1, on the reverse strand, counting down.
AATATTACCTTGTGGAATACTTTCGGACAAACTTCCTGGGTCGCTTCGCCGGCGGTGCCATTGCTCAAAGCTCCACTATCTCTGCCACGATTGAAACAATCAAGTTTGAAGATAGCGAGGTCATTATATAAGGGATGCCTAGAGGGCGAGAAACCCTAGGATAAACTATAGAAATAAATTCTCGTAGTGCCCAAAAGACCGTGGTATGGCAAAGATACCAGTGTAAAACCCTAGAAAAACAACTCTAGTTTTTTTCCAAAGTTACTCACCGCCTCTCTTCGCTATGGGTGGGGCTCTCCTCTTTCCGTCGTGCCTCGTATTGTTGATGGTTCGAACCTGCCCCGCCACCGCCATCATCTGACAACTTCCCTCGCCTCATCCTTGCCATTCCTACTTGTGAGGAGGCGGACCAGGAGGAAGAAGTTTATGCCGACTAGGAGAGATCCCGGATCTTTGAAAAAACTTACCTCGCTCGGGTTAGCTAGATGGTGATGATCCGCCCACTTCGGGCATGTTTGCTGCTATCACTGCGTGAATTAGTTGTTTTTATATTTTTAGGTGATGCCTACTTTTGTCATTTCTAGACTCGACCTAGTTTTTCATCCTTCTTGTTTTGTTCATGGTTTTGGGGTGTGATCTCTCATACCACCGGCATTTTTTGTTGAAATCTACCTTATATCGCATTGAATTAAAATAATATAAGATCATTTTCATCAAAAAAATATAAAAAGGAAAACAATGTAAAAGTGAAGGCATCTATGTTGTTCTAGTTGGTGAATAAAGCTAGAGGATGATATTACCAAAGAGAAGAAGATTGTAGATGTTAGCAAATCATTGGATTAGATTGATGGATGCTTGAATGACCTCCAAAGGTTAGAGAAGAAATATTTGATGTCTTAAGTGTTGTTGTGATGAAATCTAGCTTTGTGAGAAGAATATGATACATGCATGTTACAATGCGAGAGGAGCATTCAATTAATAATTCGGGATGAGAGAAGCTCTTAGGTATGATAGAGGCAAATAACCTTGAATGAAGACTGAGACACATTTATATAGATTCATATCAACAAGGAAGAATCGCTAACGATTTGGGAAATATGGGAAAAAGGTTATAACAACTTCCTAAATCGAGTCATTTGTTTGTTTTGACGAAGGATGTATGTTGGAAAGAGGTTATGCGGGTTAGGAATGTTGTTAAATGGTTGAGAAGTTGGTGATTTTGTTTTGTTTTATTTGATTTTGGTTTGTAAGTGGTTTGAGTGGTTTAAGAAGGGTAAAATAGGATTTTACAACTATAGAATAATATTTATAGGGAGTAAATATAATGGGGAAGAATAAGACTTAGGATAAGGATTTAATGGATAAAATGATAATGATGTGATAATGGATTTAATGTATAATATGATGGTGATGTGATAATGAAGGGGAGTTAGTAGACATGGACACGGGGATTAGCGGTGCTAATTTTAGGTGTCTATAGAGGGGATTATATGGATGAACCTCATCTCATACACATCCATTGGGGGCACGTTGCTCCTATCATCTTCACACCTTGTACCATACCATCACACTCATACAACATTTGCATATCTTGGTTGCATCTACTCTTGCTAGCTTATTTTATTTACATGTTACACTTTGTTTTCCATGCTAGATGGATTCTTAGTATGTCATCATCTTTCTATATATACACATGTGCATTCACTTGGTCTTTAAATGTGAATGCAAATCTCTCACATCTCCTTGCATGATGCATGATGCTCGACACTAAACCTTTTTCCAATCCTACCAAGGCTCCCGAGGGCATCTACTTTTTCCATTTTCATACTTCATATATCACATGTTTTATTGTTACAATCTTTACTCTCTCTTGGCACTATTACTCTACTTTTCACTGATTTATACACATTTTGACATACTATTTATCTTTCTAACATGCTAACGGGTGCTTCATGTGTAACATTTTCCTTGTAGGACTATATACAACCATTATTATCTGTCACTACTTGCTTTCCATTGTTTTCTATTGCTTGTTATTTTTGTAGGCTATGCCCTATGTCTTGTGTGATCATTGTATGCTTTTGGCCACTTTGTCCTTGATTGTCTTGTGACATTGTGAGTGATGTCCTATGTTTGAAACCCTATTTTTGCGGTCCATCTTGTTTGCACACTTGATTGTTACATTGTTTTCTATTGCATACTAGCTATATTTACTACTAACACATATTACTAGCCCACTTTGTTTGCATGTGACTTGGTTTCTACCATGCACATCCTTTATCCCCTACAAGTATCCACCTCAGATCATCATCTGGACCTCTCCTTTGGGCTGCATTCTCCTACTATCGTCGCATGCACCCCAAATGAGGGGAGGCATACATTGGGTGAAAAAATCACCCCTACACATCTTAGAGCTATAGTTCGAGATCAAAGCACAAGAGTACATAAACAACATAGGAACACATTCACATAATGAATTAGAATCTGAATTAGGTCCAAACCAAAGAGTAAAACACTATCACCTAGTATCGAATAGTAGTTCCCGGGCACTTATGTCTTTCCCTGGTGCTAATGTCACGGGGTCATAAATAGGCAATTTATCAATACAACACAGTCTCTACAACAATTTATAAAGTATTTCTACAATAACATGCACTGGCCTTCAGTCACAAAATGCATTCTATCTCTTACAATTAAATGCAATCAAAACTATTTGGAACTAATTAGAACAAATCGGGACGTACCATCTGCAATGGTGCTTATTGGGCAAAGTCATGGAAGGAGAGTAAAACTAGACCTCTCTCCCCAACACTTGCTTTTGGCGTGAGATTGCCCAAAAAACTCGCACTTGGTGTGAGATCTCCCAAAAAAACTCGCACTTTGCGTGAGATCGCCCAAAAACTCACTCTTGGCGTGAGATCACTTAAAATATTTGCTCTTGGTGAGAGACCCCCAAAAAAACTCGCTCTTGGCATGAGATCACCCAAAAACTTGCTCTTGCGTGAAATTGCCCAAAAACTCACTCTTGGTGTGAGATCGCCCAAAAACCTCACCTTCAACATTCAAATCAGCAACTTCAAGCAATAAGACACTTTTCTATCTTTTACTCTTTTACATATCAGTGCACACTTTCCTTTTACACACTTTTATGATCTTTACATACTTATACACATGTTTCTTTGATCTATCATATACAAAACTTTGACTACTTTCTTGCTCTTCTTTTCAGGTCCATCCTTACAAGAAGCAACTCACACAAGCTACAACAACATGCTACAATGTATACACTTCACCCCTAGGGTCCACTTCCCTTTCCTAGTCTCCACGCTTCACTTTGCAATCACTCCATGCTTCACTTGTCCACTTGGCACGCTATAAAAACACTCTTCTCTATAGGATCATAAGGTATGCATCTTATATCTGCTTTATGTTATCCAGTATTCACTGAACAACATAAAGTGGGGAAAATATAAACACAAAATCATGTACTTAGGTACATTTCTAGGTCCTAAATCATACTAATGTATACATGATTCCTAAGAAAGAAAATTAGTGGTTGACAACTATCTTTGGCCTCTTTTCTTTGTCTCTTGCTTTCTCTTTGGTCTTACACACCCTACAACCCTATAGAATCTAAATGATTTATCTTTTATGGCCTCAAACATTGGCACCCAATTAGGACACCAAAGTGCTCATGCACCTCTATCCATACTAGATGCTCCCGACTCTTTCTTACCTTTACTCACTCTTTTTGGGTCTCTTTTATCTTTTGGACATATTTTTCACTTATGGGTTGGCCTTCCAGTTGTCAATTACAAAATTAAAACAAGGGAATCATATATATACTTAGTTACTTCTAAAAATAAGGACCAAGCACTAAGCATTACATACTATCACCTAAGCTTGCATCCAAAGGCACTAAATCACTTCAAAGGCATCCATCTATCACTCATACAAGGGACAAGGGTTGCATCACTTCGCATACACTACATAAGAGGGGAATTCTATTATATTCCATCCACACATACTATACATCTTCTACATTCTAGATTTAGCCTGCTATCATTTGTGCAATTTGCAAAAGGACATCTTAAGGCGTCACCGCACACACTTTCACACAAAACTACATAGGGTCTGAGATGTAGTGTAACACTCGTACAGATAGAAAGTTCACTTTTCAGTGATTGTCGGGTCGGCTGACTCTCACATTCTCGCATATTTTTATTATTATATTTGATGTGGTTTTGGACATGTGTAGGTTGATATTATGTTTTGCAGTCAAATGCACCTTCAAAGTGATTAAAGAGAGATTATCAAGAGAAAGACACGAATCAACAATGAACCTCTTGTGACATAAAATAAATCAATTCTTGAGTATTTGCAAGGCCGCCACAATGCCCAAATCTAGTCGCCGGTTCTCAAATGCCTCTCGCTTGCTGTGGGTGCCTCTGTCTGCATCATTTTTGAGTTCCATAATTTCAAGTGAGCATCAACAACATTGTTTACTGATCTGTTTCAAGATTTCACCTGCCCATATCACTTCATGTTCACTCGAAAATTAGCTAAGTCCTCTTATCTCTTCCTCTTGCTTAGGGTTTCATATTGCACATGTTTTATTGCTTACGTCTTACTATATATTAGCACTTGTACATCATTTAGTATAGTAGTTACTTTTCAATTAGATTTAATTCAAATTAAATTAAATCACATAGTCATATGTGATGGCTTTATTGTGCAATTTTCCCCAAATGCATTGATGTGTTTTGCTAAATATGAAAAAATATCATGGATACACCCATCCTTAGGCCACTTGGACTTATCTATTTAGTTTCTTCTTTGACCCGGAAATATAGGGTTTCATGTTGTGTCAACGTGTTGAAATAATCTCTAGAGGGAAAATTTAAACCACAAACCAGGAGATACTTGTCGAAAAAAATATTTCCTCACCACCACTCTTAAGATAAGACTAATAATAACATCTCCTATTGCACAATTGGTGAAGAAAATGCTATTTTTCAAACTCTTGAGACAACTAAATTTATATTTATTTTGGTAAATTCTTTTGGGAATTCTTTTAACCAAGTTGGTAACTAGGAACAAATTCAATAACAATATGGTAACAAGACTATATTTTCCACGAAGAGTCCAATTAAACCTTCACTACGTCATAGAAAAATTCTCCCAATAAAAATTACAACCAAATTCTTGAGTTGCTACTCTCCTCATTATCTCTAGAATCGAAGGGGATTTTGCATAAAATCACATCGATTATATGTTGTGTGAAGTTAATTCCATGCTCACTTCCTCTGCTTAATTCATCCACATGACTTTATTGCTTGATTACACACTCCGCACCATTGTTAGAAAAGGCCCCTAACATCTCTCATCGGTGATGTTAATTGATAAGAAACTATATTTAATTTAATATGTAGAAAAGAGGAATGTGAACATCAAAAATAATATGAGATATGCACAAAATTGGAGACAAATCAAATTGACATTTTTATTAAATGATAAGGCGAGAACACAATTATATAGCCACGAGGCCGTAGAGTAGAAAGATAAAACAATGCAAAGCAACTCACTTTCTCCTTTGCTCATTCCTTGCATATTTGTTTTTTTAGTGGTGACCATTCATATCCCATATTGCTCTTCATCTCCTTCGTGTCTTCTCACATTCTTCATATTAGAAGACAAATTAAATTATATTTAGTTTTATCCATTCCAACACACAATCCATATAGAATTGGTTTATAACAACATATAAACCCTAATATACCATGTTCCTTATACCAATAGGAATTGTGTTGAAGAACTTGGTCAAGAGTTTAACACACGAATACATCATAAAACTCACAATGCATAAAACTTGAGATGTTGATTCATTTTCACACACAGAGATGAACTACATACATAGTGTAATGATCTCCTTCAAAGGAGTCAACACGTATCACTTTCAATGACTCATGTCTAATAATAGTGTGACTTAGAACTCACCCATAATTGAATATTCTAACTATATAGAGTAATTTACCCAAGAATCTCTCTCACACCTCATTATTTTAACTCGAGTGACAATTACAACTTGTAATATCTATATGAATTCTTATTACAACTCATCACACCACACACAATAATACACTAACATGTGAACACTAAGAAGATATTCCTAACATTCCCTCCTTAGTGTGAACACAAGGAGTAATCACACCATAGGAATTGGAAATGCAAATGCATGCCCATGCATGTTTTAGGTATGCAATTTGTTATTATGGATATCTACTACACATGATCACCGACATACATTAGCATAATTTCTCATGTTTTTAATTTCGGTGAATGTTGGGTTTTTCATTGGTCAACCACACTTCTAGTAATCATCTACTTACAAGAACTCAATAGTTCCCTCTTTCAACTCTTGTGAGTGTTGGCTTCTCATCGACCAATCATTGCGGTAAATACGATAACATGAGATCATTGCATTCATTTACTCTCATATTCATTTTTTTGTAAAAGGTGTTTATTTCGTACACCATACAAAACATGAGAACATTGGAAAAATAGCCACTATATCAAATGTGTGGCCATGTCACTAGCAAATGATGAGAGGACATTGATTTTCCTCAAACCTCTATTACCTCCAATCTCATTTTTCTTGGGTACTTAGCAAAAATGATTTTGAAGCTTATGTGTATGAAACCCCCTCAAAATAGAATGTTTACTTGTAAGACATTGAGTACCACTAAAAATGTGTCTATATAGTGAGACAATTTTTGATGACACAAAATAAATATTGACACAAGACTATAACTTTTGTGTGTTTATCTTCACAATAAGAAAACATACACTAAATTTACTAAAAAGACACAAATGACACACTATAACAAAAATGACACACAATTATGACTCTTTTAAAACATAACACATAATTATACAATAACCTTAGAAGTCTTTAAAAAAATACTAGTTGACTATTGACTCTAAACTTTATTATAGATCATCTAGAGGATTATTAAAATATTATTAATTAAGACACATAGAAGACTTATATTTGAAAATTTAATCGCTCATTAAATCGTGACCCACTTAATGACAATTCTATTGACTCTTCGTAGAACAACTTGGATCTTTAACACAAACCATTGTTACTCAAGAGTCGCTATACTAACATGACATGCTATTTAAACATGACTCAACATTTACTAAAAATCGACTAACCAAGAACATTAAATAGTTGCATGATCGCACTTTTCGGGACTTCAAATTAAAACCGGGTCATGAAGCGTTGAGTCTTTAAAATTTAAGACTACCCTAATATAAGAGAAAATCACACTAATGAAACTTCCGGAGAGATTACCATGGACGAACAACCAAGCAATTGGTAAAAACATCATATATTCATAGACAATCCACTTTAATACCACATAAATACTTTGGGTGAAAATTTAACACACAAATACACAATAAAACTCACTATGCATGGAAATTAATCCCTCATTGGTTGATATGCTTGGTCTGCAACAAAGATCAATAAGGATGAGTATATTTTCTTGTTTGGTGTTCCCCTCTCCTCCTTGATGGCTTCATCGAAATAAAAATTCTCACACAATTATCTATAAATACATGTGGTACTACCCCAAGTCATATATGCCTCTTTAACACATCTTGAATTGTTTATATGACACTAAAAAAATCTTTTCCATTCAAAAAAGTATGTTGATTAGTTGGAGGATGAATATTTAACATATATTTACTTCCTTGATTATGTCCATAATATTTCGACTCAATATTTTTAACAAAAAAATCTATGTATGTATACATATTAAGGTTAAACTTTAAATATTATGATTGTTCTTTATTAATTACGACAAAAATGTATTTGTAACTTTAAATGTGTGTGGTCGTGTTTATTTTGAATTTTTAAAACAAATGCTTTGCCTAGGTCCAATGTGTATATAGTTTTTTTAATTCTCTACCATTAAAAAAAAAGGAGTTCAAAATACCTTTTGTCAAAATAGAATATATCAAAGCTCCCTTAAAAATAATGAGTAAATGTTCTTCTTTTTCTTCTTTTTTTTTTTTAAAGAAAACCGAACAAAAGATATTGCATTCTTGCCAAACAAATTACTTCTATATTTTTTTATACAAATTTGTATTTTGTATACAATTATTTGTATTTTATGTAGGTTATAGGTAGATAAATTCCAATCAAGCATAACTTAAATAAATTAATCAATCTTGAAAACTATATGCCGACAATTATGTGGCTTGTATCTTGTCATAAAAGTCTTCCTTAAATGCATAAATGGCCTACATTAACGATTAATTCTCGATATAAAACATCACAAATACATGTGAATTTGGATATTCTTGATATATCTCGGTGCATGGCTTCGGAGTTCCTTTTTCTCATTTTCTTAGCACTTCAATTTGTCTTTATTTTCCTTTTTTATTTTTCTATGCAAACCTCACTAGCCCTACCAATGTCTCCATTATACCTTTTGAGTGTGATTGCACCTTTCAAGTGTGATTGCTAGAGAAATAGAAACAAGAGATTTGTAAAAATAATGTATGATAACAAAAACATTCTACATCCTTAAACATAGAAACCTCTCAATCCTAATCTAGTTTTAGAAATTCTTATTGACCTTGCTCAAGTGGATCCATCCCCTATATTAGAAACATAACTCGACATAAACTAAAACCATGGGAAGTAGGGCACTTCACAAAATCTATCACATTTAACAATAGTAATGATTAAATTGTACTTTCTTAGAAAATGTAAAATATGTACCCTCCAAATTCCGATGACTAGTGATTTTCTATTCAATTCCACTCATTTAAGTCTTGAAAATTGATCAATCTTTAAAGAAGACTCCAAGCTAAAGAAAGATAATTTGCGACCTTCTAGATATCTTTGTAAAAAAGGATAAAAATAGAAATTGAAAAAATAATAATACACCAAAGATAGGATACCAACAAAAAGATGATTTTGTTTTTCTTTTAATAGTTAGATTTGAAAATGTGACCCGCTAGACAAGAAAATAGATTTAAATTCTAGCCCGTTAAAGCGAGAAAGATCAAAGAAATCAAACCTACAAATTTATAAACTACGATTACGAATTTTGGGGTCGTTGCAATAAAATTATGATAGAAAATGAAATAGAGATGACTCATAGCTAAAGTCTCTAATAAGGAATAGCCGAATTCATATGATATGACCAGACATGGCAAGATCAATGCGGTGTTAGGAAATTAATATTTACTAGATGATATTTATGATGTGATGAATATTATGGCTAGGTTGTTATATTATTGTTTTATAACAATAATGTTATTATAAAGTGATTATACGTGAATTGTGGTGGTTGTAACCACACTCGTATATAGGAGTTAGGTGAGATATTTGTGGAGGAGGTTTCTTAGATATAGGAGCTACCTCTCCTATTGTAACTCTTCTATGCATAATTGATGAAGTAATTTTGTATATTCTGTGGTGCATTCTTAACCAAACTTTATATTTGGTATCAGAGCAGTTTGATTCTCTGTATGTGATGGAAGTGTAAATTGATTGAAGGGGCAGTTAGTATTTTTCCTGTCCCGTGTATGGAAAATTCAATTTTATCATTTAGTCATTACCTGAAGGTGCATGTTAGACTTAGTTTGCATTGTAAAAGCATTGGAATCCGTTTGATCATTACGGGACTGTTGGAGAGAGGCAAAATATCCGGAGAGAATTTTGTAATCAAAGATATGCTATTATTATTCAATGAAACAATTATTCACAAGGAGATATATTGAATTTATATATCTGTCTTTGCATTTTTCTTTGGATTGACGTTAAAAATTTCTTAGCGGCCAGAATGATCTCTTCAGGACAGAACGATTCTTGACAGACCCAACACGTTTTCTCTTCAAATAGCGGCTTTCACACGGTTCAAAAATCTTGGTCTGATTTATCGAATCTCTGCATGAGTATTAGATTGATATATTGGCTCACGAGATTTGGTTTCTACATTGAATGTTTTGTCCAGTTCTGATATTTGGGAAGGATCTGGTATATAACAAGAAGATTGGATTGTTTATTACGGCGTCTCAGTCATTGATTTGATAAAAATCCTTTTCTCTGCCCTTGGCATCTAGCACGTCCTACTCCATTCTTGTATTGTCAAACTCAAAAGGAGGACATTTGTGAGGCTCTTCATTGTGAAGGCGTTATATATCTTCAAGTAATTTCAGTGTGTCCAAGGAAGCGTTGGGCTTTGAGAGGCAGCCACCAAAACTTGTGCGCCATTGACAAGGATTAGAGAAGAGATTTGCATCTGGAGTCTGCTGAAAACATCGCTCAAATTATTTCTAGCTACGTGTTTGACAGTCTATTTCATTCTAAGCTCTTTATTACATTCAAAAGGACATCAAATACCTCCCTTCCTGTCAACCTCAGGTTCTGTGCTGTACATTTTTTTATTATTTCATTTGGGTAGAATTACTTCAAGTTTTATCATCGTCTTATTAAAAATAAAAGTTGTCTATAGATCCATATAGGTTTTTGGGTGTTAGTATAGTGTGTCATAGTTCTTCATTAGATAAGTCTATAGTAAAAAGTAATGTGTGATTACTTTTTAAATATTTGAATATTATCACTCATCATTTTTCATATGTCAACGCAATAATAATGTCGTCATAAAATTGTATTCAAGAGTCGTATTTTGGAAGGTGAAGAGGTCATTATAAATTTTGAGTCATTGTGTCAATTTAGTGTTATTGTCCTTCAATGTCATATAGGTGATTTTAGGATTTTTTAGTTGTTATCAAGAGTTAGAGTCGTCTAATTGTAAAAGTCCGAAAATTAAAAAAAATTTGCCTTACGGACGCATTTTCGGTGTTACCCGACGTCCGGAAAAATAAAGTGTTTCACATTGCGGGAGGAAGAAAAGAATAAGATCAATGTGGAAACAAATGTGCTTCATGTTCACATCTTGCTGAGTTAGCAGCATGATAATGGAGGATGGAGGCATCGGGAGGATGGAGGTCGGGGCAAAGACCTCTCGCTGATCACACAACGACGGGCCGCATGAATGATTTGGTGGCACGAGCATGCAATGTGAGTACTTGTTTTTCAGTTTGAATGTTCCGTTCGATGTGTGGTGTGAATTTCAACTTGGTGTGATTCTTTTTCAGAGTTCTTGTTTTGTGTTAAATAAGTGAAATGTTCACATTGAGGGGGGAACATGATCATCGATGATCCATGTTCCATTTTCAGTTTTTGATTGAGTATGTGGCTATTCCTATTTCCCCAAATGCAAAAACATACATTGTAACAAATAACACAATGAAACACAACATCATGAGGCTTGATGAGGTAAACGATGAACCAATGTTCGTACCTAGGTTTGTGGTTAGCCTCCTAAAACCATTGAAGGTTGTTCAGATGTGTTCCTGCTTGAGTTCCCACACTGCTAGGTCAGATGTGTTCCCTAGAGTGACTGGTTGATAAGCAAATGATTCTTGAGCGTGTTCCCATCCTCGTCATTCGATGTGTTCCCGAAAGTGCTTGGTCGATAAGAAGTTGATGTGTTCCTTCTTCTACCTTCAGTTCGAGTGTGTGCCAAGATCATGAGCGCGCAGAGGCGGCAGGCAGCAAAGGAAGTGTGAAAGTTCTTTTGTTACCATGTAAACATTAAGGGGGGGAATGTTAGGAAATTAATATTTACATGAGTATTTACTAGATGATATTTATGATGTGATGAATATTATGGCTAGGTTGTTATATTATTGTTTTATAACAATAATGTTATTATAAAGTGATTATACGTGAATTGTGGTGGTTGTAACCACACTCGTATATAGGAGTTAGGTGAGATATTTGTGGAGGAGGTTTTCCTTAGATATAGGAGCTACCTCTCCTATATTATTGTAACTCTTCTATGCATAATTGATGAAGTAATTTTGTATATTCTGTGGTGCATTCTTAACCAAACTTTATATGCAGAGAGATGAAAATATTGAACTTGAAATATGGAAATATTGAAGCGAGATGAATACCTTATATTGGAAGAAATGGTGAGATTATAATTCTTTCCTAATAAAAATGAAAGAGTGTTGTTGAAGAAAATGAAGCTGGTCCGATGAGAGTATTAATAACCACACACTTGTAGGTTTGCACATAAAATATTATTCACGGAATAATAATTCACCTTCAATATTCATTCAAGTTTGTATTACAGAATATATAGAATAACTTGTTCCTATAATTTAGGAAACAAGTATAACCACTAACTCCATCAAGCCTATTTACGTGGGTGAGTACAACCTACTCAACCACTACACAAGCCAACAAATATTAGTTGTTTATAAAACAACTAATTACAATAGTAATTCCTTTTACATTAATAATACACAAACTATATTATAATGTGAAGCACTAAACAAGATATTCCTAACATTCCCCCCCTTAGTGCGAACATGGTAGAAAAACATCCACACTCTCAACTGCAGTATGCTCACCCCTGTGGCATGTCCAACTCTGTGACTCATGACCTTGATCCAAAAGAAAGGCTCTCTCCTTCCATGGTTTTAAACAGGCTTACCACAAACCTTGACGTGAACAGGTCCCATCAATTGTCCACCTCGTGTGGTTTTCTGATCCTCCCACAAACCCTTTCAAGATCCATGAACTGACTTACTCTGGTGCTACTGTTCACCACTATGCTTATACATCAGGGAATTATGTAGGAAACACAACATGCATATCACAAAACTGCACAATAGAAGAAATACTGAAAATATTTCACATTACTTCCTATAAGAATCGTAATGTTCTTAATCGTAGTCTCTATCATTGATCATTGCCACTCGATCTCGAACAACATAGAAAATTACCACTGCCACTGGAAGCTTTCCTTGACTAAGCCGTTTTGGGTGCAGAATGGGAATGGAACATTGGTATGTATTCCCCCCCACAATGTGAAATTCCACTCAAATAGATACTGAGAAGCAAAATGCATCGAAGAACATACTCCTGAATGGATCTTGCTAGTTAGGTCTTGCTGCACATGGTCACTAATGCTAGTGAATGTATTCTTCTAGCTGACCATCTTCCAAAGAAGTACGGCAGTCAGAGGACCAAGTCAGTCAGAGGATCACTGATAGTCATCTGCACTCCAACACAACTCTCTTTCCAACATCCATCAAATACCACACAAAACAGGAACACTGCAAACTGAAGCACACTGAGAAAATGGAAACCACACTGAAAATCATATACTCACACCATACATATGCCACCACAGCTTCTGCGCGGCCCCGTCGTTGGTGACTGACGAGAGGTCGTTGTTCGACCTCCTTCCTCCGATGCCTCCTTCCTCCATCGAGATGCTACTTACTTAGTGGATTTGTTAATGAAGCTCATTTTACAATTTTGACTCAAATGACAAGACGTCGGTTTCTACCGATATTGCGCCTTTTTACAAACAATTAAAATTTTAATATAGCTAAAAGCTATTGATTAAAATTTTGACATATACTATTTTAAAATAACAAAAAAACTCAAATTTTGAATAGAATCTAGTGACTGATACAAATCAAGTACCTTTAACTGTGAGTCTTTGGGGGTCAAGATTCCTGGATCATATCAATGCATAGCTCTACAAAAAATGTGGGCGTCGGTTTTTGAAGATTTAACCAAGTAATAACCAAGTTACTTTAAATAGTCTGCATCCCTAACCTTCACATCCGCATACGAGATCAAATTGACAAAAACTTCTCACACATCTTTGTTGATCCACGTTTGCAAAATATTCCCTGACTGCATGTGTACAGATCTAAGTGTCTAAGTCGCAGCAGAATCTTCAATAAAATTCTATGCAAAACAGACACATTTCATGCATTGCTTTGTCATATGTATTTCACTATGCACGGCCTTGTTAAACACTTGATCTTTCTCCTGATTCGGGATTCCTCTTTTGACCAAACAATCTTCTTATCAACAATATTCGGGATGCTCAGAATTCAGGATGCTTTAACAAAAACGTGGCTTCGAATTGGGATGCTTCAAGCATTCTTCTTAGCAATATTTGGGATGCTTCAGAAAAAACGTGGCTCTTCGTATCAACAAGAGATGTCACCACCAGATTAAATGAGAGTTTTCAATAGAAAAATCAACGCAGGCTTTTTATTGAAGGAAGCAAGTATGTTTTGAACATACACTGCCAAGTCGCTGAGTAAAAACGAATATGCTATATGGAATTCATATGTCCCGAGCAACAAAGAATATGCAATATGCAATATATCTGAGCAACAAAGAATTTATACAAACCAGACCAGAATTTGATAGATTCACCTGAAGATTCAATCTAATTTGATCTATATCGTATGGGAGCAGATGCATGGGATGTGAGATGTCTTTGACCATGCCACATTTTCCTTAAATACTGTGAAGCATTCCCAATGTCTACAAAATCGGTTTTCAGAAAAAACGCAGGTGTATAACCAACGTAATGATTGCTGCACAAACATTCCTCCTCATATGAATGAATATATTCTCTCAAGATCTTCACAAACTTCACAAATTTCTAAAGCTTGATCAACCGCACAATCATATATACCATCAAGGATCCGTCATCGCTCTGATACCAAATAATAACCACACACCAGGTTTGCACAGAAAATATTATTCACGGAATAATATTTCACCTTCTATATTCATTCAGGTTTGTATTACAGAATATATAGAATAACTTGTTCCTATAATTTAGGAAACAAGTATAACCACTAACTCCATCAAGCCTATTTACGTGGGTGAGTACAACCTACTCAACCACTACACAAGCCAACAAATATTAGTTGTTTATAAAACAACTAATTACAATAGTAATTTCTTTTACATTAATAATACACAAACTATATTATAATGTGAAGCACTAAACAAGATATTCTAACAAGTATATATTCAAAAAATATATCATCGGTTCAAGGTGCATTTCTCTCAACATCATTCTTCTAAAGAAATTTCACAATGGTCATTCAAGTCTCACAGAGTTGCCAATAAATGATATCTTTTATGGGTATTAATAAGTGAAGAAGAGAATCATGCAATACTCAATGCAAAAGAAAAATTGTTAGTGTCGGGCCCTTTATTATTTTCCCTACTTTAAAAATGACTATCGTTAATAGTCCTAAGAATCTATATATACTTAGTAGAGTTTCTATGATCAAAAACAAAACAAAACAAGTTTCATTTTTATAGGTGTGGGCGGTGATCATTTTACTTTACAAAAGGAAATTAATGGCTCTCGGTGAAGGTATTTAAACTTTTAAACTTTACACTATTTTTGGTCTATTTCTTTTTGTAAATATTGATGTACATAGTATTTAATGTATATCAATATTTACAAAAAGAAATAGACTAAAAATAGTGTAAATTTGAGAAGTTTAAATACTTTCACCAAGAGCCATTGAATTTCCTTATGTAAATTAAAAAGATCACCGTCCACATTTTATGAAAATTAAATCTGATCTGCCTATCACAAAACTTGGTTAAGTATACATAGATTCCCGAGACTATTAATGGTAGTTATTATTTTTAAGGTAGGAAAATAATAAAGGGTCCGACACTAGCAATTTTTCTTCTCGCATTGAGCATTGAATGGTTGTCTTCCTCACTTGTTGAATACCATTAAAGATATTATTTATGAATACCATAAAATATGTTATTTATCGGGCCATTGTGAAATTTCTTTAGAAAGATGATGTTGAGAGGAATGCAACCTGACTAATGATGTATTATTTGAATATATACTCTCATGGGACTAGGCTTCATTCCCTTCAATAACACTCTTTCATTTTTTATCGTGAAGGAATTAGGGTCTCATCATTTCTTCCAATATAAGGTATTCATTTTGTTTCAATATTTCCATACTTCCAATTCAATATTTTCTATCTCCCGTATCAATCTTGTCATGTCTACAGGTCCTACGAATTTTGTTGCTGCTTATTAGAGACTTCAGTTACTAATCATCCCTACGGTTTTATTTTCTACCAGAATTTTATTGCAACGACCCCAAAATTCGTAGTTTCAAGTTTATAAATTTGAAGCCTGATTTTGGTGATCTTTTCCTATTTTAATAGGTTAAATTTAAATTTCTCTTCTTGTTTAGCAAGTCACATTCTCAAATATAACTATTAAAAGAAAAAAAAATCATCTTTTTGTTGGTATCCTGCCTTTGGTGTATTATTATTTTTAAATTTTTAACTTTATCCATTTTTTAAAGCAGTCCAGAAGGTTGCAGAGTATCAAAGAAGACTCCAAATTGATGAGAAAGACTGTCGTTTTTGCTGTTCTGATAGTAATTTTGCCAGTCTGAAACAAATATTGATCAATATGATATTAAGAATTATAACTAGAAAAATATTGATTGAGCCTTTAATATCCATACCTGATAAGGGGCTTCCCTGTTGGTGCCTTTGTCTGGTATAGGTTCAAACTCCCCGCTGTCTAAATTTCTTCTACAGACAGGCTTGTCAAGCAATTTCTTTCCTGTATTTATCCGCTGTTGCAGATTTTTCTGAGAAGCATTGTCCACTGTTGCTTCGTTTCCATTTAACCCCACTTCCTAGCACATCACATATCATAACCTCTGAATACAACTGAAAAAGGAAACATGAAAGATTGACAGATTTGATAAAGCAAAAGTATGAAGTTTTCTTGTAGCTATGGTTTATCCTAAAGGGAAAACCTGGATTCTGATGTAGTTGTCAGTGGACTGAAAAGCTTGGAATGCCACATAGAGGTTAATGTCCACCACACCTTGACTGGCCTCGCTAAGCATACTAACTATGGGGACATTCCCATTTCTGTATAACCAACTAAGCATATTCCATCTGCTCACTTCTTTTGCATTGTAGCTACCACCAGCTACTTGTCCGGTTCCAAGTGATAGCACAAGAAACTTGGTGTAGTCTGTCAAAACCTTTTATGTTGTTTATTTTATACTAGTTCAAACCCACAGCTTAAAAATGGAAATGAAACCACCTGAAAGCATATTTTTGCTGTTAGTGTCTGTTCAAATTTGTTTCAAATCTACAATCCCAAGGGAAGGAATTTACTTTTAGAGCCCTAACATTCTTTACCAATAAGATGAGGGAGGGTACATAGAATTTCTCATCATGTGTGCTAACAGAGCCTTTCTACACTACACAACAATGGTGTCTTGGATTCTCTCTATCAGGCCTGTACATGAAATAGCCGAAATTTTCCCTGGCCATATTAACATAGACATGTATACACTTTGATACAGGTTCGAAATTCTTTCCATATTTAAGAGATAGCCTGTTGTATATAATGGCTCTTACTCTTGTTGAATGTAACAAAAGCACCTGTGGGTAACAATTACACGTTTGAATAGAAGTGTTTTTTTAACTAATAGCCCAATCTCTTGTTGAATATAAAAGCAAACACCTAATCGGGTAATCATTACACCTTGAAGACATTTTGAATATATTTATGAAAGTAGGTACCCTTTCTGTGGTTGTATATAAATGAAGCACCTATGATGGTAATCATTACAGCTTTGAAGAGAGAAATTTCTTTCACTGTAAGGACCGGTTCTGTAGTTGAAAATTAAAAAAGAAACACTTATGGGGGTAACTATTTTGAATTTCTCTACAGGAATCCTCTCTCTTGCTCAATATAACCAAAGCACCTATGTGGATAACCATTACACACACAAATTAAGATGCAGGGCAGTGAAATTCAATTAAGTATACTAACGGAACATAACACATTTTTGGTCCCAGCCACCAAAAAATAGCACTGAAACATTTGATTTAGCAGTATCGCATTTGGAGAATGGCAAAGCTTTTAGTGGATATAGTGCTTTATAAATCCTTTTGAGAAGATGAGGGTGGTTGGGGAAATTTCAATTATTAGGAAGAATGTTAAGATGTCCTTGAACCCATGTATTCTGAATTTGTTTTACCAAGTCACCCTGTTCAAGGTACACTACATTTATCTGCCAGACATTATGGCTTGCATGTATAATTTTCTTATCCCATATCCCATAGATCTTCCCACTTCTGTTACTAAAAAGAGAAATCTCTGTACTATTATATTTTTGATTCAAAATATACTTGGCATTTGAGAAACTTATGGCTACCTATTTGATGAAATCAAATGACAGGTTAGCGTACCTGAGGAATCATTACTGGGAATTCTGAACTTTTCTTCACTGCTTCCTTTATCACTTCGTTAATTGCCAGTAAGGTCTGCCAGGTTTCGTCATTCTTAAATTACAGATAATAAAGCTGTATGTATTCAATTTTAAATAAGGATTTAATTTCTAGAGGCAACATGGCTTACTGGATTTTGAGCAAAAACACTACCGTCAATTAGATTAAATCCTTTTACATTCCCAGAAAAACCTTGAGTTTCAAAATGGTAAGGAGAGAAAAATGTTGGAGCTGCACTTGTACCCATGCAAATATCCGAAAGAAATGCATCCTTGGACATGTCCATCTTAGCCTGCAAAGAGGTCAAAGAAACCTAAGTGACATACAGTAAAAATCAGATGTTGATGCATTTACCACCAGATAATGCAAATATCTATGTCTAGTGAATTTGAATAGTGCAAAGAAAGGCTAAATGAGGAATTGAAGAAAGTGATATTCCATTCAAACCACCAGTCATCAAAACTTTTTGTTTGTTGAAATGTGGGTAGGAGAAAGACGCTGTATTTATCTCCTCTCAATATGCAGAATAGAAAAGTTCAAAGGACCGTAAACACAGCTAGCTTAGAACGATAAGAGAATAACCCAACATGTCTACAGCTAAATATAAAAGACAAAGTACTAACAAGTCCTCCCATGACCATGGAAGACAATGTAGAAAATGGTCAGCTACAGAATCATATGAACCCCAACACAGTACCAAAATAATTACAAGCCAAAGTCAATCGTTCTAGAATAGAATTTGATGCAACGCCTAGGCTATTGATAGTAAAAATTAAAAATGTACCCAATATAGTTCCCTTAGGCTAAAGGGAGTTGGCTATGTGATACTTATAGCCTGGGTATTGCTTATTCTTAACACCCAAAGTTGTTAAGCACTGGTATCTAGCTGAAGAAACTCCCAAAGTTGCTGACTTGCTGGTGGAACTAATGAAACACCCAAAATGGTTGACTTATGTAGCTCAGCTGCTCGCCAATTCTGGGACATGATAAATTGAAAGCATTTAGGGGCACTTGGGATGTCGAAAAAGCTGAGTTGCCTTGAGCTCATATCCCAATGTCTTTATGTGTTTTGTAAAACTAGTAGGAATCAGAGTGTAGTTTAATTAGGATAATATTTTGAGGCAGTGAGTTGGATACAAGGTACGAGTTAAGGGTAAGGAGATTTGCCAGAAGAAAACGAATAATTGCCTCTACAATTGCCTATGTCACCTCTATACCTCTGTACCTTGTAGGATGTCATTTGAATGCAGTGGCATTTGCTTTCTCATGTCTGCCGCGTTTCTAGTTGTCGCTGTACTAATGGCTTACTGATGCAGTGTCTTGCTCTGCTCACACCAATCTATGAAAAATGTCCCAATGGTTAAAAGGCTGAACAATGTCTTGATGGTTGTCATGCTTTCATATTTACTTCTGACCTACAAACCCATCTCAATCTTCAAAACAAACCAACGTGTATTCAAAGTTCAAAGGGAAAACAAAAAACATGGAATAACAAAGAGGTTCGTTCATTTCAGAAGCACTTATCCATCTAGCTTCTTGCATAACAGAATGTTTATTCCACATGAAAATCTGCTGCAAATGAAGACTGAACCAAACCTTCCCTATACATACAGCGAATTCCAATACATGGGAATTCCACTGTAAGTCTGTATGTGTAGGGGAAGTATATAGGAATTGTGCTGTATGTATTGGGGAAGTTTTGGTTACATCTTCTCTTGCAGCAGATTCCACTATACACAGCAGAGTCACGACACATGGGAATTCGGCAGTATATATGGTTAAATTTTGGTTCCATCATCTTTTGCAGCAGATTTGGATGTGGATTAAAGATTCTGTTATGCAAGAAGTTAGATGGGTAAGTGCTGCTGAAATTAATGAACCCCTTTGTTATTCCCTGCATTTTCTTTAGTATTTTTATTTTTACCCTTCCTCCTCTTAGAGCCCTCCATATAAGTTTGATTTGAAGTTTGAGATGGGCTTGTAAGTTTGATGTGCATGTGAAAGCAGGATAGAGTGTGTAGAAAACAAGACATATTTCATGCTCTAACTATTGGCACATTTTTCCTAGATTGATAAGAAGAGAATAGGACTTTGCATCATTGAGCGACTAGTAGAGGTACTACAACTAGAAAGTGCTACTGCATTCCAGTGATTGCCTACAAGCTAGAGAGATTATAGAGGTGAAAACTTCAATCTAAAGGAAAACAATGGTCATATACCGTACAATTTACATAAACCTGGAGTCCTGTGGGGGTAGATTATATAAGCCTAGTGTGAGCAAGCAAGTGCCTTTTCATTCAAATGACATCCTACAAGCTACAGAGATTATAGAGGTGACATACTGTACTTCTGTAAAGACAAGCAATGAGTAGAGCATGAACAATTTATAAGGTAAATGGAAAACAATCCGCTGGTGGACTTCTATGAAAGAAGTTTCATTCACTAAATTGGTGTCTCAGTCCACTTGTGGACTTCCACAACGGAGGTCTCATACACCAGATTGGTGGCTTGCCAAGCTGTGACCTAAAAAGCTACCTTTACCCTGTAAAATATGGTTTAGAACTAGAAAAAGTATGATCAGGGATAACTTTCAAGTTGCATGCAGTTAATTTGCAAGCCTTTTGGTCCAAATTGTATGTATAGTTTTGCGCTACAGGTTCTCCACTGCATGTTCATTTTCAGTTTTCATGGATTTTTAAGTGACTGCAAAAAGGAAAGAAATACCTCAAAAGTGGAGAAGATACAAGGTTCTTGTAATTTGATATCATAAGCCGGAATCACCACATTAGTGAGCGTTTGATGCAGATGTATTCCATCCATATATTTTTGAGAATATTGTGGTGGTGTTTATTCGAGTATTTGGGCCCTGTACATATACGATACAGCGTCCAAATAGAGCTGTCAAAAGCACACGGTTTTTGCTATTAGTTTTCGCTTTGCTGTCCATAAAAACAGTTATAATTAACCCAAAACAGTGTATACTAACGAAGGAGGAAAGATTTTTGCAGAGTTCTCCAAGAAAAATACCTGGAGCTTTTCCTCTAAAAATGTAACGATCACACCTGGGATGATCCTCGAACTCCTCCTCCATCGATGCCAAGAATTGTGACATGAGGCCCAGAAGCCTTGGATTTTCTACGACTCTAAATGGTAGACCATGCTTACTAACATGGGCATTAACCTTTTCACCATGGTATTAAATCAAATTTAGTGACCCACTGGTTTTTACCCTTACAGAGAAGATGTGAACAAAACCTGATTAGAGACCATTCCACAGATGAGCCCATTCTGATGAAGGCTGCGATGAAGCCAGTAATTGGGGTTGAAATTCCAAGTCTCGGAACCCGTTTCAGTTGAATCTTTACAACAACAAAAACCCCTCCATAAGACCTCATTAACAGTAGTCAGAGTAATTGGTAAAGGAGACTTTAACAGGCTTTTACTGTTATAGAAGAGTTGCCCACTTCATGGCACCATAGCCTACTCATAGATTTCTCGAATTCTCTGGCGGACAAACCAAAAGACTGCCAGGAAAACAGTTTCACCCTTTTTCCGGCCAATAGGTAACGGCCAGAATACTATAGTCCCGAGGAGGCATTGGCACTTCATCCCATGCCTGTCAAATGAGGTGGGAGGAATGCTCGCTTCGATGTTATATTATAGTCCCGGGTAATGGGTAACTGGACTGCCAATGTCCAAGCGAGCATTGCCCAATTTTTAAGATTTGATTATTTGAATGTCAGTTGAGATAAAAGACTGCATACTTGTGAACTGGAACCCAACCCAGAAGGAATTCACGTATGTGCCTGCTACTAAACGGATGGCGACATAAGAATCAATATCAGAAAATGACCTGGTTTTGAAATGCGGCCCATTAAGCAATATGCTTGGCATCTATGAAAATTCTGTTGAGAAATTGCTTTCTTGAGGGAAATCCACTTGATAGAAAGCACACAGAGGATTAGACCTTCAAACTCTCTTCCTTGTGTCCATGAATGGCCACGTTTTTATTTAAATTAGTAATAACTAAACTTCATTTAATAATATATCATGCATATGTTCAAAATTTGATAATGTGATAAGATTAGCAATCGTACGTGAAGTGTACGATGGAAATGCCGAAAGCTATCGTGTGAGGAAGTCAAAGTGGAGGGAAAGAACAATGCGAGAGGAAGATGGGCGAAGAAGGGGTATGAGGGCGGAGACGTGTAAAGGTGGGGAAATCAAAATTGGGGAAGCAATCTGAAACTTTACACAAGACTAATTGAACACAAGGTTGTTAAGCATTTGAAGTCGAAAAGGCATGTTGTGCTAGACGAGAATGCACTGTGTACTTCCTCTAGCACTTTGCAAGCATGCTTTTAGTTGTAAGCTCGAGTAATTGTAGGGAAAACATGTGATGTAGGACCACCCTTCAAGGATTGACATAGTAATGTGTGATGCCCGTTAAAACAACCCACTTGAGACCCAAGAAACAACCTAGGGTTAGTCAGGAAAATTATGGAATAATTTTTTTTTATTAGAAGTGCCTACAACTAGGTTGCAAGACAATAGTTGACACTATCAGGTTAACAAGATTAATCTACTACAACATATTTTTCCTTTATTACCATTATCAGAGGTCACAAGGTCCAAATTTTAGGGTTAGAATTTTCACTCTCCAATAGACTCGAGTTTTAGATCCAGGTTAAAATATCACCATACCCACTCTCTAACAAGCTCAGAGTTTCAACTTGATTTTTCTCACACTTAACGCATTCAAAATTTCCCTAAATCATTCCCATTAGATAGGAAATTTTCTCACCTTTCCAACGATATAAATAAGTCCTCCTAACTCCTTGTAGAACTCCAGATATGGATAGACGAACTTTAGGGGTCAAATTTTCCCCCAAGGGGACACGTGTCAAGCGGGGAGAAGAGCAATTTTGGGTTGGCGGGTTGCATGGGGGCGTCGTTGGCGGTTTTTCCCACGTGGGTGCAAAGTCAATATTTCTTCCACACCTCCGTGGGTCCTCCAGGGACACGTGGCGGCCTCTGAGTCATTGTCGGGAGAAAAGAGGGATGGCAAGGTGACGGGTCGGGCCTGGCAATTTTCGCCAAAGGGGAGGGGAAAGGAGATAGGTTCGACGAGTGGGCCGTGCGTCCCGCGAAGGAACTCCACCAAGGTGAGGCGGGGGTGCGGGGCTACGGAAAATTTAAGAAAATTTTCCAAAACCAAAATTTTTTAAAAAGAAACAAAAAGGTTCCCCCTCATTGTCACCCCCCAAGGTGCCACATGGCATGGCTGCATTGTTTGTCGGGCCGGTGGGAAAAGATAAAAATTTTCCCAAAATTTTAAAAGCCCCGAGGACAAAATAATGTCGCTCCTCCGCCTGCCCTGTGAGGACACGTGGCAGCCCCTGATTGGTTGCGGGCTGCAGAGGAAATTTTAAAAAATTTCCCCAAGAATTTTTCAAAAAAAAATTCTAAGGAATTTTTGGAATTTTCGAGCCAAGCGGGCCCACCAGGGAAAATTTTCCCAAATTTTCTCGCTAAGGCAGAAAACTTCAAAGGGCCATAACTTGAGCTAGAAAGCTCATTTTTAGCAAACGAGGACTTTCTAGAAAGCTCTCGATACCCTCTTTGCACAAGAATCATAAATTTTACATTTTGATAAATTTAAGGGGTCAATTTTGTAAAAATGATCTGCAAGATTTTAAATAGCAAACTGGTAATTTTGACTTATAAATTTTTGTTCAATTTGATCTCCTTCTTCACTCAGCATGCCAAACAAACGTGGAGGATTACTCTAGGAAGGATTTTAAGTGTTTTAGGAAGCTAAATTTGCTTGTTTGATTTTCAATTTGAATTTTGTCCAACAATTGACAGAAAACGGTTGTGAAAGGGGAATGGGTTCAATTTTGCAATGTTTAAATTATTTTCTTAAGTTTTCTTTGTCAATTTGAGTTCATTGATGTCTTAACATGCTAAATCATATCATTTTCAAGTTGATTATTATGTGCAGACCCAAACTGTACATTTTGATTAAATTTATTGCCAGTTTTATATTTACAACAGAGGTCTATTTCTTTTAAAATTGTATACCAATTTTATCATTTAAGTGTGGCATTTCATTTATGGTATATTCTAATACATTTAGTTTTTTATAACAAATCATTTCAAAGCTAATTTGCAAGGTCTGATTTCCAATTTAATATATTTCCAAAAGAGACAAGGCAATATACTTCTTTCATACATATTTTTTTCTTTGCAATTAAACAAAGATTCCAATCACAATTTGATATTCCAACTCAACACAACAATGTAAATGAGAGATGAACTTGCAATTCTTTATTAATTCAAAAGAGAGACATCTTTACATTCTTTCATTCCTTGAATGCAATTAACAAAATTCTATTTCTTTCCAATAAACAGAACATAATATAAATGTCTTTCACAATTCGAATATCCACTTTCATAATCAATTACATACATCTTTTCTTCACAAGAATACATTACAATTTTCATCCACATCAAGTGGGAAAGGTTACAAATGAATTATATTTCACAAGGAACTGTCAAGACTGCATTTTCCTTTGCTCCAGAATAACAACATGCAAGTTTCCCTTTTTCTCTAAGTTGATCACAACAAAATTGGGGAAAGGCAACGCTCTCCACCCAACCAAGACATCCAATGAAAGGAGAAGTCTTCCTTCATCATTGGCCCCAAGCCCCAACCAAAACACAATAAGAGGTGTGATTCAACTCATGACAACAACTGACTTTCATAACACACATCATTCTTTCAACATACTTAATTCATATAAAATACAGTCCAAACAAACACAACAGTTTACAACTGCAATTGAAAACAATCAAAACAAAACTCAGGCTTGATCATGCAAGCCAAAGGAGCAAGGTCTATGGGGGAAGCTGCTTATGCCTCCCAATTGGGAATTGGGCATCCACTAGAACAAACCGCCAAAATAATTCATCACACACACATCCTTATGCCCCCTACAAATCCCTCCTTATGCCCCCCACAGATTTCCTTATGCCCCCACAAAGTAAGAAATGCAAGCTATTTCTTTTCCATGGTGGATCCCAAACCCAAACTCCCTCCACAAAATTTTGATGCCAATGGCATTCCCTTATGCCCCCCCACATGGATTCCCCATAGCCTTCTCCTACACCATTCCTATGGCAGTCTACCCAACCAGCCAACAAATAAATCAAAACATGCATCATTCACACATCACAACAAGAAAATAACAACATGAAAGAAAGGATAAACTCCTACCTCTCCATGGTAGCTTTTGTTTCCAAACAACAAGCTTCAAATGCCAAAAACACATAGTCCAAAACAACAATCTCCAAGCATGCAAAGTTTCTCCAAACTCCTTCCAAAATCAAGAGCTCCAAACACAAGAAAATGTGCCCCAATGAAGTTGCAAAATGATTCAACAACCCCAAAACAAGCAAAGAGTTTGAATTATATAGAAGAGGGAAGAGAAGAGGATGATGTGGATCCATGTAGGATGCCACATCACACATCCTCAAATTCAAACACAAAAGACAAAATTTCATTCCCCAAGCACAATAAAGAGGTGGGTGAAAATATGACAAATTACTTGCACACTCCAAAAGGCCACACCCCAAAGGACTGTAAATTAAATAAGATGTAAGAAGAGTGCAATCAAAACTTGCAACATGATAATAAAATGTATTATAAAATCCAAAAAATCACCTCTCCAACCATAAGTATGGTTGGTAAATTAAATTGAGAGGTATGAGACAAGTTTTACTTGTCCCACAAGCCTCAAAAAACAGCCCCTAAGGACAAATTTGAATTTCCATGGAGGTGGATTATTTCATACTCCAAAATCAGACTTATACTTACACACTTTACATAATTAATACAAAAGGCAACAACTCCCATTATTAATTTCCGATATCTCAATTTGATTTCTTTAAATTTTAACCATATGATTTCTCACCTTAATCTACCACAATTTTAATTAAATAAAAGAAGGGAACACATCACTAATAAAATACATACAAACAATAATAAAATTAAACACATTAATAAAATACACAAACCCATGGTCACATATAAAGGAAATCCCCCATGGGAATCCCTAACAAAACAACACACAACACAATAAAACAAGTTTTCATGGTGACCTTGTTGAATTCACCTAGAATTCCATTGTGGTTGGTCTCCAATCCCCCAGATGTTTTGTTGTGATATTTAACTTGATGTAAAACACAAATACCTCCTTCGACCTCATGGCCATATTAGAACATCCAACGTGATATAAATGAAATCACAAAACCAACTATATAAATGAATCACAACAACATCAAAGCAACTATATCATCATCATATAATATCCATTTTCTAGATCTACTCATAATATCCAAAATCACATGTCCGAACAACATCCATAAAACATCCATGTCAAATAGTATATCATCATCCACATATGAGTGTCTCTAATAATCATCATGCATCATAACCAAATCAAGATCAACAATAATCCATGATCAAATGTCTAACAACATACTAAATCAAAACATAATAATATCCATAATGAAATCAACCGTATCAAAATAAGTATCAACATGTGTCAAAGGGAAGTGGGCACTACATCCCCCTCCCCTTAGACTCAACTTCCTCTTGGAATTCACTGGAACAAATGTGGAAACTGAACTCGTAATGAAGTAACATCCTCCCATGTAGCTGTAGTCTCATCATATATGTCCCACTGCACCCGAACCTAATCAACCTCTCTGCCTCGAAGGCCCATGGTCCTGCGATCTAAGATGCGAATAGGCTCCACCATCACCTTTGCCCCGATCCCGCACTTTTGAATGATGTCCAATCTAACACATGAGAAGGATCTCGCAATATATCTCTTCGAACTAAAACATGAAAAACATCATGTATGCGAGACAAGCCGGGTGGAAATGCTTTGACAATAGGCCAAAGGGCCGATACACTCCAAGATCTCAAAAGGACCAATGAATCTAGGAGCTAACTTAGAACCTTTTCCATAACGGATAGGGCTCTTGTGTTGATCCAAAACGAGGGCTTCAGACTTAAGGAACAGATTAACAAATGTGCCAAATGAATTGCAAAACAACTATCTCTGAAAAGAGATGTAAATTACTCAAAGACTTCAAAATACATCAATTATCTCTGCCAAGAGATGTCTATCTCTTCTTCCGGTTACATATGTATTTATAATAATTTTATAAATACGAAAGGACACCTAGAAAGATGTGGAAGGTCACCAGTCTCGAGGGAGACGAGGTGTTTCATCTTCCAAGACTTACATGTGCACTAATTTTGCGAAACATACTATTTTTAGAATTTACTATTTTTAGACAGCAGTACAAAAATCACAATTTGGGCCCCTTAAACGTGGATTTCGGGGGTCAAACATTGCCGAACAAAGTTCCACACCTTCTCATCACATTCTACGCATTCCAAGCTTTCCGTTTCCTTTTGAACGGAGTCAATCGGAGCTACGGTGCAAAAGTTATGGTCTCTGGAAGTTGCGCCACTAGAATTGCTGCCTGGATCATTCCTCCCTCCTTCAGAAGCAATGGTCCCCATTGCATTAAGATGCCCCATCAGCTGTGGAAATTGCTTCTTTACCTGGTATGCAGTGAGCCATTCACCTTGGTGACTGAGATTTCCTTTCTTTATCACACGATAGAGTTGAATAGGTTGTCCTCTGGTGGTCTTAGTCAAATTGTCCACAATCTGATCTTCTTCAGCTGGGGAAAGACTTGCTGGATTGAGCTCAGAGATGTCCAATTGTTCTGCTGTGACTGAAGTATCCAACAAAGGTGGATGGTATGGCTTGAGGAGGTCCACATTGAAGATGGGGTGCAGACCAAGGTAGGGTGGAAGATTCAACTCGAAAGCATTTTCCCCTACTTGCTTAGTGAGAGTGTAAGGACCATACCAGAGAGGTCGAATCTTTCTGTGTGGACCTGCAAGCCGTTCCTTCTGAAGCCGCAACCAAACCTTATCACCAACCTGGAAATGATGCGGAATCCTGTGTTTATCATGGCGATTCTTATATTTTTTATTCATTTTCTGTAAAATGTCATGGACTTGGTGCTGAATGTGCTGGATCTGCTCAACAAACCTTGTCGCCTTTTCTGCTTCACTTTTTCCATGAAGTGTGAATTCCATGGCAGGAATTGGGATGCATACATCAATGGGAGCCATGAAGGAACATCTTCATGCCAAGATCAAAACTACAATCGACCCTATGCTGATCCACATACTTCTTCTTCTGTCTTGTGCCTCTTGCAATCTCTCGCATGACGATTAGCACCACTCGCCGCTCCATGTCATGGTATGTAGAAGATCTAGTCCAAGAGATACTGCGTCCTCTAGCTTGTCCCGCTTAAGAGGTGTCATGCACTCTCTACCATAAAAATCCTAAAAAGGTGTCATGCCTATAGAACTCTGAAAACTATTATTGTAGGCAAACTCCATTAAGTACAGGCACTCCTCCCATTTATACTTGTTGATCCATCACATACATCCTGAGCATATCCTCTAAAATCTGATTCACCCGCTCGATCTGTCCATCTGTCTTAGGGTGATATGTTGTGCTGAAGTTGATCCTCGTCCCGAGGACATACTACATGGTAGTCCAAAAATGTGAAGTGTACAAAGGATCACGGTCATAAATGATCTTCCACGAATCCCGTGCAACCTGACAATCTCATCCAAATATACTCGTGCCACTACTCTAGCTATGTAAGTGGTCTTCACTGATAAAAGTGAGCCACTTTTGTCAATTTATCAACCGTGACCATAATGGCGTCGTGGTGATATCTCGACATCGGTAGCCCAACAATGAAATCCATGGAAATGGTGTCCCACTTCCATTCCGGTATAGCATGAGGATAAAGAAGGCCTACTAGATGTTGATGCTCGGCCTTAACTCTTTAGCACTCTAAACATCATGACACAAACTAAGCCACGTCTCTACAAAGTCCTCTCCAATGATACAACTGTCGCAAGGTGGCGTGCATCTTCTTCACCCGGATGGGTTGAATAGGGTGCACGATGTGCCTCTACCAAGATGTCCTACCTCAAGCCTCCATCTCTGGGAACATATATCCGGCCTCTGTGCCTGAGAAGACCATCTACCTCTAAGGAGAAACCATCAAAATTCCCCTCAAGGGGTCTCTGTGACTCGATCTCTGCTTGTACTGCAATGTAGAAGTTGTCAAGAGGAAGCTGTTAAAGAATCCTGCTCCGCAAATATGTGCTCACTGAGGTGGCCATAACCACATGTCTCTCGTCTGCGAGAGCGTTTGCTACCACATTCGCCTTCCCTTCACATGCTTTATCTCCAAGTCATACTCACATAAAGCAACTCCATCTAATGCCACCGATTTAGCATTGAGATTAGGGCTGCGTGAAGAGGTGGCGAAGACTCAAATGATCTCGTCCCGAGTGTGAATCTCTTGCCAAGAAGAAACTCGCCTCCATATAACCAAAGCACAAACAATTACCGCAAGATCAAAATCATGAGTAGGATAATTAAGCTTGTGATCTTTGAGTTCATGCGAGACTCAAAATCCACTACTCGCTCTCCTACATCAATACACCTCCAAGCCCTGCTAAAGAAGCATTTGTGCAAACAAATAACTCACCCTATGGATCCGGCACTACAATAATAGGTGTTGTGGCGAGGCACTCCTTCAGTGTCCTAAAGGCCTACTTGCATCAAGTCTCCCGGACTGTAAAACTTCTTCCCTTTCCTCTGAAGGGAAGTGATAGGGTGCGCAATCCGAGAGAAGTCCTGAACAAATCTCGTAGTACCCTACTAAACCCATGAAGCTGTGCACCTCGGTCACTATAGTGGGTGTTGGCCAATCCATAATGGCTCTAATCTTGGAAGGATTGACTGCAATACCTTCCCCAAAAATTATATGTCCCAACTACTTCACCTTTGTATGAAAGAATGCACACTTCTCTAAGTTCCCGTAAAGTTGTTGCTCTCGAAGACACCAAGAACCTGGCAATGTACCCTCATGCTCCTCACGCGTACGTGAGTATATCAAAATTCCATCCAGAAGATGAGCACGGCGCGATCTAAGAAGGTCTGAATACCCCATTCATGAAACTCATGAACACTGTGGGGCATAGTCAAACCAAAAAGGCACCACTATGAACTCATAGTGCCCATATCTCGTGTTGAAGGCGGTCTTATGAATGTCTCGCCTCCGAAATCCTCACTGATGGTAGCCCGACTTAAGATCAATTTGAGAGAAAATCTGATGATAAAACAAGTCATTAATACGTGGGATAACGATTATTGATCGTTACCTTGTTCAAATGCTAATTAATCAATACACAACAAAGCAAAGATCCATGTTCTTCTTCACAAAGATCACGCATGGAAAAGTAGTGGAAATCTACAAATCTACCCGACCTCCCAAGGTCAAGAAGGCCCTCCTAAAATATGTGTGGGATGCAGCAAACTAATTGGTGTGATAGTGGAAATTGTGAATCGATCGATCGCGAGGATGACTACTCGAAGGCTCCAATCAATATCGAGCTCTGGCGTGATTCGGTCTATAGGTTGTGGAATACGTGGAAAATGTCCTGGGATAGTTTCATGTATATCTCCAGATAAGGTCATAGGTGGATGGTAAATATAATTGACTCTATGGGTGATTCTCTGGCCTAGTCCAGAACTCCTTAGCTTTGTTAGCTGCTGTGTCTAGGAAGGATAACTGTTCGATGATGATAGGTGGAAGTGGAGTAGATCTGAATACTAGTGTATGTAGGCCAGCATCTATGTCTGATTCACCTATGGGCTCGTTGGGCTGTGGGATTTGTGGGTCACAACCATAGATTCGTATTTGTTGTGGTCCTGCTATGGTCATGTGCGGAATCAATCCCTAATCCCTAGTATCCAATAGTCATATGCCTTTTCAGCTTCTATATTCAGAATTAATAATTGTGTGATCTTCTCAGAATATCTTACAGGCGTTTGTGCAACCTGAATTCTCAAGCTGGTATCTATATCTGTGAGAGTGTCTCCTGCGTCTGGCTGTGGGACCAAAGGATCACAACCAAAGGTATGCTCTCTTTCAAACCCTTCTACAGTCATGTGGATATGAATCTAGGGTAATCTGTAGTTTGGTTGATTTGACCAAAATGTGTGTGCTTGGTCATCTTCTATGTTTAACCCGTGCAGTTGGAAACTGATTTGTTGTAAGTTTACCATTGTTTGGAAGACTTGGATCCTAAGATTCTGATCTATATCAGTTATGGCTATGATGAGATTGGGTTGGGGCATGATTGGCTCGAATACGTATTCCCTGGGCTCTCTAGGTCCCGTGATTGTCATACAAAAGCAATAATGTAAACTAAATGCAGCAAAATAAAATTAACTATGTGAAGTATGTCTATAACATATATAACTTCTATATTTTTGTTATTTTCTGATGAATTTTATAAATGAATTTGAAAGAGCAACTATTTTAATATATCTAGAAATTGACAATTAATCTAATGATGAATTTAAAACAAACAAAGTAACCGAGTATAGCTACTTTTGCATGTAATTTGTAAATCTATTCTAAACAATGAAATAACTGATCTAATCTATTTGAAAGACTCTCGATCCTACCTCAGAAGTGAGGAAAGAATCATAGTTTCTCAGAAACTATCAATCCCCACAACTTCCCTGGCAATATCGAAAGTAAAATTAACTGAAATAAAGTAATTAACTACTCTATTTGATATGATTCTAATTAGAACTTTGAAAGCTAGAACCTGGATTCTAGAAACAGTGGCGAATCCGATGGTGTGTGTGATCTTGTCCCCTCAGTGTGATCTCCTCGTTCCTTCGTGTTCACGTGGATCCAAAAAAGCGTGTAATGCTAGCATCAACAAAAGTAGATATTGGGACAAAGGCAGCTTAGGATACAGACTGAATACAATGCGAGTAGGAGAGAGATAGCGCAAGAGTACAAAGCTTGGCTTATGCAATTCCTAGCGGGATTTATTGTGAGTCATGCAACATAAAACATCCAGAACCTGAAACTATCATGTTTGAAGAACAAAACCTGCAACTTTAATGGCTTCCTATTGAAAACAAACTATTCTACTCCAATGGATTGGATGAAATATCAATAACACTTGCACAAGATGGATATGTGGCTTCCTAACAAAAAACAACACTAACTAAGCATGCAATGAAAGAAACTAAGAATTCTAAACAAAATGAAAGACTAATCTATTGCAATGAGAAATTTAGAGGCAAATTTGAGGGGCCATTTGCTTGAGCACAAGCCAACTATTTATAGCATTTGCATTTACCCAAGGTAAAAACCAAATTGAACTCTTAAACTATAAACAATGGCAAAACACTATTCCAGGGAACCAAAATCATTAATGCAAGCTTATGGCGGTGAAAAAAAGCTGGTAAATGTTGAAATTTACGTGAGTCATGTTAAAAGAGCATTCTGGAAAACATGCGTAAAGGACCACCGCCCTGAGCAGGGTGGCGGTTACAGGACCGCCGCCCTTGCTTAGGCGGCGGTCACGAGACCGCCGCCCAGGCAGGGCGGTGGTTTCATAACTGAAGAGAAAAAGGCCAAGAAAAGAGGGGAAAAGAGAAAAACAAAGCACGGGGGCTAAGCGGGGCATGCGGGATGATAACGCATACTTGGAGCTTTTTGGATCCTGAACACCTTGCGAGGAGACTTGTATCATCATTGGGGTACGTGTTACGTTGTTCGGTGGTGCAGTACCCTCCAATTTTGGGTATGTACATATTTCCCCCTCGGAGAAGTGTTTTAGCCATGAAGAGGCGTAAAACAGTGGGTCCGAGTATGGCGGTCCCGAAATGGGAAGTTAGAAATTATACCTGATACGTCCGTGTGTCGAAATGACACCATCCAAAATTCCCACTACCTGTAAAATGAAAAGAGGAATCAAGTGCAGATAGACAAAATAGATCGGAAAATAAACGCTAAAATAATGGGAAATGAGGATGTACCATTTGTGCGGGGTAAAACTTACCTTCGTCGGCGCTCCAAACCTACGAAAAAAATTATTTTAAAACAAGTCAGGTTGCTATATATATGAAAGTGGGCCCATTTTCCTATTCATTTGCGCATGTTGATTTGATTGATTCTGAGCTCTGGGACCCACGGTGATAGTTTCTTATGAGAGTAGAGTCAAAATGTTCATGGCGAGATAGCGATCATGCCTCCGCGAGCAGATCATCGACCCACGAGATCACAGGTTAGTTTTCCTCAATTTATTGTTTTTCCCCCTCAATTTTAAAATGCTAAAATCTTTGTCGTGGGGTTATTTTTGAAAATGTTAGGTTCAAAAGGTCCATCTAGGGGGCGCCTACTGGGTAGGCTTTGTTTTTAGCTAAAATGGTCCTTTTTGGTGTTTTTAGGCTTTTAAGTTATAAAACCCACGTGGGTTTTCGGGACACGACCGCCGCCCTACCCAGGGCGGCGGTTACATGACCACTGCCTTGTTCAGGGCGGCGGTTACAAGACCGCTACCCTTAAGGCGGCGGTTATGAAACCGCCTCCCTACTCAGGGCGGTTTTGAACAAAATGTCAAAAGAACACTGTTTGAGATTGTTTTTGCATTTTTAGCATTTCTATGTGTTTTCATGATTTTTCTAATGTCACTTGGATGCTAACTTGCTTTGTTTTGTGTGTTTTTGGGTGTATGCAGGCGAGGAGGAGTACATTTGGTGGAGCCGAGAGAGAGAGTGTGACTGGCTCCCAGCAGTACTAGATGCACTTTCACAGGATGAGGAGGACACTCTTCAGAGGGCCGGGATACTACGTATCTCACGTGTTCCACATGTTGCACCATCCAGTCACATTCTTTGTGACTTATTCTCCTATTGGGATGCTTGATCGAACACCTTCCGATTACCAGGGGTCCGAGGTGAGTGGACCATCACACTAGAGGATGTTTATCGTATTCTGGGGGTCCCGATCATTGGGAGACGTCTCACCCTTGAGACAGTAGGTTCACGGGCCCAGATAGCACAATGGGCTTCCTACATGGGAGATGCAGTTATCTCCACGGGTTCGAAGAAGGGGGTCAGAGTTCGATCTATTCCTAGTTTTCCCATCCCCTTGCTTCGCCAGGCTATTATGGGGATCCTTGCCTCGAGATTGATCGGGGACAAGGGAGGAGACACATTACTATACTGCTGGTCCCCCATCATTACATAGATTGAGGGCCATGGCCGGATTTACACCTGGGGAGCAGACATACTTGGGACTACCTACCATGACTTATACAGGGTAGTCCATTTACAGGGGCAGTCTTTGAGCCACCCAACCCTGGTCATGAGTTGGGTTTACGAGCACTTCATTCCTTATGGTAGAGGTGTAGAGGTGATAGATCCCGAGTTGTGAGGGCAGCCAGATGGACAGATATGTCGGTGCTTAGAGCACCTCATCAGCCAGTTGCTTCTCTGACCACCGATGACATGGAGGCCACACCATATCAGACCATGGCAGGTATATGGGCGAGGAGGCTCTTACTTTGATCTCCTGCTCCACCACAGGGCAACTTATTGATAGAGTGGGGCGAGTGGAGATACACCCCTTTGGCCGAGTTCCTCAGCAGTTTGGCCTACCTTACATGGGCATGCTTCCCCCGGTAGCGCCAGTATATAGGTCAGTTTGAGAGGCCAGAGGGGGTCCTAGAGGCCGGGGTTGGACAATTGTTACTCTGGTTCCTATTACAGCCAGGAGGGTAGTACGTGCCCGAGGGAGAGCCGGTGCTCCTCAGGCACCCTTGCTTCGGATTGCCGCGGGTCCTGCCCATAGCAGCGATGACCCCATCGACATAGACTCTGAGTCCGAGGAGTTTACAGGGGGAGAGACAGAGAGGAGACAAGGATGATCTGAGTGGCATGACACTCAGGATATCATGCAGTAGAGAGGGCCGAGCAGAGTGCAGAGAGAGTTACTCTGGTTTCAGAGGAGCCACTCTCCCAGGGCCATGGTGGGGAGGATGAGTCCATTGCAGGACGCTACATTTCTCCAGCCATGGGAGGAGCACCTCAGTCAACGGTGGCATCTGTGGTAGGTGCGGACCCTAGAGATCCATCCTGGAGGCCTGGTGATCCGAGTAAGTTACCATCCTTCCTTTTAATGTTTGTTTTTAGTTAGGATTTCCTTAGTTGCTATCTCTCCTTTTGTTTGCTCTTGTATTTTATCTCTTGTTTCATTTCTAATTTGTTTTCTCCTTTGTTTGCAGAGACCGCCGATGAGTGGCGGGACTTGATTCGCAGGGTATGCACTGATACCCTGATGATTCCCATGGAGAGGACCCGCGCAGAGTTTTCTGTGGACACTAGGGAGCCCTCAGCAGCTGGTAGACATACACTGACATCTTTTCCCCAGTCTGGCATGTGGCCAAGATGGTATCGACTCTCCGCATGGAGCTAGCGGGGTATAGGACAGCCGAGCGCCTGATGAGGAGTCATTCTCGTGGCGAGACTACGGCTGCCCCTCGGATCCTGAGCCCTCCATGCACTCGAGCGCCAATGTGTAGCCGGAGTCCTAGGCGTGGGCGTGCGCCTTCAGAGGGGTCTCATAGGGGTTGAGAAGCCACTTGGCTCTCCTAGATTTTGTATGATATATTCTTTTGTATATCCCGGGCTCTTTGAGCATTTTGACCATGCTTAGCGCATGATGGCATTGTATAGATTTTGATATATATATATATATATATATATATATATATATATATATATATATTCTTTTTGGATCATACTTTTGGCATTTATGGCTTACTTGTATTTTCGTTTCCTCATGTGAACTATGATATTATGCTTATATGCTTTTTAGAATGTATGCAATGGAGAACAAATGATACAAATGTTTACTTTCTTTTGTATTTCATGATGCTGATATATGATAATGTAGATACGATGTGATTTTGAATTTTAGTTTATGTAAGAAATTTGGATACTTCATATTTGTTTTGGCAAAGTGATGAAGACAAACCGGTATGATGAGCGATAGACTTGCCCTCTCCTAGCTCCACACAACTAGTAAGATGCGAGGGCTTATCACCGAGAGCTAGAAAGGGCACAAGTTTTTGAAATGTGTTGAAATGATAGTGATGAAAGATAGACAAAGCTTTAGTGGAACCAAATCGTGGATACTACTAGCTTACTCCACTCGAGTGACTTCATAGTTTAGGGAATGCTACTTACTTTGTAGTTTATCTAGACTTAGATCCGTAGATGGCCACATGGTAGACAAAATCTGGTTTTTAGGATTTTGAACTCTCTTGGAATTTTGGACATCTGATTCATTTGTTTTTGACTCAAGACTTCAAGATTTGAATTGTTTGTCTATGACCTTTTACATTTGTTTGTCAAGAGGACCCCCTACACCTTGCCCCATGCTACTAGTAAGAAGTATGGGCTTATCACCATAGGAAAGATATAGGTGAGTAAGGGCATTTCCATCCTTTCCCAACCCTACGTCACTAGTAAGAGACGCAAGCTCATCACCGAAGGTTGGTGGGGCAAGGAAATGTGTAAATTTAAAATTTTTGTTTGATACAAGTAGTGCTTAGTTGCTTACGCATAGAATCATTTGAGGTGCAGGAATTGACTCTTTCACCAAATTCCTCACCTTCCAGTGGCCATCACATAAGAGGTATGCACCATTTCCATAGTCCTTCATGACTCGGACATGGGCCCAAATGATTTGGGCCGAAACTTCCTTCCTTCGCCGGTCTTTTTATCGATCTCGACTGTATAGCCTTAGAACTAGATCACCTTCATATATGTCGTGTTCATAGACCTTCTTATTATCTGTCGACACATCCAATCAACATAGACTCGTGCCACTTCAAAGCATCTAACCTAGCTTCATCTAGGATTTCTAGTTGGGAGAGATGTGCTTCTCTATAAGCGTCTTCATCCAGAATCCCTTGTAATGAAATGCGGAGACTGGGTATTTCAACCTCAAGTGGGAGAACTACTTCTGCCCCAATACTAGCGAGAAAGGAGTCGCTCCTGTTGGTGTTCTTATTGAGGTTTGGTGGGCCCATAAGGCTGGATATAACTTCAAATGCCAATCTTGTTTGTTTTCTTTCACCGTTTTAAGGAGAATGGCTTTTAATGTTTTGTTTGTCACCTCAGCCTGTCCATTGGCTTGAGGGTAATACAAGGAGGCCGTATGATGGCTTATTTTAAATTTATTGCATAATTCGTGAACTTCGTCATTCTTAAAAGAAGTCCCATTATCTGAGATAATGACTTGTGGGACACCGTACACTGTAAATGATTTGATTCAAATGAACTTGGCGATTACAGAACTCGATCTGATAGTAAAGAGGCATAGCCTCTACCCACTTGGTAAAATATTTGGTGGCCGTGATTATAAAATTATGGCCGTCTGTAGATGAGGGAGAGAATTTCCCTATCAAATCTAGGCCCCACGTAGAAAAGGGCCATGGAGTAGCGATTGGTTGTAGAGCTTGTGCCGGCATGTGAATCTCATGAGAGAATTCTTGGCATTTATGACACCTTCATACAAACTCTACTGCATCATGTTCTAGAGTGGGCCAGAAATAGCCCATTCGATGTATTTTACGAGCGGTGGCATGGCCACTAAAGTGGCCTCCACACATTCCACTGTGATATTCATGGAGAATCTTCTTGGATTCTTTCGTGTCGACGCATCGCGAAGCATTCCATCGAACGCTTTTAAATAGAGAACTTGTTCTATGATGACGTATTTAGCTACGATAATGCGTAACCACCTTCTTCATTGTGATTTAGCACCTTCTAGATATGTACGGTCCATGATATAATTAATAATATCAGTATACCAAAGACACTCAGAGATAGGAGGTCTGGTTTCGATGTAATATACGCACTCATCAGGAAAGTCCAGATCTACTAGATCGCCTCCGTCTAATGGATTATCAGCTAACCAATCGGCGCGATGATTTTCCTTTAACCGACTTCTGATTTACGAATGTTAATTCAAATTCACCCATTAAGGTTATAAAGCGCCCAACCTTTTTAGACAAGGACCCTTGCGTGAGGAAAGTTCGTAAATGGTCTGTTTTTACAATGACCTTTGTTTCTTGATTTAACATGTAATGTCTTAAGCATTTTGTTGCAAAGACTATGGCAAGGCATTCTTGTTCTCGCTTGTGTGTAGCATGTTTCATAGTCGAGCAATGTCTGGATGATGAAATAGATCGCACGTTCTCTATTGTCATCATCTTCTTGAGCCAGCATACAGGCTAGCAAGACATTGGTGGCTCACGAATATAAAATTAACGGCAATCTGGCTTAGGTGGCATTAGCGTAGGTGGTGATAACAAGAAACACTTAACTACGTTGAAATCTTCATTGCAGTCTTCGGTCCAATCAATGCTATAATCTTTCTTGAGTAGATTGTTGATTGGATGAATGGCGAAACTTAAGTCCGGATGAATCTCCGGATCGCACCAAGTTTTCCGAGAAATGATCTGATTCCAGATTCATCCGAAGGTGGGACCATTTCAAGAACAACCTTAATTTTGGTTGGGTCAACATTGATCCCGCGTGATGATATAATGTAACCTAGGA
Source organism: Taxus wallichiana var. yunnanensis (assembly GCA_018340775.1). NCBI lineage: Eukaryota > Viridiplantae > Streptophyta > Pinopsida > Cupressales > Taxaceae > Taxus > Taxus wallichiana. The sequence goes on along the minus strand of CM031238.1, from coordinate 816,176,529 downwards.
GCTTCCCTCCTGTCACACCAAAGACACATTTTTCTGGATTTAGCGTGACTCCGTATTCTATCAGACGTGAAAGAATGACGTGAAGCACTTCGGATGGTCACAACGCTTCTTGGCCTTGGCCAACAAGTCATCTACATAGGATTCCACAATTTTATGAATAAGATCATGAAATATATATGTCATAGCCTGTTGGTATGTAGCGCTAGCGTTCTTGAGACCAAATGGCATAACAACATAGCAATAAGTTCCCCAAGGAGTTATAAATGTGGTTTTAGCTTGATCTTGTTCGGATATTCTAATTTGATTGTATCCTGAGAATCCATCCATGAGAGATAAAAGCTCAAATCCAGCTGTTGCGTCAACGATGACATCTATAGATGGTAATGGGAAGTCATCTTTAGGACATGCCTTGTTAATGTCTCGAAGTCTATGTAGATGCGTATCTTCCCATTCTTTTTTAGAACTAGAATGATATTAGATACCCACTGAGAGTAATCAACTGGTTTGATGAATCCTACTTGGAGGAGCTTTATTACCTCCTCTTTTACCATGAGAGCTACCTTGGGTTTCATTGGTCTCAATTTTTGCTTAACCAAGATTGCATCTGATTTAGTGACAAGGTTGTGTACCGCAATGTGGGGGTGTAACTCTGTCATTTCCTTATAATTAAATGCAAATGCCTTCTCGATGTTCCTTGAGGATCCGAGTCCGTATTTCTACTTGATGGAGTTAACGAGGATCCTAACTTCAATATCCTTGGTTCATCTTCTCATTCAGATGTTAATATCAATTATTTCTTCGATTAGAGAAGCGTTACCTTCTTCAAACTTAGGCGGGGCTGGGGGTAGCTCTAGCTCGTCTCCATTCTCGACTGTGTATATGCTTGGGTTCCTTTTGTGGGGGAAGCTCTGTCATGGGATTCCCGTAGTAGGAAGATGAATGTGGGATCAAGGATAAATCTACTGTGTGATGGGTGAGATGTATCGCTGCATAGGCGTTTAAGTAATCAAGAGTGGTTGTCTCGCTATCAATGTGGTCTAGGATAGTAGATTTGTTCTCATTTCCATTTAAAAGAGGATTTGACATTGTTTTTATCAATGGTTCATCACGAAGGGATACCATGAAACGGGTATCCTCTAACTTACTGTTTGGAGTAAAGCGTGACACTGAGGTTGCTATTGAATCGGCAAGAAGATTTTGTTCATGCAGGATTGCTTCAATTGATATGAAGTCAAATTCCTTGCTTAAATTCAATACAGCCATTTTGTAGAGCTGTAAGTGCTCAACTCTGGTTTCATATACTTTAGAGACTTGGTTTGCTACCAATTGCGAGTCTCCTAACACTCTGATGTTATCAACACCGATTCTCTTAGCTAGGATGAGGCCAAGGAGAAGGGCTTCATACTCGGTGCCGTTGTTAGTGCATTCGAATTTTAGCTTAAAGGAAAATGGTAGGACTTTTCCTTGGGAGAAGTAAGGATTACACCTACCCCAGCTCCGTAACGACATCTAACTCCATCGAAATGGAAAGTCCAATACTTAGCTAGGAACATGGACTCGGGACACTTGTTGTGTTAACGTCTTCTACTTCCACCATGCGCAGAGATCTTTGTTGGGAGAGAGCCAACACCTAGGGTGCACCCCATGCCCACATAATCAAATGGTAGGAACATTGGTAGATCATGTTCTAGTAATTAAATTTTTTTGCGGTAGTTCCTAATGATATCTGTTTCTACAAAGGTTAGCCTCATCTTTGGGGGTTGGGGTTGCCTTGGCTAGGCTCATAGTTTCGAGATCTATCGTAGGCACCAACTTTTCTTCTCGGTTTCGCAAGGCCGGTTGGTTTACTAAGTTGGTTTGTTGGGAGTTCAAACTTAGAGTGAACACCTGGCCTTTTCTTCAGTCTGCTAGGTGTATATTGAATGGTTTTGGATCACCCTTGGCTATGAATATCTTTCCTAAATGCAAGAATCTTACTTCTTGAAATAGCGTAGAAGGGATTGCCTTCATACGGTGTATCCATGGTCAGCCAAGGATCATATTATAGTTAGTTTCCCGATCTATAATATAAAACTCAGTCAGGATTGTTTTGGGTCCTAATGTGACCGGTAGTATTATAGTTCCAATTGAAGTGGCTTTAAGGTTATCATAGCCTCTTAGCGTATTTCGAGTCGTGGAACAATTGGTTTCTCCATACCCTAGCTTTTGAAGGAAAGAAAAAGGGACTATGTTAACTGCTGCCCCATCATCAACCATCACGCGTTTCACATAATTGTTATAAACCCACACTTGCAAGTGTAAGGTGGATCACCTCAACGTGCAATCTCAGCGTCTGTTGGCATTTTGTTTATTTCGAATATGAATTCGGTGTCCCTATCCGGCTGCCCCGGAGGATGGATATCAAAGTCTATATGGTTTACCTGTGTTTCGGGAGGTGGAGTGATGCTAATTAGATGACCTAAGCCTAATGCTTCTAAAAGAGCAGCCTTGTGAGCAGGGGAGTTCTTTAATAAATCCAAAAAGGAGATGTGTGAGAAGGTTTTTGTTAGATCATTAATTAAATCATAAGCACCTACGGGTTTTATTAATACTTGTTGGATATTGTCTATTTCTAGCGGGTAGCTTGGACTTAGCTGAGAGGAATACTCTCGTGTCCTTGTTACAACTTCTATGGGTAGTTCAACATCTAACTCCACTAAACCAACTATCTTAGGTCATGGCTGACTTCCTAGTTGTGGCACAACTAATGGATTTAGCGAAGTTGAAGCTTCATGATCATTGTTTCCTACAATTACACCCTTGTTTGTCCCACTTGGATTTAACTTGTTATTGTTGTGATTTGGGAGTGGATCATTGAAGATCTTGAGGGGTGCATTTTGAGGGGAAACTACCCCTGTAAAAGTATTTGGTGCTGGTGAGGTAGGATCTGCCAAGAACATATCTATGAAAGGTTGTCTTTGTTCTTCTAGAAAATGTTGCATGAATTTATTGTAGTCATGACATGTTCTAGTGTCATGGCCTCGGATTTTGTGAAAACCACAATAGGAGTTAGGATTGTAATTCCTAGTTTGTTGGCTCGGTGTATATTGTGGCCTAAAACTTTGATCAAACCACACATATCAAAATTTTACATTTGTTGTCTTTGGTTTTGATTCTAGTTTTGATATCCAGTTGAGTTTTGGCTTGGACCCTGTGTAGGGTTTTTCCGTTGTTGTTGTGGATGATTAAAATCCACTGTATTGATTGTTGGAGTAAAGTTGTTGTTTCGTTGATCATTTATTTGTGGTGAAGTATTCACAACATTTACCTTTCTAGCCTGATCAGTTACTCCATCCGTTGTCACTCTGTGATTTTTATTAAGGATTTTAGGTCCTTGATTGACATTCGTGATAGTAGGATAAGTTGTAGTGTTTTGGTTGGAGGTGATTAACCTTCCGTTTGCTCCATATGTCTTGCGACCACTATCAATTGCCGCTTGATCTATTTGGAGAGCGCTCTCAAGTACTTCATCGTAAGTCCTTAGTGGAAACTTCTGGACTTCTTCCTTTACCTCTCTGCTGAGAGAATGAAGGAATAGATCGCATAGTTCCATCTGATCCATGTTCGAGCACTTGCCGAAGAATAGAGAACTGTGCGCCACCTCTGGATGAAATGGGCGACATATTCATTGTGTTCTTGTTTAATGTGCAAGAATTCCCTGATTCATGTCCTTAATAGTTTGTTCATGTCAAAGGCCTTGATGAACTCTGACACGAGTTGCTTGAACGAATGGATGGAAGCCTCAGGTATTCTATAATACCAATCAAGAGTGATACCTTCCAAGGTTTTGGGAAATATTTTAGCAACAACCCCATCCCATGGGAGTAGTTCTCGGATGGCTGTAGCGTAAGCCTTGATATGTGCATTTGGATCTCCCTCACCTTTGTATTTGGGAAAATCGGGAAGAGGTCTTGGAAGCATGACACTTCGTATGGTGAAATCTAAGGGCTCTTTCAAGTATTCTGAATATGTCCCTATTGCATAGGTTTCGACCATTGATGGTGCCTGTTGAGGGAGTGGCGGTGGAATGGGTTGTTGATATGGTGTTGCATATGCATTGGTAGGAGCATAAGGGAACCCCTGTGGTTGAGTAAAAATACCGGAGAGGAGAACATATCCCCTTGTGGTGATTTGGAGTATATGTTTAAGTATGAAGGGGTATTGTCCAAGAATGGATTATTTTGTACTAGACCGGGAGGTGTCAGATCGGTGTTAGAAATGGCGGTTCTAGTCGGCGTTTGTTGTGAATACTGAGGGGTCATGCCTAACATGCCTAATCCTGTGAGGAGGTCTACTTGGCTAGGATGGTGTGGAGGATTGGAACTTCCTGCCTGCATGAATTGGGAATTTTGATTTGCTTGAGAAAGTTCTAACCCTCTCACTTTTTCTACTAACGTTGAAATGACTTCATTTGGTGAAGTCACGGTGTTTTGCCTTAGCGGCGTTTGTTGTATATCATGGTGTTGTATAGGCATGTGATATCCTACTATGAATTGATTGCTGCCCTGCCAAGTTTCCCCGAGGGCATTTCCTATATGTAGTGGCATGGAGGTATTTTCTTGAAAAGAGACCTTGGGTTGTGTTTGAAAGCCTCCCTACAGGTGGGTACATACTTTGAGAACGTTGTTCATTCCTGACATAACATACCGAATGTTCATCATCTAAACCTAGGTATGAGTCTGATTGTCTACTAATTTGTGGTCTAAGTAGTACCTGAGGAGACGAACTAGACTCTCTTGTGAGCATCATATTGTTCGAGCCTGAAGGCTCTGTTTGTTGTGTTTGAGCGAGCTGATCCAACTCCTCTGTTTGGAAAGATGAGCTATATCTGACCCTTGGAGTTTGTGTTGACAACTGGTTAGTTGAGTAGTTGTCACCCCATACTGAGAGCGAGGGTGATGATTGTCCATTCAGTTGAGCGTAGTATGCCTCAAGACCTAAGAGAGGCCTACCATATGCATCGAATCCCGACATATTCGGGGTATATGAATACCCGTAGAATAATGGGAAGGAGCAAAGGTGATGGTGAAAGCTAATGAGTCAAGTAAAGATGAAAGAGTTGTTTTAATTTGAAAGAACCAGTAGAAATCTGACTCCAGACCAGAAAGTAGAAAGTTTCACGTTAGGTTCACCAATTTTGTACGATGGAAAAGTGACAAGTGAGCGTGGAAATCTACAAGTAACCTTTCCTCGCACCCGACCTCCCGAGGTCGTGCCGAGACAGTGGTGGGGATTAAATATGTGTGGGATGCAGACAAGCTAATTGGGTAATTTGATGTCTTCGATGCGCACTAGTGGAAATTGTGAATCTAAGGCAAAGAAGGCCCCCTAACTCCGAATCGGTGTGATTGATCGATCAGCAAGGATGACTGCTCAAAGGCTCCAATCAATATCGAGCTCTGGCGTGATTCGGTCTATAGGTTGTGGAATACATGGAAAATGTCCTGGGATAGTTTCGTGTATATCCCCAAATAAGGTCATAGGGCGGATGGTAAATATAATTGATTCTACGGGAAATTTTTGGCCTAGTCCAAAACTCCTTAGCTTTGTTAGTGTTGTGTCTAGGAAGGATAACTCGCTTGATGATGATACGTGAAAGTGGATTAGATTTGAATACTAGTGTACGTAGGCCAAGATCTCATGTCCGATTCACCTATGGGCTCGTTAGGCTATGGGATTTGTGGGTCACAACCGTAGATTCATTTGTTGTGGTTCTCTATGGTCATGTGTGGAATCAATTCCTAATCCCTAGTATCCATAGTCATACGCCTTTTCAACTTCTATATTCATAATTAATAATTGTGTGATCTTCTCAAAATATCTTACTGGTGTTTGCGCAACCCGAATTCTCAAGCCGGTATCTATATCTCGTGAGAGTGACTCCTACGTCTAGCCGTGGGACCAAAGGATCACAACAAAAGGCCTGCTTTCTCTTTTCAAACCCTTCTATAGTCATGCGGATACGAGTCTAGGGTAATATGTAGTTTGGTTGATTTGACCAAAATGTGTGTGCTTGGTCGTCTTCTATGTTTAGCCCGTGCAGTTGGAAACTGATTTGTTGTAAGTTTACCGTTGTTTGGAAGACTTGGATCCTGAGATTCTGATCTATATCAGTTATGGCTGTGACGAGATTGGGTTGGGGCACGATTGGATCGAATACGTATTCCCTGGGCTCTCTAGGTCCCGTGATTGTCATACAAAAGTAACAATGTAAACTAAATGCAACAAGATAAAATTAACTATGCGAAGTATGTCTATAAAATATATAACTTCTATATTTTTGTTATTTTTGATGAATTTTATAAATGAATTTGAAAGAGCAGCTATCTAATACATCTAGAAATTAACAATTGATACTAATAACAGACTAAAACAAACAAAGTAACCGAGTGTGGCTACTTGTCTGTAATTTGTAGATCTACTCTAAACAATGAAATAACTGATCTAATCTATTTGTAAGACTATCGATCCTACCTCAGAAGTGAGGAATGAATCATAGTTTCTCAGAAACTATCAATCCCCACAACTTCCCCGGCAATATCGAAAGTAAAATTAACTGAAATAAAGTAATTAACTACTCTATTTGATACAATTTCTAACTAGAACTTTGAAAGCTAGAACTGGATTCTGCAGCAATGCAAAGTGGCGAATCCGATGGTGTGTGTGATCTTGTCCCCTTAGTGTGATCTCCTCGCTCCTTCGTGTTCACATGGATCCAGAAAAGTGTGTAATGCTAACATCAACAGAAGTAGATATTGGGACAAAGGCAACTTAGGATACAGACTGAATACAATGCGAGTAGGAGAGAGATAGCGCAAGAGTACAGAGCTTGGCTTATGCAATTCCTAGCGGGATTTATTGCGAGTCATGCAACATAAAACATCTAGAACCTGAAACTATCTTGTTTGAAGAACAAAACCTGCAACTTTAATGGCTTCCTATTGAAAACAAACTACTCTACTCTAATGGATTGGATGAAATATCAATAGCACTTGCACAAGATGGATATGTGGCTTCCTAACAACAAAACAACACTAACTAAGCATGCAATGAAAGAAACTAAGAATTCTAAACAAAATGAAAGACTAATCTATTGCAATGAGAAATTTAGAGGCAAATTTGAGGGGCCATTTGCTTGAGCACAAGCCAACTATTTATAGCATTTGCATTTACCCAAGGTAAAAACCAAATTGAACTCTTAAACTATAAACAATGGCAAAACACTATTCCAGGGAACCAGAATCATTAATGCAAGCTTATGGCGGTGAAAAAAGTTGGTAAACGTTGAAATTTACGTGAGTCGTGTTAAAAGAGCATTCTGGAAAACACGTAAAGGACCGCCGCCCTGAGCGGGGGCGATTCTGAGACCGCCGCCAGCAGTGGCGGGCGCGATTTCAAATCAAGAGCAAAAGGCCAAGAAAAGAGGGGAAAAGAGAAAAACAAAGCACGCGGGGGCTAAGCGGGCATGCGGGATGATAACGCATACTTGGAGAGATTTTCCGGATCCCGAACACCTTGCGAGGAGACTTGTATCATCATTGGGGTACATGTTACGTTGTTCGGTGGTGCAGCAAGATTCTCCAATTTTGGGTACGTACAATCACCGGTGCACCCTAAGGCGATACACTAGGATGGATAAGGCCCTTCTCCAAAATCCTCAATCAGAACTTGAGCTAACAGAGCTCACGGGTGATCATCCGATAAGGTGCCCGTGAAATAGGCTCTGCTCCAGAACTAGATGTATATGAAAATCAATCTCACGTGGCGGTGGTAACCCCGATAGCTGCCTGGAAAGACATCAACATATTATCTCAAAATGGGATGATCATATAACGATGACCCACTAGATCCATTCTCCGATCTGGTCACATCATCGTGACGGCATACCTATGACAACCCCATCGCACACATCGCTTAAGCTGCATAGTGGAGATGGTGCAAATAGAAACGAGTCTCCTAACCCCTGAGATCACCGACTCAACTCCCAAATCATCTACACAAGATATAGTCTTGTGATAACAATCCATCCATCGGCCATGTGTGTAGATAACCAATCCATACCCAAAATGACTCCATATGAGCCCAAAGGAAGGATACAAAGATCTGAGGTAGTGGTGAAAGGTTCAAAATCCACTACACACTCCTTAACTAAGGATTCTATAAAGATATTGGCTCCAAAAAGCCATCCCAACTAAGACCCACCTAATCAAGCCACCTACCTGCATCACTCTACTAAAGATGGTGCAATGAAAGAGTTAGAAGAACCAGAATCAAACAATACAAAGGTAGGAATACCACCAATGCTACTTGTGGTCTCAATGACTATGCTTTGATGCTCGGCTTCATGGGTTCTCAACCGCTACATAAATCCTGTGGCTACGTCCCATGTCACCAACCGTAGGCTCAGAGATCTATGTCTTACCCTTGTTATTAGGGTTTTGTGGGAAATCTCTCCAAAAGTGTCTAGTAACTCCACAACCAAAACATCCTCTTGATCCTCCCCAATGAGTAGTACCTCCAGTAGGTTCCCTAGAAACTCATGGTGTGGATCCCGATGATCCGTGTGTGATCTGTTGAGGTCTCTACCGCGAGCTCCCACTGACTGAGCTCTAGGTCCACCTTGTGTCCTAATGGGACCCCTAGGAGGAGGCCTCATACACCGACCTCGTTGTACATCAGCCCTCTGTGGAGGTCGATGAGGTGGGCGGACTGCTGCTACTCGTTGTTGTTGTGTCTAAAGGATGATAGTATTGCCTTGGCCACCACGAGGAAGGGGTACTAACCCCCTCAATCTACCATCCTACATCTACTGTATGCGGCTCTGGACTCGGTCTCTAGCCTACTTGGGTCTTTCCCCAAGTCTCCTCTGCAATATAGGCCTTCTCAATGACCTCCATTAATTTCTATGGGGAGTGGTTCCGCATTGCACCTCTAATATCAAAATTTAGGCCCCGATGAACCTGTGAATCCATACGTACTCATCCTACATATACTCAACATATTGGAGTAGATCCAGAAATACTCTCATACTTTTCTACCAAAAGAGATGATTGCCTAAGGTCATGGAACTCGTTGGTCCTTTGTTGTATGAACCTCTCATGATAAATACCTACTCCTAAATCTCTCCTCAAAAAGCTCCCAAGTCACTGTCTCTGAATCTACATGGAGCTTCTGCTCCTCTGTCCTCCACCATACTCCTGCTCCATCCCTCAGTAGATGGATCGCAACACGAGATTTCGTGTTGCTAGAACAAGGACAAAGCTTGAAGCAACCACTCAAGCTCACTAGCCAGGCCTCTACCTGAAATCCACCCATGTCACCTGAGTAATGTGAGGGCCAAAGCTTCAGGATCTCCCTGATGTGATCTGCAGCTGTGGTCTAACGGCCTCTAGGTCTCTCTACACACTCATCCCTAAGCCTAGGGCTTCAGAGACCTCTCTCTATGCTCGGAACTCTGTCACCATGTCCCCTCAGTGGTGACTTTGCTTTGTTGAGTCCACATGGGAGTTCTCTCCTCTATGCTCATCACCGGTCGAGGAGAGGACCCGACCCTCGATGGAAGGGGCTCACATCATGACTAGCTGCATGTCCTCCTCCTAATCCTCCGCGTAGAGCGACATTGACATCCTAAAGGGTCCAGTAAGATCCGGGGTAGGATAACCGCTACACCCCGATTCGGTGGTGGTGGTGGTGGTGAGTCTCGAGTCTCTGTGAAGATTTCTCTCACTCCGTTTGCACCTCCTGCATGCACTACGCTTAGAGTTAGTTTGTATTATTGCTAAGTTTTATTCAATTTCCATGTTTACTAAAATATACAAATTCTAACTAAGTTATTTTCTAGATTTTAAAAAATACTAGGTTTAAGTTTTATATCTCAAGTTTTTCTAGTGTGCCCAATGATCCAATCTTTTAAACCACTTTTATGATACTAAGTGTGATTCTTGTTAAAACAACCCACTTGAGACCCAAAAACAACCTAAGGTTATTCAGAAAATTATGGAATAATTTTTTTATTAAAAGTGCCTACTACTGTGTTGTAAGACAATAGTTGACACTATCGGAAGTTCAGAACAAGATTAATCTACTACAACATACTTTTCCTTTATTACCATTATTAGAGGTCACAAGGTCCAAATTTTAGGGTTAGAAGTTTCAGTTAGATTCAGGGGTTAAAATATCACCATACCCACTCTCTAACAGGCTTAGAGTTTCAACTTGATTTTTATCATACTTAACACATTCAAAATTTTCCTAAATCATTCCCATTGGATAGGAAATTTTCTCACCTTTCCAATGATATAAATAAGTCCTCCTAACTCCTTGTAGAACTCCTGGATATGGACAAGCGGACTTTAGGGGTCAAATTTTCCCCCAAGGGGACACGTGTCAAGTGGGCGAGAAGAGTAATTTTTAGGTTGGTAGGTCGTGGGGCGGCGTTGGAAATTTTTCCCATGCAGTGCAAAGTCAATATTTCTTCTGCGCCTCTGTGGGTCCTCTAGGGACACGTGGCAGCCTCTGAGTTGTTGTCGGGAGAAAAAAGGGACGGTGGGGTGGTGAGGTTAGTTGGCAATTTTCGCCAAAGGGGAGGGGAAAGGAGATAGGTTCGACGCCAAGCCCGCGCATTCGCGGAAGGAACTCCACCAAGGCAAGGGCGGGGTTTAGGGCCGTGGGAAAATTTAAGAAAATTTTCCAAAACTAAAACAAAATTAAAAAGAAACAAAGTGGTTTCCTCCTCTCGTTGTCACCCCATGGTGCCACGTGGCACTTCAGAATAATTGGTGGGGGCGGGGGAAAAGAGAAAAATTTTCCCAAAATTTTTAAAAGGCCCAAGGAAGAAATAATGCCATGCCTCCGCCGCTGCCCCGTGATGACACGTGGCAGCCCCCACGATTGGATACGGCTGCCAGCGTGAGAGGAAATTTAAAAATTTTCCCAAGAATTTTTCAAAAAACAATTTTCTCGAGGAATTTTCAACTTGAAATTTTCGGACGCGCCCACCAGTGGAAAATCTTCCCAAATTTTCTCACCAAGGTAGGAAAACTTCAGAGGGCCATAACTTGAGTTAGAAAGCTCATCTTTTAGAAAACGAGGACCTCCCGAAAGCTCTCAATGCCCTCTTTGCACAAGAAACATAAATATTACATTTTAATAGAGTTTAAGGGGTCAATTTTACAAAAATGATCTGCAGGATTTTAAATAGCAAACTGGTAATTTTGACTTATAAATTTTTGTTCAATTTGATCTCCTTCTTCACTCAACATGCCAAATAGACATGGAGGATTACTCTAGGAAGGATTTAAAGTGTTTTAGGAAGGTAGATTTGCTTGTTTGATTTTCAATTTGATTTTTTTCCAACAATTGATAGAAAATGGCTATGAAAGGGGAATGGGTTTGATTTTTGCAATGTTTAAATTGTTTTCTTAAGTTTTCTTTGTCAATTTGAGTTCATTTATGTCTTAACATGCTAAATCATATCATTTTCAAGTTGATTATTATGTGCGACTAAATGTACATTTTGATTAAATTTATTGTCAGTTTTATATTTACAATAGAGGTCTATTTCTTTTAAAATTGTATATCAATTTTATCATTCAAGTGTGGCATTTCATTTCTAGTCTATTCTAATACATTTAGTTGTTTATAACAAATCATTTCAAAGCTAATTTGCAAGGTTTGATTTCCAATTTAATATATTTCCAAAAGAGACAAAGCAATATACTTCCTTCATACATATTTTTTTCCTTTGCAATTAAACAGAGATTCCAATCACAATTTGATATTCCAACTCCACACAACAATGCAAATGAGAGATGAACTTGCAATTCTTTATTAATTCAAAAGAGAGACATCTTTACATTCTTTCATTCCTTGAATGCAATTAACAAAATTCTATTTCTTTCCAAAAACAAAACAGAATATAAATGTCTTTCACAATTCGAATATCCACTTCCATAATCAATTACATACATCTTTTCTTCACAAGAATACATTACAATTTTCATCCACATCAAGTGGGAAAGGTTACAAATGAAGTATATTTCACAAGGGACTGTCAAGACTGTATTTTCCTTTGCTCCAAAATAACAACATGCAAGTTTCCTTTTTCTCCAAGTTGATCACAAAAAAATTGGGGAAAGGAAACACTCTCCACCCAACCAAGACATCCAATGAAAGGAGAATCCTTCCTTAATCATTGCCCCCGAGCCCCAACCAAAACACAATAAGAGGTGTGATTCAACCCATGGCAACAACTAGCTTCCACAAAACAAAACATTCCTTCAACATACTTAATTCATATAAAATACAGTCCAAACAAACACAACACAACAGCTTTACAAATGCAATTGAAAATAATCAAAACAAAACTCGAAAGCTTAATCGTGCAAGCCAAAGGAGCATGGTCTATGGGGGAATCTAATCATGCCTCCCAATTGGGAATTGGGCATCCACTAGACCAAGCCTCTAAAATAATTCATCACACACACATCCTTATGCCCCCACAAATCCCTCCTTATGCCCCCACAAATTTCCTTATGCCCTCCACATAATAAGAAATGCAAGCTATTTCCTTTCCATGGTGGATCCCAAACCCAAACTCCTCCAAAAATTATGATGCCAATGACATTCCCTTATGCCCCCACATGGATTCCCCATAGCCTTCTCCTACACCATTCTTATGGCGCTACCCAACCAGCAACAAAAGAATCAAAACATGCATCATTCACTCATCACAACAAGAAAATAACATCATGAAGGTAAGGATAAACTTCTACCTCTCCACGGTAGCTTTTTTTTCCAAATAGCAAGCTTCAAATGCCAAAAAAAAGGTCCAAAACAACAATCTCCAAGCATGCAAAGTTTCTCCAAACTCCTTCCAAAAGCAAGAGCTCCAAACACAAGAAAATGCGCCCCCAATGAAGTTGCTAAAATGATTCAACAACCCAAAACAAGCAAAGAGTTTGAATTATATAGAAGAGGGAAGAGAAGAGGATGATGTGGATCCATGTAGGATGCCACATCACACATCCTCAAATTCAAACACAAAAGACAAAATTTCATTCCCCAAGCACAATAAAGAGGTGGGTGAAAATATGACAAATTACTTGCACACTCCAAAAGCCACACCCCAAAGGACTGCAAATTAAATAAGATGTAAGAAGAGTGCAATCAAAACTTGCAACATGATAATAAAATGCATTATAAAAGCCTAAAATCACCTCTCCAACCATAAGTATGGTTGGTAAATTAAATTGAGAGGTATGGGACAATTTTTACTTGTCCCACAAGCCTCCAAAAACAGCCCCAAGGACAAATTCGAATTTCCATGGAGGTGGAGTATTTCATACTCCAAAATCTGACTTATACAACTCTTACACAACTCTTCCATAATTAATACAAAAGCCAATAAATCTCATTATTACTTTCGCATATCCCAATTTGATTTATTTAAATTTTAACCATATGATTTCTCACCTTAATCTACCACAATTTTAATTAAATAAAATAAGGGAACACATCACTAATAAAATACATACAAACAATAATAAAATGAAACACATTAATAAAATACACAAACCCATGGTCACATATAAAGGAAATCCCCCCATGGGAATCCCTAATAAAACAACACACAACACAATAAAACAAGTTGCCATGGTGACCTTGTCGAATTCACCTAGAATTCCATTGTGGTTGGTCTCCAACCCCCGATGTTTTGTTCGATATTTAACTCCGAAAACACAAATATCTCCTTAGGCCTCGTGGCCATGTCGAACATCCAACGTGATATAATTGAAATCACAAAACCAACTATATGAATGAATCACAACAACATCGAAGTAACAACTATATCATCATCATACAATATCCATTTTCTAGAGCTACTCATAATATCCAAAATCATATGTCCGAACAACATCCATAAAACATCCATGTCAAATAATATATCATCATCCACATATGAGTGTCTCTAATAATCATCATGCATCATAACCAAATCAAGATCAACAATAATCCATGATCAAATGTCTAACAACATACTAAATCAAAACATAATAATATCCATAATGTAATCAATCGTATCAAAATAAGTATTAGCAGGTGTCAAAGGGAAGTGGGCACTACATAATGAAAGTAAGATTTTATCAATTGATTGAGAATTTCTTTTTTACTATTTTTTAATATGGAATTTAATAAACTAAATTCGATATATCGGTTTACTAAAATCATCTCTGGCATCCATGCTTAGGTAATTTTCCGAAGTGACGGAGCATTCCACGTGTGCAAATGCCTTTCGGCATAATAAAATTTTACGATTTCCAAGCTATATAAATATTTTAGATTTATCCTCATGTTGAGTGCATACGCTAGGACTTGTTCAAATGGTGTCTCGTTAGTTGTTGGATGGGGTGGAGTATTCCGCATGTGCAAATGTCTCATTGCATAAATCTCGGCCAATACTCAAGAATACTCGACAACTTAAAAATACTCAAATTTCATTAAAAACATAAATTTGCAGCCAAAACCGTGTATTTGCAGCCTTTTATTTCATCACTTATGCTGCTTTCTTTTTGTTGGGACCTTTACGATAGCCTTCAATCTTGTGTCTGAGGATGCGCAAATTGGAGTGTAAACACAAAAACTCTTAAAATAGCAACAAAAAAACCTACGCATTTGTTGATATGTGAAGTCAACATTTGAATAAGCAGGTTGCGACCAAGCTGGCAGGTGGGACGATTAGTCCAAGCACGGGAGAATACTCGTCGAGTTTTGGAAAGCTATCTAGTATTTTTAATTACTAATTTGTCTACTGAAGCGATCAAAGCTCATGATTCTTTCAGGAAGATTGCAAGAAGTTGTTTGGTCCAAAAGGTGCAAAAATAGATTTTATGAAAAAGAAAAAAATTTGCCATCAATGTGTAGAGCTCGAGAAAATATACACTTTTAGAGAAAACAACACCTGAAACAGAGCCACGGAATGAAAGTTATGGCACGTGCAAGTTTTTGCTGCTACATCTTCCTCGGACCATTAAAAAAGGTGCAAAAACAGATTTTATGAAAAAAGAAAAAACTTGCCATCAATGCGTAGAGCTCAAGAAAATATACACTTTTAGAGAAAACTGACACCTAAAACGGAGCCACGGAATGAAATTTATGGCACGTGCAAGTTTTTTCTACTACATCTCCTTGGACCCTTTCAAAAATGGCAAATTTTTTTCTATCCTTCGATTTTTTTCACTAACACTCCAAAAATGGGAAAAAATGCCAAAAGTGGAAAAAAATGCTTGTCTTTGGCGAGTTTCTAAGTTTTCACTAAATTTTTCCGACGCACCAACTACCACGAGTTTTTCCACATGCCAACCAAAGTTTTCCACATGCCAACCGATGCGAGTTTTCCACGCTCCAACGAAAACCGAATAAACCATGTAGTGGATGCCACGTGTATGGCTTAAAATTGTCTCGTACATCGTCAACAAGACGATCTCATCCTCGCTTTTGTCATTCGTGTCAAAGGGAGGGTGGCCTTCACATGTACACATGCCTTCGGCGTAACTAGCAATCACATGCTAAGTGTGTGATGGTAACGCCAAAAGACAGGATAGAAGGAGTGGTAGAAAGTACATATGCATAAGAAGCATGTAAAATATGGCGAGGAAGAAATTTCAAAAATGAGATAGTTTTGTAGAGAAGAAAGGGGAAGGAAAATAAAGGATAAGATGACCTACGACAAAGGAAGGAGGGGAAATTGTTAGGTGAGTCAAGCGGTAAGAGTTGAAGGAAGATTGTGTATGCGAGATTCCTCATGAAGGTGAGCTTGAAGGAGAGAGGTGGAGGACATTTTGGAGTAACGAGTGAAAGAAAAAGGAGGAGAAATATGAATGACGGATAAGGAGGGCACACGAGATATAATCTGTGAAGGTGAGTCCTTGTCTTTCAGTTCCTCCAATGTCGATGGTTGCATGTTGCAGAGTGAGGCCTTGGGATTTGTGGATGGAAAATGCCCTAGTCATTTTTAGTAGTAGCTGCCTGCGGTTTCCTCTAGAAATAGGTGGAATGGGCACATTTTGTGGGTTGTTGGCATCCCAGTGAGGCCTTGTGTATCGATCAAATTTGACTACCACAAATAAAGGTAGAGCAGGTGGTCTAAAAGAGCTTTCAGTAGACAATATCTATGATGGAACCTATGGCACCATTAACAAGACTTGTTTCAACCCAAAATTTTGCAGAAAGCATGAATTTTTGGTTGATGCAAAGAAGAACTTTGTGTTTCAATTGATCATCGTCAGCTTCACCGGATTCAACACGCCTTGTCTTTTGAGTAATTGATCTGCAATGGGTAAGTTGAGTGATTTCAACATTTGAAGGTTGTGGTTGTCAACCAGGTCATTTGTTGCAAAAAGATGTGGCCCTTCTTTGAATTCATTTATTTCCTATTCAGAGAGGCAAGAATCAGTCCTTGACATAAGCATCTCCCAATCTTGTAGCACAGGGACAAAGTTGCGAATGTTGACAAACAGATCTTCGAAATGAAGCTTGTGCGGGGGTGGAACCTTGTTGTCTGAACACAAATGTCAAGGAGATTGTTGTTGTGAAGTTCTTCCATAGGTTTGTGTCGTAGGAGTTGCTAGCATAAAGAGGAATGTCCATGATAGGTGGAAGTTGGCTGAGGTCCCCAACAAGGATGACACGAATGATTACCAAATTCTAATGTTCTGTAGTGAGGAAAAGCTTCACGAAGGCGGTAGTCAATTTTAGTGAGAAATTTTGGGCCTATGAAACTCATTTCATCAATTAGAATGTATTGGATATGTTTAAGGGACTCTTGAAGAGATGACAAAGCTTGGCCCTCCAAGGGTTTGAGTTCTTTGATAGGAATACGAAGGCATGCGTGTATAGTGGAGGTGGAAAATCAATGTTGCGACTCACCTGTCGGGGAAAGAAAAAGGAGAGGTGATTGTTCAGGGTTGATGTGGTGGAAAAGGAGGACCTCAAAGCATTTATTAGGAATGATTTTCCCGTACCTGCAATGCCTTGGATTATTAGTTTCAGTGGAAGTACGTTGACACAACTCGAATAATGGAGTAGAACAATATGGAAAGCCAACTCGTTTCGTTCAGATAAAGCAAAGGAGGATGAGTCGAGAGTATTTTATATGTAGGTCAGTGTTATCCCGTAAAATTGACAAGGGCAATTTTACCGATAACCATACTGAAAATTTGTTCCGATCCCTCGTTAGGGATCCCTTGCGTTCGAAACATTGCAAAATCCCTTCCCGGGAAATCTGGTTTCCGAACTTAGTCTTTTTGGTCTTTTTTGGCTGGGCGCATGGAATGACTATGTAACACCAACTTTTGGTGCGCCCCCTTTAAAGCCTTTGGCACATATTTTTCAGTGTCAACACACCTTTCGGTGCGCCTTGTATGTTGAGTCTTCTCTGCGTGTGCCAAGGCGCATGCGCCTTCATGTTAGCACAACTTTTGTTGCGCCACTTTTCGGTGCGCCAAAGGGCACACATAATCTAATGACAACACAACTTTTGGTGCGCCAAAGGTGCGCTTAGTTTCATGCTGGAAAATGCTTTGGTGCGCCAAAGGGCGCATGCTTTCCCATGTCGACAGCAACTTTCATGCGCCCTTTACAAAGTGGGTGGCACATTTATGACTAGTTCACCTATATATATGTTTTTGCGCGCCCAAAATGTCATTTTCACTAGTCGCAGAGCACGTGATTTCTTTTCTCTGAGCCTGTCAGCCCCTGCCTCGTCGTTTTCAACGCCTTGTGGACCCGTTGCAAGTTTTTGCTATTTATCCAGGTAAGAGGTTCCTCTCCCTCTCGTGTTTTACGTTTTTGGTTCTTGGTGTGCTCGTGGTCTGGTTGTGGTTTGGAAGTATTGAAATATCAAAATGTTGGTCTAGCCTCCTCCTTTTGCTATCTTCCCATATCCCTCTCCCTCTGTCCAGATCTGCTAATAGGGGAACTTGTCTAAAAAACATGGTTTTATTTCCTTTTTGATGAGCCGTTTCATTGCCCAACTAAACCTCGCGAAAGACGAGAGAAAGGAATGGAGAAAAATAAGACCGTTTTTCCTTCGCATGACGCGCACCACTTCGTAACATCATAAATAGTTGCGCCTTTCGCATCTCGTCCCATTCGCAACATGAATAAAACCCGTGCCAATGGTGCACCCATCACGCCTGTTGCATCATAAAATTTTGCGCCCTCAAGGCGCGCCTCCTTCACGCCGCAAACACTAGCCTTGCGCCTCCTCGCGCATTAACCTTCCTTGTTGCATCACATATCTATGCGCCCCACGGCGCACCCCGCATCTGCGCAACATCAGCTTTATCCGCGCTAAGTACAAAGCTTTGAAAGTGCAAGAACATTCCCATTACAATTTTGCATCATGTTGTGTAAACCCTTTGTCAGGCGCATGCGCCAAATCGCCTTGGCGCACCAAATGTTCATGCAACATAAAAAATCCATGCACCTCTTGCGCATGTCAGTCTATGCAACACGATGTTTTCATGCGCCATTTTGTAAAATGCATCCTGCGGCAAGATTCATGCGCCATGCGCCTTTGGCGCTTTTAACCTCGCAACACAATTTCTTTGTGCGCCTTTACCTATTTAGCCCCATGTAAGCTGCAGCTTTCATGCGCCATGTGCCCCAGTCTCAAAATCTCTAACTCTTTTCTCTGCTAACATTTCAATGGAAAATCAAATGGCTAATACAACCTTTTCGGATTGGGTCTCGCTTCTTCTTCATGCAGATCATCGAAGAATCGAGTTCGAAAGAACATATGTCTACATCCAAAGCAAAAGACCTATCAAATCCAAAGGAAAGGCCAAACATACGAGAGGAAGAGATGAAATATAAATATCAAAGGGTCAAGATGCCCGAGTCCCGAGTGCCGAGTGTGGCATGGACGCGAGACTGTAATTGGGGCATATTGATATGGAGGAATTCCCGGCTAGAACTCGTAAAGTCACAAGAAGTCCATGGATGGAAAAACCGATGGCAAAGGTGCCCTACACTTCACCGATGGAATCCCAGCCAAGACCGTCAACAATGAATTCTTGATGGTGATTGCCAATGTTACAACAAAGACACAAGGTGTGTCGTAAAAAGCAAGGGCGAGGTAGTCATTAACCTCACTGCCCGTCACTTTGAGGGAATACTCTAAGGCATACCTCACCACCGGCACTTTGTGGCCGCTACCAAGTAGATTGCATTAAGGCATGGGATGACAATGTAGATCAGTGTATGCAACTAATGAATGAAGTTTACTTGAAAAACAAAAAGGTAAGAACCCTAGTGGCCCCAAATCATCCACCGCAGTGACTTCTCAGAGGAGCTCAACGACACCATTACGTTCCTGAGCAGGGTCTTGGGCTTTCTGACGCCCATTATTTCCATAAATGGATGCTGCGATACTTAGAGACCATGAACAAGAATATGCCCGATCGCGCTTCGTTGGGGAGAAATTATAAGCGACAATCTCTGCGAAAGCAAATACAACAATTTAAAGCACAACGGGACATTCCATATGAACTCCTACGTGGTCTACGCGCAGATCGTGAGAGGGACTATCCGTGCCCGACGCGGAGTGGAGTTTGGCCTCAGTCAAGATATACGAGTACTACCCGGACCGAGGCCGAGAATAGCATCTCCCAATTCACAAAAGTTAACGATGTGTTTTTCTATCACATCATCTCGCCTCTGAGGCGAATATGACTTATGGTCGCACGACCAAAAGCATAAGTAAAGCAGCCACCGAGAAATGGGGGCCTTGTTCACCCAGCTTCCCACATTCACCTATCTAAGGGCTGCCATCTTTTTTGGGAGAGCCAACCAGCTACCAAGGTATGCTGGGCCTAAATCCGATTCTGTTGAGCCTGCCAAGGCAAACTAATCACATACCACGAGAAATTCTCAAAAGAAAGAAGGGTGGAACTCCTTTCCCCCTCACAAAGGCCGATACACATGCTCTACCCACCACAAGGTGAAGGAAATGTTCGCAGAGCTTCGAGTTACTCAATTTGAAACATGACTTCCCGCCTGTGCCTAACTTCGACCCAAGAAGCCATCCGCCAAGGGTGAAACTCGACCCAATCCACGTCCCTCGATTGAGGACATTTTCATTGACATCATCCATGAAGTGGAGCTCAGAGAAAGGATCATTCTCGCCAAGATTGCGAAATCATCCAATACTGGGATGACATTGTCCCCAAAGGCTTCCAAACTACGGAAGATGAAGTAGACAAGGTATATATACCGACACGAGATGGGGACAATTGGCCCTTTCCTACCATTGATAAACTAAGGCCCCTTAGACAATCGAGGAGAGGGTCAAGGAGACTCTGCGTAGATGAGCATCGTGCCTATGAACAGACTAATCTACCTCGGGGTTGATTTCACAACCTCCCGTTGGGTAACACACTCCACGGTCCAAACAAAGACCTTTAAAGGAAAGGGCAAATGCGTAGAAGGTGAATCCAGCACCATTCAGGAAGAAGCCCCTGAGAGTCCTCCTTCCGCGGCACCCGAGTAGGTAATATCTCTGGTCACACCAGAGAAAGAAGCAGAAGAGGATATTCCCATTGGCCCATCCACTCAGGATGTCGGCATTGTTACAACAACTGAGGTCCCTTCTATCCTTTCTTCTTCTCTTCCTTCCCCTCCTCGAGCGACTCAAGCGACCATCCCTTCGTCGTGTCCTCTTCCCCTTCTTCTTCTACTCAAGCTTTCCCCGCCTCTTCATCTAGCTTTTCTTCCCTCGTTGATCTCGTCTCCTACAGATTTTACCGTGACCCAAGTCACAATGGGGACATCTTCCGAAAGTCTTCGTGGGGAGGCTCTTTCTGCAATGACGCCTCTACAAGAAGCTTAAAGAGATAAAGGAAGAGAAAAGGAAATCGAAGGAGCAAAACAAATATCTCGCTCTCCAAGCCTTACAGGTGAGATGGGTAGTGCACCTCCCACAATGCGCGCCAAGACTTCGAGCTTCTCACCTGTGAGAGAAAATTAATGAGTATGCCAAGATCGGTGAGCAGGTATGGCCGTTTCCACTGGAGGAGCCAAATCCTCAAAGACAACAAAAAGTGATCGCTGCAAGTTCTCCGACTTGTACCGAACATCGCAAGGAAAATAAAGAGCTCCAAGCGTTAGCAGGCCCATATTTAGAAGAGTTGGAACATGCCAGGATCCGTAACACGAGACCTTCCAACAAATGTTCGACCGCTTCGATCCAAGATCTCGGTCAAGTTCGGCGTCTTCGGCCATCCAAGGGCCCTCAACAAAATCATGTCCACTCTGGACTACCGGGTGGATCAGCTAGAATTTATTCTAGAAAATATTGACAAAGTCAAGGAAGAAGCCCTGGATGCGATGCACCAAATGGAACGAATTGTTCTTAATATGTCGCCAGGGTTACTTACTCCTTCCTTCACTTTAAGGAAAGCTGATGAAACCACCCGGATCTTCAAGGAGATCGCTTCTCAGGAACGGGCCGCAGGTCACATTTGACACGAGTCCATCAACAACTCCACTGGCTGTAGGGACTTCATCGGGTTCCTCATTGAGGCAGAAAAGGACTATTCCAAACTCCCAGAGAAGCTCATAGATGAGCGGGAGACTTGTGAGGTGATAAGTGATAGGCACAAGGATCCTTCCCAAGATCAACTAGGGCCAATAATCAACAAGTTCATGGAATACCGCCTCGCCCATATCTCGTCACCCGAGGAGCAACAAAAGCAGTCCCACCCTTTTCGGCCGTAAGATGATGATGACGAATAATGCCGCTTTTTCTTTTTTTCTTCTTCTTCTTCTTCTCTTTCTTTCTTCGCCTTTCTTTTCGGAAATATCTGGAGTATGTTGATACAAATGATGACATCATCCATGTTGCATCATGGGATGATGTCATCCATCAAGTCAGTAAAAGTCAACATGACTTTTAGATATTTTGTAAATATCTTTAGTAAATAGTTGTTGGCTCCTTTTTGGCCTTCTTTTCTCCTTCTTCTATATATACCCCAATACTTGTCAGATTGTGGATGGATGGATATCTTTCAGATTAGAAATAGAAGTGAAGAAAAAGACTTTGAGCTTTCAGAATGTGAAAACAAGAATACAAATATCGAGACTTTGTGCTTTGAATAGCTGTGTTATGCATCGACCTTTCTTACGTTAGATCGCATGTGTTTATTCTCGTTAGATTCATATCTACTTTTTGTCATTAATTCATCATCGAGTATTGCTTTGCTCGCTTATGCAAGTAGGTTTGGCTCTGTTTACTACTAATCCCAAAACATAAACCTTCCGACCTTTCTCGCTTTGGAATTCATTTCTTTCTTCCTTCGACTCGCTCTTTCTTCATCCCCTCTTCCTTTCCTTTCTTTTAGCGGCCGGAACACTCCCTACCGGGATGAGATCCCAAACCCCGAAGGCGTAACTGTGAGACTTGCATAGATTCCTCACTGGTAGACTAAGCAATAAACTAGTTTCGCTTTGTCGACTCAAAAAGGGGCTATGCCTCCCGCACACGCTGGCTCTGCTATCCATAGATCCGTCCAGTGATGCATTTTTAGACCAAAATTTTTTGGCGACTCTACTGGGAATGAACATGTATCTAATGATCTTTCATAGTGATAGAATAGAAAATAAAAAAATCAAAAATCACTATCTGTTTGTAATCAACTTTTGTTAAAAAATCCAAAATTTGCAAAAGTGCTCAATTGAAAATTTTCTTCTGAGATCCATAGATCTCGCCTAATTGAAACCTTTAGTTCATTGCCGAGTTTTTTATAAAAATCAATATTTTGTCGTAGATCCGAAGTTTTTGACTATTTGCTAAAAGTTTGAAACCCTTTGAAAAAGTCAAAACCGGATCCGAAAATCAGCCTGCTAATCTCCTCTGTCATTTTATCCTCGTTGTTATTTGTCATTAACCGCAATCGGTTTCCAAAAAGGGGATAGTTTTTAAATATTTAGAAAAGTATTTGCTGTTGGTTTTTGCTGAGAAAACCAGAAAATCAGCAAGTACTGTACCTAAAAAGAAATTTCAAATCTGCGCCATAATGTTGCGGATCTGGAAGGTACACCTGGCAGTGAACCTTTACGCACAAAGAGAAGATCCCGCGGAAAAGCTGATCCTACTTTCGACCGCTTCAAAGGCATAATTTCAGCATAACACGGCACACTTTTCAGCCGCTAAGCTCGACCGATCGGTCATCCAGAGTGTCTCGCCTTCACGAAGGAAGAATCGTTCGCAAGGGCATCCACATCCCTTTGTAGTGCTCTTGCGCTCAAATGAACCATGCTTCCAGCCCGTGTTCTTTTACGTACCTTTCAAATGGCGGTACCATGGGGAAATGCTATGGGTCCCTTGGCTTTACCACATCCAGCCTATGCGCTCCCTCACGGAAACCGAAAGAATTTTCCCAAATTCGATGGGAGTGGAAATCAAAGCACAGATTCCCACATATCCGCATTCATCATGTCATGCAAGATTTTGGATGTAACTCACGAGGATGTGTCTCTCGCCTTTTCTGAAACCCTACAGTGACTCCGCACCAATGGTTTCAAAGATTTACCACCTGATCTATTACCAGGTTAGGCCACTTGCATGGATGCTTTTGAAGACAGTACAAACCTTCGTAAGATGCATTTGCATTATTATCATGGATCACTCACCTGAAGAAGGAGGCCAATGAGACCATGCACGATTTTATCACCCGGTTCAATGCACTAATCAACCGTGTCCCTGTTGCCATGCTTCCAACACCGGAGAATCAAAAGTGTTTCTTCGTAAATGCTATGAGCTCAAAAGTTAGTTTCTTGCTCCTTCAGGAACGAGTTGCCACCTTGATTCTCACCCAAGCCGCTGCCATTCGCATAGAAGATAATTTGATAATATCTGGTGAATTGAAAAAGGAATCAGCCAAGCCTAAATCTTTGGGCCCTTCGCCCACTACTTCGTCTGATCCAGCCTTTCAAAAGATGGCAAATGACTTGCTTGCATTAAAGAAGCACTGGCCCAGTGCCTCTCTAGTTCCTCATACCGGATATTCTCATGGAGGAATTTCGTTCCCTAACAATGTTTCGCAAAGGTCGCGCTTACCCACAATCGCTCCATGGTTGGCACTTCGAGGCTCCTCCGGCAACGCTCCGCCGAAATTGAAGAAGAAGAGCGGTATTATGAAGAACCTTCGTCTCAGGTGGCGAAGATGATCAAGATGTCGGTGAACCGACTGGCGACTCTACTATCGGGTATATGGAATTTGATGAGGTGGAATCTAATGAAGAGGAGGGTACCCGTGGATACGCAATGGACAGACATACGCTGTTTTTACTCGCTCATAAGGAAAAGAAGCGGAAGTTGCTGCCCATGTCCAAGCAGAGAAGGCCATGTCAAACGCGCCTCCGATCATTGCTAAAAGAGGTAACCCTCTTCCTACTCAACTCCCTGGCAAATATTTTACAAGGAAATATTTTCCCCCCATCTCTCCTCCAAATCAGTCCTCTCATGTTCCTACTAAGACCAAAGAATCCTATTCCACCATCGCGAAGTGAGGGACTCATTCCTTCACCAACGCAACCCTCGGCGCATTTGATATCATAGATCATGCAAAAAGACCAAGATCCAAATGTTTGAAGTTGAGTATCTTCACCAAACCCGAACAAATTGTAAGATCGACTCAAGTATATTCAAAGTCAAGTCACTTGTATCTAATCGTTTCCCAAAAGGAATCCTTTCCACTCCCCTAATCCCACATAAATGTTGCTTTACATCAGCATCGTGAAAGATAGAGCCTTTCTACCTCTCCCTCCTAATCAATGGACATGTTTGAGTAACCGCATAATTGATTCTCGGCTTCGATAACATCATGCCAAAGCAAAGGTCACCCATGCTCGGGCCTCACTTTACCAAGCCTTTGGCAGATGTTATTCCTTGAAACCAAGCGAGGTTCCGTTGATTGCCAAATCAAAGACGCTGTAATTTGCATTTGCGTATTCCTTAAAAGAGAGTAAAGATGATAGGTTCTCATTGCGACATTCCGGTACCCTATGGAATTTTGCTAGAAGAAGTTTTTGCAAATAGCAAGTTGGTGGAGAAATCCATATGGACTGGTCTAAAGCTAGGATTCCCAAAGGTGTAATGCAGACTTGGAGCCGTAATCACAAAAAGTACTTGGTTACTAGCTCGAGGACCCCAAAGCTCAAATCCTTTTGAATCATCAGGATGGGGAACTATTTCTTGTCTACCGAGTCTAATAAAGGGGTTGTTCTCATTCAATAAGGAGATCTTAACAAGATCCTGACCTCAGCCTGATGGAAACCGCACAACCAGCTGGATGCGGCGCCGTAGCCGTGCTAATATCTCCCGAGGTAAAGTCATTACTCTCTCTTTTTTGTCAGCGCTTCTTTAACACAAATAATACTACCGAGTATGAATCTTTGTTACTCGCATGCAAGTGTCCGAAGGGAAAGAGGGATTAAGAATCAAAGTACAAGGTGATGCAAAGCTAGTTGTGAATCAAGTTAAAAGGATTTATCAAGTAAAGAATGAAAGGCTCTTGTGCATTACCGTAATGCAGCAGGGACAAACAGATCGAGGAATTCAATACTTTTTCAATAGAATCCATTCCAAGGGCTCAAAATGACATGGCCGATTCATGGTCAAGCTTCAAAGATCCCTCATGATTCCTCACCCAGTTTCGAGAACAAACAAATACACCATTGAGGTGGTTTTCCGCCTCGAGCGCATGCTGGCTGTACAATTCTCAACATCGGCGGTGTTCAACGCGATAATCAACTCATTGCCTTTTCTAGAGAAGGCGTAAAATTTCAAAGTGCAATTAGTCATCAATCAAGCGATGAACTGGGGAACGACAGGATACAGATATGTCCAGCTCAAAGGGAATAAAATCCCAAAGGGCCTGGTTTCTCCGGAGCGGTTGTTCGGCAAAAAATGCATGACCGCTTTGGAGAAAGAAGAGGCGAGATGACCCCGACTCATCCCTTGAACCGAACTACCAATATAGGTTCGATAGAGCACCCGCAATTTGTGAACATTGGCAAATGTTGCACGCCCGAAGAGAAACAGAAATTTGTCAAGTTGCTGAAAAATATATGGACGTGTTGGCATGGTCCTATGCCGATCTAAAGTCTTTTAAGCAAAGGATCGCTCAACATGACATCCCCGTGAAAGAAGATGTCAAAGCCTTCGCCGTGGCTGCAGGCACTATAATCCTAAGATCTCGGGTACTATCCAGGCTGAAATTCAAAAGATGCTGGATGCGAGAATCATCTTTCCCATCCATCACAGTACTTGGGTAGCAAATATTGTGCCAGTACAAGAAAACGGTGAGATACGCATATGCGTAGACTTTCACAATTTGAATCAGGCTTCCTTGAAAGACAACTACCCACTTCCGATAATGGATCAAGTTCTGCAAGCAGTAACTGGATCAGAGATGTTGTCCATGCTTGATGGTTTTTCAGGCTATAATCAGATTGAAGTTTCAGCTGAAGATCAATTTAAAACAGCATTCACTACTCCCTGGGGTACATTTGCCTACAGCAGGATGCCTTTTGGCCTAACTAATGCTGGCGCCACTTTTCAGCGGGCCATGGATTTCGCATTCAAAGGTATGATGGGGAAAGTCATTGTGGTTTACCTAGATGATTTAACCGTGTTCTCTAAACAACGAAATGATCATTGTGATCATTCGAGCAAGTATTGGCAAGTCTTAAAGCCGAGAACATGGATTTCCCTAAACCCAAAAAGTCTGCTTTTGGAGTCACGGAAGGAAAGTTGCTAGGGCATGTGGTTAGCAAAGAAGGAACAAAGATATGACATCAAAGAGTTAAGGCTATTCAAAGCCTTACTCGCTTACAAGCAAGACTCGGCGTTCATTCTTTTTGGAAAGGTGTACTTTCTCGTGTGTTTTGTTCTTGACTTTCATTGAGAAGACCCGTCACATATTGAATATGATGAAGGATCACCAACTTTCAGATGGAGTGAAGAGGGGAAAAGGTCATTTGAAGAAATAAAAGCTTCCGTTGCTCATGCACTGGCCTTGGTATGTCCTGATTTCTCCAAGGACTTCATCATGTATAGTTACGCATCCGAGCATACACTGTGGTCCGCAATCTTGATGCAAAAGAACCTCGAGGATGTCAATCTCTTATCGCTTCATGATTTCTCCTCAAGCCTCACGAACTAAAAAAATGACTCAATTGAAAAGCATGCCTTCGCCGTTGTCAAAGCAAAGAAGAATTTCGTGTATTACATTCTAAACTCACATACGGTGGTGGCCGGGTCCCTAACACGACGGGTGAAATCAATTCCAACTCAGCAAAGAAGAGTTAGAAGCTTCAAAGGAAATTGATCGCAAAGGTCCGTGAGTATGACTTTGATATTAAACCAACCAAGATGGTAAGGGGCAGGCTCCAGTGTCACCAATGGCTGAAAAAAAGATTCGTGAAACCCCGATGAAAGGGGTGACTACACCAATGAAGCACAAACCGGGCTGGAAAACCCGATTCGCTTCGCCTCCGGTCCTATTTGTTGCGACTAGTGATGAGTGGTATTCCAATATCGCTTTCTTCCTCACCTACGAGAATTCCCAATGTACTTAATCGAAGGAGAAGCGCACTATAAATCTCGAGAGCAAATAAATAAGTCATCCGGGGATGACGGTTTATATAAACGTGGATAGATGGCATCTTTTCATGCGATGTGTTGACAAACCCTGGCGAGTTGCAGGTAAAACTACTAGAAAGTTTTCACAATTCAGCCTCGTGGGGCATTTCTCTCCTCACGTGATCGCACACAAGATCATTCAAGCCATGTACTATTGTAGCCGACGCTTCTTCCAAGATACAGCCACCTAGGTGGCAAAGTGTGAACCCTACCAAGCATTCCGCACGCTAGCTCAAGTCGGTTGCCTTTCCCTAAGGCTGGTCATTATCAACGAACCATTCGTGACAATGGGGAATTGATTTTATTGGTGCACTCAATCCTCAATCGAGTGCTGCGGACATAGCTATGTCCTTACAAGCCTAATGCATTACTTCACCAAGTGGGTGGAAGCCATACCTCGCCAAGCATGCCACTTCCGAGATGGTTTGCAATTTCATTAAAGAAAACATCATTGCAGCAAGCATGGCGTTCCAAAAAAATTGTTGCTTTAATAATGCTTCTAACTTCTCCTCATGGGAAGTTATTAGTTTTGTTATGAATATGGGATAACTTTGGCTCATGCCTCGATTATTACCTCGGAAATGGTCGGGTAGAATCCAAAGCAACAAGAACTGGGTGACCATCATACCGGAAGTTAGTGGATGAGAATCAATGGATGTGGCACAAGTCTTGTACGACGCTTTGGGCCGATCGATTACTCCCAAGAGGTCTCTCGGCATGTCACCTTTTCAAGTGTTATATGGCACCGATGCCGAGCTTCCCATTTCTCGTAGAACTTCCTACTCAAGCGCTGGCACAAGATATCAAGATGAAACTTTCCACTTCTCTAGAAAAGAGAATCATGTATCCAGCGTAACTTGAAGAAAAGAGAGTAAGGGTGGTCGACATGGGTGATCACCGAGCATCGTAATCAAGTCAAGAGATTATTCGATAAAAATCTAAGCAGAGGGATTTTCAAGTGGGAGATCTCGCCTTTTGTGAGGACAAGCAAGAGAGCCAAAGGGCATGCACGGAAAGTTTGATTCCTCTGTGGAGAGGGCCTTCGAGATCAAGCGCATCAACGGAGAGAATAGCTTCTATCTCTCATAGCTGGATGGAACCGAGCTCCCGCTTCCTTATAGCGGCAACATCTAAATTTTTTTCAAGAAGTAGAGCTTGCTCTCTTCTTTATACAAGCTTTGCTTTAGTTGTGTGTTTGTTTTTACATCGTGTGTTTGCTTTCGGTTTGTTGTGTGTTCCTTTTCTCTCCTCCTGGTCCGCCCTTGTTTTTGACTCATATGTACCCAATGGATAGGCACATAAGATCTGGGATTCTCTACCCCGAGTTTTCTCAGGATAGTCCCCAGAAAGAGCAAGTCAGTTATCCCGTAAAATTGACAAGGGCAATTTTACCGATAACCATACCGAAAACTTTGTTTCGATCCTCGCATTCAAACATTGCAAAATCCCTTCCTGGGAAATCTAGTTTCCGAACTTAGTCTTTTTGGTATTTTTTTGGTGGCGCATGAAATGACTATGTAACACCAACTTTGGTGTGCCCTCGTTAAATCCTTTGCGCATATTTTTAGTGTCAACACACCTTCAAAGGCGCCTTGATGTTGAGTCTTCTCTGCAGGTGCCAAGGCGCATGCGCCTTCATGTTTGCACACAACTTTTGTTGCACCACTTTTCGGGTGCACCAAAGGGCGCACATAATCTAATGACAACACAATCTTTTAAGGTGCGCCAAAGGCGTGCTTTAGTTTCATGCCGGCAAATGCTTTGGTGCGCCAAAGGGCACATGCTTTCCCATTTCGACAAAGAAATTTCATGCGCCCTTTACAAAGTGGGTGGCACATTTATGACTAGTTCACCTATATATATGTTTTTGCGTGCCCAAATGTCATTTTCACTAGTCACAGAGCACGTGATTTCTTTTCTTTTGAGCTTGTCACCCTTCCTTCTCAGGACCCGCTGCAAGTTTTTGCTATTTATCCGTAAGAGGTTCCTTCTCTCCCTCCGTGTTCGGGGTTGATGTGGTGGCAAAGGAGGACCTCAAAGCATTTATTAGGAATGATTTTCCGCACTGCAATGCCTTGGATTATTAGTTTTAGTGGAAGTACATCGATCGACACAACTCTAATAATGGAGTAAAACAATATGG
This sequence comes from Taxus wallichiana var. yunnanensis, assembly GCA_018340775.1. Classification (NCBI taxonomy): domain Eukaryota; kingdom Viridiplantae; phylum Streptophyta; class Pinopsida; order Cupressales; family Taxaceae; genus Taxus; species Taxus wallichiana. The sequence continues at coordinate 816,146,641 of CM031238.1, read as the reverse complement.
AAAGCCAACTATTGTTCTCAGATAAAGCAAAGGAGGGTGAGTCGAGAGTATTTTGTATGTAGGTCAGAAGTATCTCGTAAAATTGACAAGGGCAATTTTACCGATAACCATACTTTCCGAAAACTTTGCTCCGATCCCTCGTTAGGGATCCCTCAAGATTCGAAACATCAGCAAAATCCCTTCCCCGAAATCCGGTTCCGAACTTAGTATTTTTTGGTCTTTTTGGCTGGGCGCATGAAATGACTACAGTGAACACCAACTTTTGGTGCGCCTTTAAAGCCTTCGCACATATTTTTCAAATCAACACACCTTTCGTGCGCCTCAGTATGTTGAGTCTTCTCTGTCAGGTGCTAAGGCGCATGCGCCTTCATGTTAGCACAACTTTTGTTGCGCCACTTTTCGGTGTGCCAAAGGGCTTATACATCTAAAATGACAACACAACTTTTGGTGTGCCAAAGGCGCTTAGTTTCAAATCTGCCGCAATGCTTTGCGCGCCAAAGGGCGCATGCTTTCCCATGTCGACAAAGAACTTTCATGCGCCCTTTATAAAGTGGGTGGCGCATTTATGACTAGTTCACATATATATATGTTTTGTGCGCGCCCAAAATGTCATTTCACTAGTCACGAGCACATGATTTCTTTTCTCTCGAGCTTGTCACCGCCTCATCGCTTTCAACGAATTGTGGACCCGTTGCAAGTTTTTGCTATTTATCCAGGTAAGAGGTTCCTCTCCCTCTCGTGTGTTTTACGTTTTTGGTTCTTGGTGTGCTCGTGGTCTGGTTGTGGTTTGGAAGTATTGAAATATCAAAATGTTGGTCTAGCCTCCTCCTTTTGCTATCTTCCCATATCCCTCTCCCTCTGTCCAGATCTGCTAATAGGGGAGCTTGTCTAAAAAACATGGTTTTATTTCCTTTTTGATGAGCCGTTTCATTGCCCAACTAAACCTGCAAAGAACGAGAGAAAGGAATGGAGAAAAAGAAGACCGTTTTTCCTTTCGTGCATCGGGCGCGCCCGTAACATCATAAACAAATGCGCTTCATGCATCTCGTCCCGCTTGCAAACATGAATAAAACCCGCGCAAATGGCGCACCCATCACGCCCGCCGCATCATAAAATTCCCGCGCCTCAAGGCGCGCCTCCTTCACATGCCGCAAACACTAGCCTTGCACCCTCCTTGGCGCATTAACCTTCCTTGCTGCATCGCATATCTATGCACTCCCCACGCGCACCCCCGCATCTACACAACATCAGCCTTTATCCGCGCTAAGTACAAAAAGCTTTGAAAGCGCAAGCGCATTCCCCATTACAACCGCATCATGTTGTGTAAACCCTTTCAGGCGCCGCACCAAATGTTCATGCAACGCGCCTCTTGGCGCATCTCGTTCTATGCAACACGATGTTTTCATGCGCCCTTTTGTAAAATGCATCCTCGCAAAGATTCATGCGCCATGCGCCACTCTTCGGCTAGCTTTAACCCTCGTAACACAATTTCTTCGTGCCTTACCTATTTAGCCCCGTAAGCCGCAGCTTTCATGTGCCATGCGCCCGAGTCTCAAAATCTCTAACTCTTTTCTCTCGCTAACATTTCAATGGAAGATCAAATGGCTAATACAACCTTTTCTCGGATTGGGTCTCGCTTCTTCTTCATGCAGATCAAGAATCGAGTTCGAAAGAACATATGTCTACATCTAGCAAAAGACCTATCAAATCCAAAGGAAAGGCCAAACTTACAGAAGAAGAGATGAAATATAAATATCAAAGGGTCAGATGCCCGAGTCCCAGGCCGAGTGTAGCATGGACGCCGAGACTCAGACTGGGGTATATTGATATGGAGGAATTCTCGAAGCTAGAACTCTAAAGTCGAAGGAGTCCATGGATGGAAAAAGCTGATAGCAAGGCTGTCTACACTTCGCCGGTGGAATCCCAAAGAAGCGCCTGGCCAACAATGAATTCTGATGGTGATTTCCCAATGTTACAACAAAGACACAAGGTGTGTCGTAAACAACAAGGGCGAGGTAGTCATTAACCTCACCGCCCACAATTTGAGGGAATACTCTGTGCATACCTCACCACCGGCACTTTGTGGCAAGTTAGTCAAGCATATTGCATTAAGGCATGGGATGACAATGCAGACGTTGTATGCAACTAATGAATGAAGTTTACTTGAAAAACAAAAGGTAAAAGAACCCGGTGGCCCCAAATCATCCACCGCAGCCGACTTCTCGTGAGGAGCTCAAGACACCATTACGTTCCTGCAGTGGTCTTCTGCTTTCGACGCCATTATTTCCATAAATGGATGCTCGCGATACTTAGAGACCATGAACAAGAATATGCTTGATCGCCGCTTCGCTGGGAGAAATTATAAGCAGACAATCTCTCGAGCAACTACAACAATTTAGCACAACGGGACATTCCATATGAACTCTACGTGGTCTACACCGCAAAGATCGTGAGAGGGACTATCCAAAGCTTGACGCGAGTGGAGTTTGGCCTCAGTGTCAAGATATACGAGTACTACCCGACCGAGGCCGGAGAATAGCATCTCCCAATTCACAAAAGTTAACGATGTGTTTTTCTATCACATCATCTCGCCACGAGGTTTAATATGACTTATGGTCGCACGACCAAAAGTATAGTAGTAGCCAATGAGAAATGGGGGCCTTGCTTCACCCGGGCTTCCCCACATTCACCTATCTAAGGGCTGCCATCTTTTTGGGAGAGCCAAACTGTGCTACCAAGGTATGCTCGGCCTAAACTGATTCCGCTGAGCCGTCAAGGCAATTTGCCTAATCACATACCACGAGAAATTATTGAAAAGAAAGAAGGGTGGAACTCCTTTTCCCCTCACAAAGGCCGATACACATGCTCTACCCACCACAAGGCGAAGGAAATGTTCGCAGAGTCGAGTTACTCAATTTGAAACATGACTTCCAAAATGCTGTGCCTACCTTCGACCCAAGGAGCTGTCTTCCAAGGGCGAACTCACTCGACCCAATCCACGTCCTCGGGACGAGGACATTTACATCGACGCCATCCATGAAGTGGAGCTCAGAGAAAGGATCATTCTCGCCTAGCACGGCGTAAATCATCCAATACGGATAGCCATTGTCCCCAAAGGCTTCCCAAACTACTAAGATGAAGTAGACAAGGTATATACTAACACAGATGGGGAAAATTGGCCCTTTTCGGCCATCGATAGAACTAAGGCCCCTTAGACAATCGAGGAGAGGGTCAAGGAGACTCGCACAGAGATGATCATTGGTGCCGATGAACGGAACAATCTACCCTGGGTTGATTTCACAACCTCCCCTCGCTTGGGTAACGCACCTCCACGGTTCAAACAAAGCACCCTAAAGGCAAGGGCAAAGGCGTAGAAGGTGAATCCAGCACCATTCAAGAAGAAGCCCCTGAGAGTCCTCCTTCCGCGGCACCCGAGCAGGTAATATCTCTGGTCACACCAGAGAAAGAAGCGTAAGAGGATATTCCCATTGCCCATCCACTGTGATGTCGGCATTGTTACAACAATCCGAGGTCCCTTCTATCCTTTCTTCTTCTCTTCCTTCCTCCTCATGCAACTCAAGCGACCATCCCTTTTCGTCGTGTCCACTTCCCCTTCTTCTACCTGCTTTCCCCGCCTCTTCATCTAGCTTTTCTTCCCCGTTGATCTCGTCCTCCTCCATTTCTTCCTCATCTCTCGAGCTCCTTCCCTTCCTATGTCTTCCGCAGTCTCAGCTTCCCTTCCTTCCGTGGGGAACTTCTTCTCAAGGCTATTCTCTCAATGCCGCCGCCACGTGTCTCCACCTTTTTCCCCTCTACTACTGCAGCTGCCCCCTCCTCTGGTTTCCTGGTCCTCTTCTACCATAGGTCCAGCTTGGATCTCTCAGCAGCTAAGTCAGCAAAAGAGGAAAGTTCCATCGCTCCGATGGACTTTTCCGTGATCCCATCTAAGGGGGCGAAGAAGCAGAATCCTGTCACGCGCTTCTCTCAAAGTGTTGTAGGAGAAAGAGTTATGGAAATCGCATACCCCAATCCCCTCAAAGAGAAAAAGGATCTCCGTCTCCTACAGATTTTACCGTGACCTAAGTCACAATGGGGACATCTTCCAAAGTCTTCTGTGGGGAGGCTCTTTTCTGCAGCCTGACGCCTCTACAAGAAGCTTAAAGAGATAAAGGAAGAGAAAAGGAAACCAAGGAGCAAGACAAATATCTCGCTCTCCAAGCCTTGGTAAGATGGGTGAAGGCGCGCTCCCACAACCGCCGCCGAGACTTCTAAGCTTCTCACCATGAGAAAAATTAATGAGTATGCCAAGATCGGCGAAAGGTGGTATGGCCATTTCATTGCTGAAGGAGCCAAATCCTCAAAGACAACAAAAAGTGACGCGAGTTGCTCTCGACTTGTACCCGAACACTGCAAGGCGAATAAAGAGCTCTAAGTGTTGGGGCAGGGCCCATATCAAGAGTTGGAACATGCCGATCAGTAATACTTGAGACCTTCCAACAAATGTTTGACCTGCTCACCAAGATCTCGTCAAGTTCTGGCGGCTTCGCCGCCATCCAAGGGCTCCTCAACAAAATCATGTCCACTCGACTACCAGTGTGGATCAGCCTAGAATTTATTCTAGAAAAGATTGACAAAGTCAAGGAAGAAGCCCTCGGATGCGATGCACCAAATGGAATGAATTGTTCTTAATATGTCGCCAGTGGTTACTTACTCCTTCCTTCACTTTAAGGAAAGTCGATGAAACCACCCTTGATCTTCAAGGAGATCGCTTCTCAAGGAACGGGCCGCAGGTCACATTTGACACGAGTCCATCAACAACCTCGCCGGGACTGTAGGGACTTCATCGGGTTCTCATCGAGGCGTAAAGGACTATTCCAAACTCCCGTGAGAAGCTCATAGATGAGCGGGAGACTTGTGAGGTGATAAGTGATAGGCACAAGGATCCTTCCTAGGATCAACTAGGGCCAATAATCAACAAGTTCATGGAATACCGCCTCTGGGCCCATATCTCGTCACTCGAGGAGCAACAAAAGCACCACCCTTTCACCAAGCAAGATGATGACGATTTAATAGCTCCGTTTTTTTTTCTTCTTCTTCTTTTTTCTTCTTCTTCTTCTTCTTTCTTTCTTCGCCTTTCTTTTCGTAAATATCCTGAGTATGTTGATACAAATGATGACGCTATCCATGTTACATCATGGGATGATGTCATCCATCAAGTCAGTAAAAGTGAATATGACTTTTAGATATTTTTGTAAATATCTTTGTAAATAGTTGTTGGCTCCTTTTTCGGGCCTTCTTTTCTCTCCTTCTTCTATATATACCCCAATACTTGTCAGATTGTGGGATGGATGGATATCTTCGATTAGAAATAGAAGTGAAGAAAAAGACTTCTCTGAGATTTCTAGAATGTAAGAAAACAAAGAATACAAATATCGAGACTTCTGTGTTGAATAGCCAGTATTATGCATCGACCTTTCTACGTTAGATTTGTATGTGTTTATTCTCGTTAGATTCATATCTACTTTTTGTCATTTATTCATCATCAATATTGCTTTGCTCTGCTTATGCAAGTAGGTTTGGCTCTGCTTACTACCAATCCCAAAACATAAACCTTCCGACCTTTCTACTTTGGAATTCATTTCTTTTCTTCCTTCGAACTCCGCTCTTTCTTCATCCCTCTTCCTTTCCTTTTCTTTTCGCGGGTCGGAAACACCCTACTAGGATGAGATCCCAAACCCTCGAAGGCGTAATCTGTGAGACTTGCATAGATTCTTGCTAGTGAGAATAAAGCAATAAACCGGGCCACACGACTCAAAGAGGGGCTATGCCCTCGCACAATCGTTGGCTCATCTATCCATAGATCCGCCCCGTGCGATACATTTTTGGACCAACAGTCGGAATGAGAGCAGTGATTTTGATCTTCAATAAAATTTGGGCCAATGGATAACAAAGTAGGTGGTACGCTATGTTCATTCTAATTATGCATGGTCTCAAAGTCGCTGGAGACCCAGCATGTGGAGGCTATTAAGGCCAGAGGTGATGTAGGGTCGTACGCGATAAAGTATTTTCCATTCTTACATAACTTGGGAGCTTCGATGCTTCTGTGGTTTGAGTTAGACAAACTTCTGCACGTTATGCAGAATTTGTCTTCGAAGTTGTGCTACGCCACAACTTGTAATGGTTCTTGAAAAGGTTCTAGTAGATATGGTCATTATCCATATTTCACCCCGAGAATAATATCGGATCAAA
>CM031238.1:815812248-816140292 GCA_018340775.1 Taxus wallichiana var. yunnanensis | reverse complement strand
GCTATTGAAATTTCAAATATTTGAAAAGGCGGGGATTTCAAATTTTGAAATGTCTATTTTTCCATGGTGTAAGTTCAAACAAGCTATTTAGGCTACATTATAATTGACACATACTTAAAATCAACTTATATATAGGAAAACAATTAGCAACCGCTAAGCTCCAATTTCTACGATTTTTTATTCAAATGACATATTTAAAATAATAAATCTTTAGGCCTTTGTGAGAGCTAAGATATTTATTTGTCGAGGAAAATCCTAGTGGCTGATAGCCTCTATATATTCTAGGATTCCTTTCCAGTAGTGTATGAAAAAACACTAGTGTTCCAAAACTATACATATAGTGTTTATAATGTCAAGAGGTAAAGGTAGGAGCCTAGCGGCCACTAAGCTATCTCATTCTTTGTTACTTTATGGATCTTAGTGGTTGCTAAGATTTTTCTTTGATAAGAAACGTTTTGAAATATGTTTTGAAAAATATATCTTATGGGAACTACATAATAAGGCTAGTAATCCAAAGTTGTTATATGATACAAGTATAATCAATGAACAACACTAGTGTTCCAAAACTATACAGATAGTCTTTATAATGAAAATAGATAAAGGTAGGAGCGTAGCAACCGCTAAGCTATACCATGCTTTACTATTTTATGGCTATTTTCAAAATAATAATTTTTTGATCCTAGGGTCTAATATGGAATTTATGTTAATAAGTAAAGGATCCTAATGGTTGATAAGCATTTTTTTTGATAGTAAACGATGTGAATTATGTGTTAAAAATAATATATCTTATGGGAAATACATAATAAGGCTAACGATCCAAAGTTGTTATATGATACAAGTATAATCAATGAAAAACACTAGTGTTCCAAAATTGTATAGATATTGTTTATAATGTCAAGAGGTAAAGGTAGGATCATAGTGACCGCTAAGCTATACCATGGTTTTTTATTTTATGGCTATTTTCAAAATATGAAACTTGTTGAGCCTAAGCTCTGATATGGAATTTTTGTCAATAAGTAAAGGAGCCTAGAAATCGCTAATTATTTTATTTAATAGGAAACATTATGAAACATGTGTTGGAAAAAATATATCTTATGGGAACTACATAATAAGGCTAGTGATCCAAAGTTGTTATATGATACAAGTATAATCAATGAAAAACCCTAGTGTTCCAAAACTATACAGATAGTGTTTAAATAAGAAACAATTGATCTTAGTGGCATTTATGTCATTCCATTCAATACTTGCAGAAGCTTAGTGGTTTTAAGCATATTATCTCATATGAAAAGATGTGAATTATATGTTACAAACAATATGTCTTGTGAGAACTATATAAGTCATGATCCCTCTTGAGGGTTTGTAGTGCAGCACTTGGATCCGCCAAGGAAGGACCAACCAATATGATACAATTTTAATTAATGAAAAACACTAGCGATGATCTTTACTTTTATTGTTATTCTAAAATTATGAAACTATTGATCATATTGTCCACTATGCCATTACTTCTAATAATTAATGAAGCTTAGCGTTCACTGAGATTTTTCTCCTATAAGAACTGATGTGAATCATATATTACAAACAATATATCTTACTAAAACTACCTAAGGTTTAATCTCTCTAGAGGGTATTTAGTATAGTTATTGTCTCTGCCACGTATATTCTAGCCAATATGGTATAATTATAATCAATGGAAAACACTAGCGATCATAAGTTATACATATAGTGTTTACAATGACCGTAATGGTAGGATCCTATCCATCGCTCAACTAGGTCATGATTTATTATTTTATCACTATTGTCACATTAAGAAATTGTTAAGATATAACTATCGTACTTAGACAAGTTACATACATTTAATCTCCATGACTATAATATGTCCCATATACATATATTTCACATTGTCTTATATAACCAAAAATGTTGAGCTACCACTAACTCCGTTAATGTGATTTGTTTCTCAAACACTCTCCCCAAAATACCAAACATTATATCTTCTAATGGCTACACTCTAAATATCTTCCTTAGTCTTGTTACATGCATTTAATCCTCTCAACTACAATATGATCGATATACACATAAGTCACATCGTCTTGTAAAATAAAAAATCTTGAGCTACCGCAAACTACGTTAATGTGATTTGTTTCTCGAACACTCTCTTCAAAATACCAAACATTAGATCTTAATGTCCTCTATGATTTTCCATTCAATAGGTGTAAATGACTAAAAAATAATTTATTAAGTTATTCTTTTATATGTTGACTAGAATTCTATCTTCCACTAAAATGTATATTTTTTAACGTTCCTATCATGCCATCTATGGAATGTTATAGATTGTTTGACTCATAGATAATCCTTTCAAAAAGTGCAAATGGTTTCTTATCTTTCAATGCATCATAATTGGCTATTAGAATTTTAGAAAAAATTTGTTATTATTGATTTGATACATAAAATATGAATTATTGTAACTAATTGAATGATAGATAAGATGTCCTGAAGAAGCCTAGCGGTCGCTAACCATTAAGTCAATTACTCTCTAATGATACATAGTGAAGAACTCTAGAGTTTGGTGACCACTAGTGTAGTATTTAAATTCCTTATTAGACAATGTGAAAAAAATTAAAATTCAAAAATGTCATGATTATTAATGTATTTTACTCTAATTATAGGTAAAATGTCTTCCATTATTCGCTCCATTCACGACAATTCCTTTCATCGTAGAAATGTAATTTTTGGAAGAAAAGAGACAAGGAATGGTTTGTTAAAATCCATTCCCATGAAAACTACCACGTAGACATGTGCTATTTTTGTTATAGATGATAATCTAGAGAAATTTGGTATTGTTCTATCCTCATAAGTTATTGATTTAGGGACACTGTGTGTTCAGGTGGAATGCACGGACTCTAAAAATAATAAGTGTCTTATTCTGGCTATGAAGTTGGATTTTTCTTTATTCATGAAACGGGAAATACATGCCTCTCTAAATAGCGGGCCATATTCCTATTCAAAATATGGTTGGAATTTTGGGATGCTTATAGATTCTACAAAAATAGTTGTTCAAATGTAGACAAAATTCATAAAGGTATATTTACAATATTCAAAAATTGTATAGAAATGAAAAACCTCTTTTTTGTCATTTCTTGAATAGAAAAGGTTTTCTTACACCTCCAAAAGATGACAACTTGTTTACTATGTTGAGACAAACACATTTGAATAAATTGGAGATAGACCCATCTAAATCAAAGTTGCATGGGTTGAAAATTAATAATAAATCAGCTACATTGTTGAAGAAGGAAACCACTATATTCAAGAAAAAAAGATTGGACTATTCAGCAGTTTCATTTGTTTTTCGTTCAATGGTGAAGTATTTTCAATTTATGTTTCAAGATACCATTGAGCACCTCTAGAATATCAACATTGTCTAATAGATGATGAAAATGCTTACCTACTTGTCCACTCCATGTTGATAAATGTTATTCCTACAAAGATAGACGTAATTCTTCTTCCATTCCTATAGTCTAAAAAAAAAACATTGTAGAAATCCATGATCCAAATGACCTAGAAAGTGATGATGTGAAATTTTATATACTTGATGGCCAACATATAATTTGTGTGCAAAAAAATATTTTGGGCTCATAAAATTACAAGTGTTTACATTCAAGGTTACGGTTTTGAAAGGATCACTTTCTATGTAAAATCATCTACCAAATCCATTGTTAATATTTGTAAACAACATAATGAAGTAAACAAAACTTGGATAGAAACCAATTTTATTGATTTGTTGTACAAAGCTAGATCAATTTGGCAATCATTAGGATGTCCTCAATGGCCAAGATTGACAAAAATAGAGATGGAAGGTTGGAAGGTCATGATTTTTATTATATTGCATTGGTTATTAAATTTTACTTTCATCATATAAAAGATAATAATAAAAATCCTTTGAATGCAGAGCTTTGAGAATCAATGCCTCTCACTTTTTCAAGTGAAAAAATAAATAAAGAATATGTATGATAAATGGAATTTTCTATTGTTTCTTGATGACATATGGACTAAATGGACAACAACATTTCAGTTTTTTAGATCATGTGGCCTAGCTTGTTCACCTATTAAGGATAATCAAGTTAACTTTCAGCCAAATTTACTTGCAATATTCACATGCAATCCATTCAATGCAGCTAGAGGAATGACCAACAAACAACTATTAGTACTAGCTAATAAATTACTTTCAGGGGATGTCTAGTTAACTGGGTCTATTGAGGTTGGTGTAATAGCAGATACATTTGATTCTTATTGCAGAGAATAAAAGGAGACAACAAAATGAGAGCAAAAGTTCTACATTATTTGAAAAAAACATATGGATAATATTTTATTGACAGCCTGTACAGTGAATCCAATGTAATTGAAAAATTTAAATTGCATGAATCAAACTACCACCAGTTGTTTGTACTATTGGGTGAAGAGAGAAATGGAAAAATAAAATCTGATTCCCAATTAGGGGAAAAATTACAAAACGGAAAAAAAAAACATGAGGTGGAAAAAGTTCTTCTTGTCGCGGCTTAGAAAATATTAGACAACTATGTAATGTCAATGGAAGGAAATATACCAGCAAGGATGGAAGACACACAATATTTTTTTCATGTAAAGGTGTATATCCATTCCATCTTCCATCAACTTTATCAGCTATTCCTTCGACTAATCCTTTCAATGTTGATTCCGTGATCACTGATTTTTAGAATTTGAATAGCAATATTTCTTCTGATGTAATAATGGAGATTCTAACAGATTATCGAACCAGTGTGCTGGATTGTATTATTATTGTTCTAATACCAATTGATTATTCAAAAATGTTCATAGACATAGTAAAAACATACATGGAAAAGGTTAAAGATAGTGGAGAATCAATTTTGTCAGAATGCTAAAGACTCTACGAAAACAACGAGGTATTCAAAAATTTTTTTCTTATGTACATAATAACTGGTGTGCACAACTATGAAAATAACAATGATTATAGAGAAGAGGTCACTAGGGATTGGATGGAGAAACTACCACAAAAATTAGTAACTGCAAGCGAAATTTTCCTACAAGGAAATTTTATCCTTTTCCTTTCGAATGATCTTATGAGTTATGGGATGAGATGTTCACTCTATACTTTGTTCCAAAAAATCTCTAGTACTAGTGCTTTACGGTGGCAATGTCACAATCTATGCATTAGTTGATTCCGATCTATCTATTGTTTTTTGTTGAGACACATAGTCAAGAAATGTTTCTGAAACATTACTATTCTCATATGAAGAAAGGTTTGTCGCCAAAGAAAACTTCAACAAGTGATTTTGTTTAATGGATTTGAACCTATATATGCTACTTATACATTTATTGTTTATGCAGACAACCACAAAGCTATAAAATTTGATGTACAACCCTTTCAACTTGACACTACACAACCAGTTCAACATGGTGATTTACCTTCAATCATTTTATAAATATTTTTAATGAGCTCTATTTTCAATTGCCATGGTTTTCAATTTTTACACAAATAAATGTTTTTTACAGTTTAGATGACAAATGTGGAGGACACGGGCACATCTACCATAAATACACAATCAAATCCTAGTATGTTAGTCATGTGAATTTACAAACAAAACCGCTAATAAGCCCCATAAATTTATAAAACAATAAATGATTATGCAGACAACCAACAACCGAGAACATAACCATGGAGGGCGCGGAGGTATCTAGAATGAATAAAATATCACAACCTTGTAAGTTAGCCATGTATATTTTACAAAAAAATCATTTATAAGGCCCACAAATTTATAGGAAATGATAACTAACATAAATTAGTTTATATGATTGGCATACGGTAGAAGACAAAGTTTAAGGAAATCCATTTATAAGATACACTAACAATTTAAAATGAAGTATAGAGATTAGCGGACTCTATGCATCCATGTTTAATACAATAATGGTTATACTATAAAACCTTACTTTTATCAATGTCTCACTAATTTACAATTGCATACTATCTACAATGTTTCATTGATTCATTGTTGCATATTGACTACTTACATTGAATTAACATTGTTTTGCTTCAACATCATCTTAAACAGAACTACATATGTCTTGATCCCTCTCGTAGGTGTGTAAAGTAGGACTTGGCTAGCCTCATTAATGGTTTTCCAACGAAGTGTAGTTTGGCCAATGATGGCATATCTTAGTGATCGCAAATCCTCATCAATAGCTGAGGACTATTTTCCGCCAAAGGGTGGTTCAAAAATATAAGCGTAACCTAGCGGCCGCTAAATTTGAAACATAGGATAGAGAACAATTGATATTTTACTTACCATATCACTACGAAATCACTATGTTTTCCAAATTAAGCTTTCATTTTCCACAACATGAAATCAATTATGAATTGATTAATGTTTATTTAAAATACATTGTGCTCACATTTTCAATAGAAAGAAATAGATTATTAATTGATGAGTATTTATTTGAAATATATCTTGCATCAACGGATCCAATAGTGTGTAAATGCGGTATAATCCAAGCTGCAATGTCAATCAATAACTGGTAGTCATAACCTAAAATGTTGTTTATTTCAATCGGATGATAAAATAAATTTGTTTTACTTTTGTCATAACCTAAAATGTTGTTTATTTCAATTGGTTATTGGTGATTCGATAAATTCGATGGGGTTCGGGGCAATATGGGTGGCTAATAACCGTTATAATGGTTTTTCCCATTGTTTTGATACCCACGGTAGGTTTTGATACCCATAATATTTATGGTTTTTATTCAGATATGGAGGACTTGTCTATTTATATGGTCTTATAAAAAATACATATATGAATATGTCATTCGGGTGTGAATTTGGTTTGGTAGCTCCAAACGCTTTGTATTGCGAGAGTGGCTTAAAATCTTAGCAATTCTTGGTGGACGTTTATAAAATCTTGTCTTGTTTTTATTGTGCACTTTTATTTGAGATCTAAATTATTACGTAGGATTATTCCACATCTCTTATTTCCTAAAAATACTTATTTTAGATATGGAGGACTTGTTATATGGGATAAACAAAACATACAATAGGAAGATGCCATTCAGGTTAGGTATGAAAGATTTCAACTTGCGAGGTGGCTTGTTAGAATTTATAAAATTATTATCATCATATTGTGAGCTAGGATTTTGGTCTGAAAATCTCATTTCTACTGATGTTAAAAATATATCGATGGAATTCAATAAAAAAATATCGACCATGTATTGAATCCAAGACTCACTTGGGGAAAGTAACATTGCAATATAGTCGAGGGATAGCAATAAGAGACCTAGAAAAGGTTTGGACTAGAAATGATTTTTCCTATAGTTCTAAAAACATTGTGTATTACATTTATGTGTAAAGGGAAACCCTCCTAGAAATTTTATGGTGGGGATGAAAAGTAGATGCAAAGACTGTACAAAAGATAAATGGTTGATGGTTGATTTGTATAAAAAAAATTCACAAATAGTGTTTTAGGGATTTAATGTGGTAGATGGCATCAAATATTTGGAGCAATAAAATGCTAAATAACTATTTATTATTTCAAAATGTTGTTATGATGGTACTTGCTTAATGTTTTAAATAATATATACATTCATATGTTATTATGAAGGTATTGCTTAACTTTATTATATTATGTTGAGATTGTACAAATATAAGTTGGGAGTATTTATATTTTCATTGATTATAAGCTGATAATATGATAGAATAACCTGTGTGGTGAATTATAAAAAAAACTTACCCTTCAAGAGATTGTAAAATAGTATTATTTTTACATTATTCATAAAAATAAATATAAATTTATACTTAAATATTTTAATATAATTAATATATAAATAAATCTCTAGAAATGTTGATGGTCATATCTAAAAAATATCCAAGTCATATTTGACGGTTATTTCAAAGATTTGCAACTATTTTATGGCTAAAAATGTTAAAAACATCTAAACGGGCATCAAATTTAACACCTGGTTGTGGCCTTTGTTGCAACCATTGAAGGACATGGAAGATGTTCTGAATGTTATTTGATCAAAACCGAGTTGGAGGGAGCTTTATTACTATGATTTATTTTGTTAATTTGGGATCCCAAATCTTCGGAATAGTGTTATAATAAAATTCAAGCAATTCTTAAAAAAATTTTCTACTTTTCTATCTTTAGTAAAGAAATTTAAATTTATTTCATATCTATAAATGAAATCACAAATATATCTAGGTTGGTTTTACAATTAATTTTAATTAATTTCATATCCATATTTAAATATGAAAATATTTATGGAATGGTTTTACAGTTAATTACATTCTCCTACTCTAAATAGTCACCCTCTTCTAGTTTCTTCATAATATCTTTACCAATTCTCTGGTTATGCTAAGGTTCAATCACATCATACTTGAAATGAACTTGGAAGTGTCACAAATATCTTGAATTTCATTACCCTAGCAGTCACTAGGCCACAAGGCATTTTAATTATTCAAATATTCATAGTTTAATCTTAAAGACATTTAAACATTGATAAGAACCTTATTACAAAACATTAATAATGCCTAGCAATTGCTACCCTATATAAAACAGAAACATTTTCTATTTATAACAAAGCTTAAATAATTCCTAGTGTCCATTATCCCGTATAAAACATAAACATGTTATGTATATAACAAAGCATAAATAATGTCTAATGGTCACTAGCCCGTATAAAACATAAACATGTTTATTTATAACAAATCATAAATAATGCCTAGTGGTTACTAGCTTGTATAAAATAGAAACATGTTATGTATATAACAAAGCATAAATAATGCCTAGTGGTTGTTAGCTCGTATAAAACATATACATGTTTTGTTTAGTCCAAAGCATAGATAATGCTAGCGGTCATTAGCTTGTATAACGGATTCTAATATTTGATTTTTTAGATTATGATATTATGATTTTCAAATTCCAACATATGGGACTTTGGAGTGTAGTAAATTCCAATATATGTGATTTTGGATTCCAATATATGTAATTTTGAATTCCAATATATGTGATTTTGTATTCCAATATATGTGATTTTGGAATCCAATATATGTGATTTTAGAGTGCATATAATTCTAATATTTAACATTTTGGAATCCAAAACTAGTAATAAGGATTCCAATATTGGCTATATTTTTAGTTTCTTAGACTAGAATAAGTCCAGATTTATTAAAATAAGAGTTTGAAGTTTATCTTTCCCAAAATAAATTACAAGATGGAAATACCCAACGCATGCAAAATATGGCTCAATCTAAGGGTGAAAACCACTTGAATAAAAAAACTAGGAACTCTTCACGAAAACACTTAAATAACTTTAGATGACAAAAAATTGCATAAGGAAGAAAACAATGAAGGGATTGTTCACATAGGTAGCATTATGTTGATCCATATAATCCACATGGCCTTAAAGGATCGCAAGTGGTCCTGGCCTAGGAGATATGTTGTAAATAACTTCCTGGATAATCCATGGTACGATGATGAATGACAGGCCACAAAAATATCCCTCAAAGAGAATGAGAACAACAAACAAAGAAAGAAATATTATGAAAACTTGATGAAATCCAAAAAGAGATCTATGTACTCTCAAGAAGGAAATAATTAATATCTATGAGTAAACACAACCCCTAAGTCTTTTGGAGAGAGTTACAAGAAAATAAAATAATAGAGAATAATATCACATTTGATCAATGGATAGAGTATGCAAACTCTTATATGAGAAAATGTAAGAAAAATATAAACCTCCCATAATTAACACATCAATCAAGTTCTTCTCGGTGGAAGATATCAAACAAGGTATAAGGAAACTAACTGGAGGTAAGGTGCAAGACAGTGATGGCCTATAAGTTTAATTTCTAAAAAAGGAAGTTAAACCCATTGCTCCATACATCAAAAGAGTTTTAACAATGTCACACAACATGGATTTCCGACATAATGGACAAATAGCATAGATATCCCTCTCTACAAAATGTGGATGTTAATAATCATTTTAACTACCACACTATTATGATCAACCCTCTTCTTGGAAAACTTTTCGGGAGATTTGTAAAGTGAAGAATCAGTAGTTGGGAGGAAAAAAGGGAAAAAGAGATAAAGGGTAGGCATAATTTAGACCAAATCATTCCACCATTGACCACTACATCACTCTTATACATTTGATTGAAAAGTTTAGGACACACAAGGGGAAGAACTATTTTGCTACTTTGTTGACTTTAAAAAATCCTTTGACATAGTGCCTAGAGAAAAAATTTAGAACAAAATGGATGAACTTGAGATTCTTGATGAGTATAGAGTTGTAGTGCATAAACTTTATGAGTAAGTTAAATCTAAAATCAGAACTAGTGAGGGTGTGTCTAAATGTTTTGGTAGAAATATTGGAGTTAAACATGGATGTCCTCTACCTCCTACTTTGTTTATTTTATACATAGATAAAATGGAGGAATAGTAAAAAAAATAGATGGGGGTGATATCTAACTAGCGGGATATGTGGTGAAGCTACTTTTATATAAAGATGACCTTATTATAACTACAAAAATTTCCCATGATTTAAAGGACATTTTCTGGCCTTAGAAATCTTTTTCTAGAGGTTGGGGTGGAAGTGACCACTAACAAGATCAAAGTCATGATTTTTTTCCTTAAAAATGAAGAAACAAGAGGTTACTCTTATCTTTGATAGTATCCCACTAGAAATAGTGGAAGGGTACAAATACCTTGGAATTTTTTTCACAATAGGCTCATTTAGGAGACTTGTAGAGGAAAAATGATTCAAGGAGGGTGGAGAGAATCTTTCCTACTCCAAGAAAGGTGCTGAAAATTAGAATTATGGGATTGGAAAACCAAGAAAACCCTCTTCATTTTTTTGGTCACGCCCTTTTTCCTCTATGGGTGTGAATTATGGGGCAGTATTATGTCAAATCACAAATGAGACACCTAAAGACAATCCAAAAACATATAATCACTAGTAGGATCAAATTAAAAGCAATAGTTCTATATGAGATCCTTTTGGCTGAAATAGGAACTTTCCCAATGGAGGTATCATCATTAACCCGATTGATAAGTTATTTAACTAAAATTTAAAACATGGATAACCATCGCTTGCCTAAAATGGTCATTGAGGAGGAGTTGGACCGTAGGATGAAGAGATGTATGAAGTAAAAAAAATAAGTGGATGAACATATGTGACATTAAGCTACAAGATTTTTGTAACACCAATGCGGATATAAAATAATTTGTCTTAGAAAAAAATTGGACTAACATGTGGACAAAACAAATTGGTAGAAAAAACATACTATGTTAAAGAGTTCAACCCTAGATGGAGGATGGGGAAACATTATATCTACATGCTCCTCTTAAGGGTAAGTATAGGATGTTAGTGGCTCAGTTGAGGACTAGATCACATCATCCTAGGTGTGAGATTGGTAGATGGACGGTCCCCAAGGAAAATTGGGAACAAAGAACTTGTATTTTCTATAGTAAAGGAGTGGTTGAAACTGAATGGACCTTCATTTTGGAATGTACAACATATGAGGATATCCATTTATAGTATGATATGAAGGTGGGAAGCCTAAATGAGTTTTTAACGATGAAGGGATCCATAAAATAAATGACTTCCTATTCAAGATTCATAGTAGAAGATCCGACATCGAAATAAATCTAAAAGATTCTTAATTTTGTGTTTCTTGGTATGTTAGACTACTTGGTCTCATGGATGTCATAAAAATCTTTTTTTCTTTCTTTCTACAACAAAATATTAACTTGTCAATCATTTGTACTATCATAGAAGTGTCTAACTCATTTACAATTGTCAGGAATTTTTTTGATTGTATGTAACACTTTTTAATATTTGATATCCATTTTATGTCGTCAACGAAAATGTTAGTAATTCTATAAACTTCCAATTAAAAATAATCTCAAATGTTAAATTTAGTTGTATAGTTTCAAATGTCATTTACAATTGTAGTATTGTTGTTGGTGTAATTTATTTGTAAGTGTTAAAAAAGTCAAGATTTGTAAGTCGTTAGTCTAAATAGTAAAGTCAAAATTTATTTTTAAAAATTGAAGTTGTTTTCTCATGGCATATTAGTTAAAATTGTGTCAATTTAAAGTCTTTTGTACATGTTGCTAAATGAGTCTAATTTGTGATTCGTTATCAAAATTTTGAAGAACATTGTCTCATAGATGTATTTTCTATGTAACCCAACATTTGAATTATGGGGGGTTAAGATGGAAAATATTACTTTCCAAATGAAGTTTTTGAAATATTCAAATAATAAAATGTGCCACATTTCGAGGGATTTTCTCCTCGACCCTTCTCTATATTGTGATAAGGAGTGCACTTAGGGCATTGCCCTGAGACCTTGTAAGAATAATTTCCTCTTGACCCCCCAAACCTTAAATCTAGGATGTTGAAAATCCAATATAGGAACCTTGAGAATGATACCTCTTGGCAATTTTTCATATATTATTTTCAAATAAATATGTTCATTTATAAGTCACTATAAGCTTGAACATCTTTTCCAAATTATGGAGAAAATGATAGATAATGAGAATCCTAAAGAAATGATTAAATTCATCGATGCTCTTCACGTCTAACTACTAATCAACTCCCCTTCTAAAAATATTATAAAGAATAACGGAGGAAAAATGCTATTAATGAATACTCGTGTTATATAAGACAAATGTTATTAATAACTACTTATATTGTACATCTTTTGATGAATTAAAAACATGAGTCTTATTAGTTATGTTATAACTTATCTCTCCCTTTCAAACAACCAATCATCTCCCCTCTAAAATAAAAATTGCCACAAAAACAAAGGAACCAAAAATGAGAAAATGTGTTATAAATGACTTCTCATATTATATAAGGAAAAACAAAATTAATGACTATTCATGTTTTGCACCTTTAAAAACACACTAACCTTATTAGTTCCATGTGTTACTATCTCTCCCCTTAATGACTAGTCATCTTCCCATCAAAAATAAATGCATGTATATTTATCATTCCATTTTATTAAATATTTTTAAATTAAATGGGACAATTTTTTCCAATTTTCAGTCTAAGTTAAATATTATTTTCACACTATTTATTACATATATTTTATTTTATTGGTCATTCCACATTTTTTTAAAAATAAAGATGGTAATAATACATTAATATTTAAATGAAAGGATAAGTATATACTTATATAAAATTTTATATTCATATTATCTATTTAGTTAAGATGTATTAATGAATTTTTCTAAAGTGATATGATAATTTATTTTGATTAATTCTTAAATATATGAGTTAAATTGTATGATTAAAAATATTACAATATGAAAATATTTGAATTACATATTCATATACATTTATAAAATGAAGTAATATAAATTTAACCCTTAAACGTCTTTTAAAAATAACATTCAATTTAATTTGTATAAGCACCAAATTGTAATACATCTCATTCTTATTCTGAACACATTTAATTGAATATGAAATATATAATAATTCAATAAATATAAACTTATTATTTTATTTCACTTCTTTCACATTCACATGCATTATACCCTTTGTAATTTCTTGTCTATTTTAATAAACATGTGAGTGACTACATGACACTCCAAAATACTCTCTTATTATTGTAGAATAAACTATGAAAAAAAAATTGAATGCATTAAAAATCATGGATTTGATTAGTAGGCATATCCCTTGATGGTGTGGATAAGGATCGTGACCTTCTCTTCTTCTGAGAGCTTCTTTGCAAATCTACAACCAATTCAATAAACCATTATTAATATTGATTATTAACATTACTTAGTGATCAATACCAATACTTTATATATTTTTCAATATTATATGTATTTATATTTTAAAAAAGAAATCCATTATTTTTTACCTGATTAAGGCATCCTTGTTGGTACCCTCTTTTGTGACTTCCTCAAACTCACTTGTCTCTAAATTAACCCTAGATACAGGCTTATCAAGAAGATTCTTTCCTATTTTCACAAGGTTCTCAAGATTATTCTTGGTGGAGATGTCAACAGATGCCGCATCCCCTGTTAATTTGTTTTCCTAAATATATAAAAAAAAACACATGATCAATTGGTAAATAAGATTCGAAACAAGTAATTGCACAATCTTAATAATCTTATATATATAATCATGTCAAAACATATTATTATTATAATTATAGTAATTTGTTTTATAAATAATAGTTAATTTTAATTAATCATAATTAAACATTTCAATTTTATATTATAATTCTAATTGAAGCAAATATATTCTAATTATCTATAAAAATAATTTACCCTATATATAAAAAATATAATAATCACTTTATTAAATATTTATAATTTCTTTTCTTACAAATATTAAGTTTTTAATGGATATCATAAATTTTACAATTGAAAAATAAAATATTTTTATTAAATTTATAATATAATGTTCAGTATGAATAACGTTAAATCATATTTCAACACTATTTATTATTTATTATTTTAAAATAAAAAATATTACTAATATAAAATATTACACAACTCAAATTTTAACAATTATAGAATATGAAAGGGTTAGAATTAGTTTAAATCAATGGAAATTTATTATTTCTCTTTAATAAAAAAATGTATTGAATGTTTATATGTTAAGTAGATCTTTTTATCTTGTACTTATTATTACAACTATAAATGAAAATTTTCATTCCATTAATTATTGAATTCATAGTGATCATCTTAAAGTAACTATAACAAATTATAATTATTGTGAAAACACCATCTAAAGAGATTATAATATTAGTATTCTTCAATCTATATATAATTATTTATTTATTTTATATTATCATAATATCTTTACATTATAATTATTATTCTAAATAAAGGAGGTAAAATATAATTAAAAATTAATTATGTATGTAAAATAATATTGAAATCAAAACTAATGAGAGTTATTTATGGAGGAAATATTGACTTCATTTTAACACAATAAGAAAATTTCACGTAAATAATAACCTATTCATATACCTGAATTCAAGATAGTTTTCATGGGAGTTACGAGCTTCAAAGACCACAGAAGCATGAATATCCACAATGTCTAAACTTGATTGCATAAAAGTGTCTAATATGGGCGTCCTTCCCTTGTTTGATAACCATGCTAGTAGTCCCCATTTTGCAACATCAGTGGCCTTGTAGCGTGTCGTTTTATATCCAGTTCCAATAGACAACACCAAAACTTGTGATGGTCCTGTTTAAAATTTTCATAGTCCCTTAATACTTGTTACATACACTATACAATCCATCTAAATACATAATTGAATAAATATTTTCAATAATCAATTCACCTTTCCTTGGATGGGGATATCCATTGTTGGTGCGGCTTGAGAGATTCTTTTGTCACTTCATTTATAGCAAGTAAGGTCTGTGAAATGATTTGAAAGTATAATTTTAAAAAGTAATAGATTAGATATTTATAATTCCTTCATGGTTGAGATAGAATTGAACAATTAACCACTTACTGGATTATTAGCGGCTACTCCTCCATCTATAAGGTTGAATTCTCTAGTTTTCCTAATGAATCTTTTGTTTTGAAGTAGTGAGCAGGAAGATAAGTTGGAGCTGCCGAAGTGCCAATGCATATATCAGATAAATATGCATCTTTTGAGGTATCTTTTTTATCTTGCATATAACATGTAGAAAATATAGATTATCTATTCCGTCATCGAGAAAATGATAATAAATCAAAATCCTTGATCATAACATGGGACATAGTTTGACAAAATAAAAGGAAATACAATTCAACCACCTTGTATTCACACCATAATAGCTAGTTTGGGTTTAGAAGTCAAATTTTATCATTACTATAGATGAGATCTATTTAATTGTCATGTATGTTCTATAGTATATAATAAAATTTATTGTTGAAAAAAATGTTTCAAAATTCAACACACCCTTTTTGGTAAGTAGGGTGCTTTGAAAAGGTAAGGTTGAAGGGACAAGTGTATTAATGACTAATTGGTATTAGGTGTGTTAATATGTGGAACTTGAAAGGAGCTTCATCTCTTTTTGGTATCTTTTGTAGTTATTGTATAATTTATGAAAAAATCATTTATCATCCACACTAAAATTACATTAACCAAATTAATTATATTTTATTTACAATCCCTCCAATAAATTATAACATTTGTAAAACTTCTTTTTAAAAATAAAACCTAAACATTAGATATGTTTGCACAAACTAGAACCAAAATCACTAAAATACTTGAACCTTTGATCTCTCGTTTCAAAATTTTAACTTTATAATCAATTGTCCAACATAATGACTAAAGATATCACTTTTAATTAGACCTAAATATCATAAACAATAAAATTAAATTTTAATATATTTTGGAAATCTTAATTATACACGACAAACGCATTTTATCATTATATCCATTTCAGATAAGGTAAAGGGCCATCCACTACCCTACATATTCATTTATTTATTTGTTAAATTAACTTCATTATTAATGGTCTAACCTACTAGATGTTAAAGCTCAGCGTTATACTAATACTAATTTTTTTTTAAAAGGATTAGAATTTAAAGAAAATAAGAAATTACCTCAAAAGTGGAGAATATTACGGGCTGCTCTAAATGGATATCATATGTGGAATTACCACGTTAGTTAGCAGTTGCTGCAGTCGAATGTGACCCACCATTTTATCAACGAGATTGTGCAGATAATTCCCATAGTATTTGGGGCCTCGGATAACAGCGTATAACGCTCGCACCCATCCTAAAAACCCCCTGTTAACAATTCGATATTCAATCTCCCTCAATTAGTTGGCTATACATCCTATTTTTCAGATAAAAATGAATAGGAATTGTAATCTATTTATAACTAACTTCTTAGCTGGAAAAATTGAAGGACAGTGCTCCAAATAGAAGTGTGTAATATCTTTGGCTGCAAATAATGGTCTGTTCTCTGCGTTGGGAGCAGTTAGCATTCCAGTAACCAGTCCTCCTGTGCTTGTCCCGGCTATCACATCGAAATAATCAGCTAATCTCACATCTGGACCGTCCAATTCCTGCAAATTATAATACCAAAGTTTAATTAATGTACTGTGCAGGAATGGATCTGCTTAACAGACTCTCATTAGTGTCGAAACAAAACACAAAAACAGTTAATCCAGGGAATGGCAGCATAATATATATACTTGAAGCTTCTCCTCCAGAAATTCAAGAACAGTTGCGGGAATTATCCCACGAACGCCTCCCCCGTCAATACTGAGAATGGTTGTCATGTCTCCACAAGTGGGTGACAGGTTTCTGCTGCATACTTCCATTAACGCTCTCACTTTAATTTACCAACAAGACTAGAAATATTGCACACAAATATTGAAGGGCTTATTAAGTATACGTTGGGTTATTCAAGGAAGGATATATTTATAGATAAAATGAAGGGAGGAAGGGGATCTTCTTTTATCTATTCCGTATGTTTCTGGCTTTGGATAGTCTACGGACTTGCAGTTAAAATGTATTAATCCATTTTAAATACGGGAAGAGGAAATACGTGTGATTTTAGATACATTTTAGACAGTCTATTTACTTACACAGTGGGTCAAGAGAGTGCCCAAAACGCAACCACAGTGATCTTTTGGACACCCTATAAACCAAATGATTCTTTTTTACACCAAATTTCTATCAACCATCCATCGTAATAGTGGTAGAAAATTTAAAATAATTGTGTCGGTCAAAGAAAGAAAGAAAGAATGTAACACAGTTTTTAATTCTACTTAGAAAGAATCGACCACCTATAACATAGTCCAACCAAAACAAACAAAGTCATAGGTCACGTTTCAAACGAGGATTTTTAAATATGGTTCAATGTCTTTTTTTAATTAACAAATAAAACTGATCCAATTTAATGGGATGTCTATTTTTATTAATAATTATTATTATTATTATTATTAGTTGTTGTTGTTGTTGTTGTTGTTATTTAAATAGTAATAAAAAAATTAAATATTTATCTTTTAAGTGTTTTTTATCATGAGGATGATGTAGATATAATTTTTTCTAAATGTTTAATATGGGGAGTCAAATGTGTCATTGTTTGGGTATTTTGTTACGTTGGGTTTTCTTTATTTGTGGTTATTTAGTTGAAGGAGATCATTGATTTAGATGTACACTTACTCAACATTGTCATGTGATATATGAAATCTAAAATATATGAACGGGCTCTTTCGATGATTTAGATGTGTACTTACTCAATAATATAATCCAATCAAATGAGTTGTAGTCCAATACTGTGTGGGATGTTTAAAATGTGTTCCCTAGCCATCTATTAGGAAACAAATATTTTAAAAAATAAAAATGTGTCCCCTAGCGTGATTATAACTTGGTAAAATTATGTGAAATTAATCTTTAGTAACTAAACTTAAGAATTGTGTATTCTTAACCCAAACCAATTTTGATTCAATTAAAATAAATCATACTCCACTATACATAATGTAAAACATGAACCTTAACATTCTATATAATTTAGTGAATCTTAATAATAATAAAAAAAAGCCCTCTTTTTAAACTAAGGTTAAATTTATTTATTTTAATTTAAAATTTATGATTGACCATAAAATATAAATCTTAAAATTGAAACAAATAAATTAATAATAATACTAATAATAAATTTGAAATTTGAAATTTACAATTTCCTTTTTTAACAAATTTATTTTTAATCTAAAACTTTTTAAATTACAATGTTTTTAATCCATCAACATTTCAAGCTACAACGTGCAAAGCTGTTCCAAAAGATTTGTCTTTAAAATAAAAATAAAATTTGATCATTACAATTTCATATTGCAATGAATGTGTCCATATAGTGGGTGACCTAGGTATGATTAAATGCACTAACGTAATTGATAGGTGCAATAATAATTGCAAAACACGTTGAGGAGTTATTTGAAAGAAGCAGCTAAGTCACGTTGGACAAGAGAAGATTGCGATTGGTATAAAATACGGGGATATAAAATTCACTATATTATATCTTTTCCACGTATGACAAAAGAATCACTTATATCGAATGAATAATTGAGGGTGTGGATAATTAAGTAGCGCTTAGGGAATATAATAATCTAAAATTCATATAGTGACAAAAGGAATAACTTATATTGAATGAATAAGCAATTGATTCAAAGAACATTTCCCTTATAAAACAATAGTATCATCCGGCACGTCAGTACTAAAGAAACCAAAAAAAATGAAAATTGCATTGTAGATTATATCTAGGGAGAGGGCCGAGGTACACCTAAAAGGGGTCCACAAAATCAATTGTTTATGATATGGGATTGTGATTTTTCAAATATGATTTGTGTTAACTTATATTTTTGTTTGAAATGTTCAATAGAAAACCATATATTGAATTGACTTAAAATATTATGTAAAATTCAACCATGGTGAAACCAATACTTGAATATGTGATAAGAAAATTGACTATTTGTACATGGGTGAAATCTTAATGTGATTGGTACTCTACATAATTATTATGTCAAAAATAAATTACTACTACATACTATGACAACTATTGGGTAGAGTGATCAAAATCAATATTTCACCTTGTTCACCTATTCCCCTAGATTGACTATTTAATTTCAAGGTATTGATGAGAAAAAGTACAAACATTTAAAAGGTCCGTATGAATGGTTGAGAGGGAACAATATTTCACCTGAGGCGTTTACTTTGAAAAGGGCATTGTTGGAAAGTTTTAGATTTTTTTAGTAGATTTTTTTAAATTTTTTTGCTACAGTAAAATTACTTTCCACATAAAGTTTGACAAATTTTAGATTTTTAGCTACAGTAAAATTACTTTCCACATAAAGTTTGACAAATTTTCTCCTTAAATTATAATTAAAAACTGGTAAATACGAATACCCATTTTTATGTTCCTAATTGATAAGTATGATTGTTCCTGGTATGATTTTGGGACCAATTCTTTTGCGAAGATGCCTGCTCTGGTTTTAACCAGCGTTCCAATATTTCGACCCACCTCCACATTCTCAAGGCACAGTACACAATGTATAAATCCTCTGAAAGTGGGTTTCATTAGCTGTTTTGGGCAGTTAAGAAGAAGAGCCACATGTGCTAAAGCCAACGCTTCAGCTTCCTGTGAGAGTGGAGGCGGCGGCAGCACTGTAGATGAATGGATTGAGAGGCTTCCAGACAAAAAAGAGCCACTGTATTCTCACAGAATTTTCTGGTGTCTCCAGTGGTCTATTGTCAAATGTTTCCAGGAACTGGCAGACCGAGTTTCGAAGAAGGCAACTTCGGCACCACCTGATTTGAACAGCTTGAAGGATTGCTAACCCTTGGCTTTAACAAATTTTGTTTTGCTAACTCTTGTGGATGGTCTTTGTGCTAGAACATAATCTTGTTCGAGAGAAGACTTTGTGCTTCTGTGCCGCATTCGCCGCATTTTAAGCTTGGAATTCGAATTTCACCGGATCTAAACCCACATCACAAAAATTAGTTACAATTTGCGAACAAATTTGTACAATTTGAATTGTGAATCACAACCACAAATATCGTGAAAAAATCATTCTATAATTTGTTAAAATCTGTTATTAATTTGTTTCTATGGTTTTTGCAAAAAATAACATCCTGTCACTTTATTAATTATTTTACTTACGGAACTTCTGTTTTATTGCATTTTATCTCCTGTGTGCCCCCATTTTAAGTTCGCCCTATTAAACCCTGCCGTGAATCCATGAATGTGGAATCTTCTAGGAAATTATGTGAAGCTGTGATTAAGAAAATATGTGAATTAGAAAACTGTTATGCGTAAAACCACCGTTAAGAAAATCGCAGTTCAAAACTGAGAAAAGAAGTCACGCAGCCGTGAAGAACTGTGACCTATCGATATATATTATAATGTTTTTTAATTATTTTATTTGATTATAATAAGTTCATACTTCTATTATTTAGAGTCTTATTTGTTTTTATGAGTTTATAATTTTATATTTTAATAAAAAAAACGTAATAGTTTTATTATTGAGTATTTGATTTTAGGATTTCATAAATTTATATTTTAATAACATAAAGTTAATACTTTTATTACTAGCAATCGCATGTGTACAATGCAATGTGAACGCCGAATTGTATATGTTATTTGTTTTAGAGGGATAGTTATTACTTTTGTAGTAGATGTTGGTGAGGGGTGTGATTGTTTTTGTAAGTGTAGAAATATAAATGAACTATTTCATTTAAAGGTTATATCTCTACATTTAGATTTGTTACAAATTCGTACATATACATTTGCAAATCTTATATCATGAGTGGTAGCATTTTGTGGAGTAGTTTATTTGAATTAAACATGAATACATGAAGACCTCCGTATAGTTGTAGGGTTTGTGTAAATTTTCGTTGATAGATGGCATTCATTTGACATATCAGGCCACTCTTGCTTGACTATTGCATATTAGCTAAACATTGCAATCATTAATATGCAAATGCTTTATGTAGTCTGCAACTATAGTTGTAAATAATATCAAGTAACTCACCTTATCGACTTCTTGCCCATTCAATTGGGTTGCTCGCAAAACTATTGTCATTTTTTTCTGGATAAACAAAGTAAATACTGAAAGTAGTTTAATAACAATGATAATAACATATGACTCTGCTTTGCGAATGGATCTTAAGATAAGAAACAATATGTAATCTTTCAACAACTGATAATATTTATCCTTTTCTTCCTCGAGACATATGCAGAACAAACTTCCTTACCCAAATGGGCTTGTCAAGATGCCCGAAACAGACATCATTTTAGGACTTACAACATTGTATCAGTATTTAGCAACTAACCAATTCAACCGAAAGCATGTAAATACATCATATGTTAATCATAACATCATGCGGTCAAACTTCCTCCCTAACGGTGATGCATCTTGTAGAGTGTGCCCTATTTCTGACCTTCCATTAGGACTAATTCTGCATCCCTGGCGATAGTATGCAATCATTATATGTACTTGCCTTCAGTATCTTCTTCTGAAGCCAGCTCTGCATTTTTGTCAAAGTTCATGATGCTTGCTTGCTTTGACGCATAGTCATCGAGAGACTTCAATATACGGACGAGGACTGAGGACCTTTCCCTGCCCATGTACCTTGTTATATTTTATACTAAATTCTAAATTTTGAATTGCATATATTCATTATCAGGTTATTATTGACAGAGGTGTCGCTCATGTAGAAGAATCCCGAACTCCTCTGTCAGAGGAAGAGTGCAGGGCAACAATAGATGAATTGTGGCCTAACAGATTTCTGCAAGCCATTATGGAAACACTCTAGCAGAAGATATGACTTAAATCGACAAAAAACATTGCATTGATTTTGTGAAGGACCAAGAGAAATCTGATTCTCAAGCTTGACTACAGAAGACACAACTGCCAACTCTGTGTCGGTCAGTTTGTTGTAGACAGTCTCAAACTCTTTGAAAATCTCACCAATCAGGTCAATCCTTTTCTTGTCAAAAAGAATGTAGAGAAAATTTAATGTATAATTGTCTCTACTGATAGCATCTAGGGAATTCACAGACTGGGCCAGTTCTGCTAGGGTTGTGGCATATGACCCCGCAGCGTTGTCTTGCATAACAATACGAGTTCTATTTTTTGCGAGCCACTTGAGAAACTTTGGAAGGGAAGGCATTATGTGTCTTGAAGAGCCTTGTCCCAAAAAGACCAGATTTTAAGGATATGTGGTAGTTTGATCCGTTAGCCCCTTTCAAAAGGGCTCTCACAGATGGTGCACACTAGACATTCAGGGCCATGGGAGACTATTTCAATGATTCCATCTAACAAAAAACATAACCAAATCTTTGGAGATCATGTATCCACCTAGAAATTTTTGTCAGATCGTGTGAAGAAGCAATGTTAATTAAGAGCCAAAGAATTTTCTCTGGCATTCAATTACTTTCTGAAGAATCCGATGCAATTCTAAATGAGTTGCAATTTACGCCGGAGAGGATAACAATGTTTAGTTTATTGGAGTTGTAATTTTTCTATTTTAAGTTTGTGTGATGGGGAGAGGACAATATAGTAACTTCCAACAAAAAAAACATTGCCTACTATGCCTTGATGGATGTCCGTACGTTGCTATAAACCTCGTATTTTGTTATGGGCCACAATGTCTCTTGACGATGACCATGTCTTCTATAAGATACAATTATGATATTCATTTAAAAGATAACATGTTGTATCATTTGGTTGAACACTTGGCGTTTATTTACAAAAGTTCATATTTTGGCATTTAAATGTTCCCAAAGCGTAGACAACAATCCCATTTTGTCAATATCCTTCAATCACTTCATTCCATGAGATGACATATCTCTAGGGAATTTTATGTTTGGTGGGTAGATGAGATTAAGAAACCTGCCAATGATACCCAAGATGTTGTAGCGGAAGAGCATCTCCACGCTTCTTATAAACGAGGCTTCCATCTTTGTGTTCTTATCCATCCGATTCTACTCCCGTTGTACATATTCGTCAGCTTTTGCAACCGCTTGCACCACTCAGGTACAAAGAGTGGTTTCCTGTTTACATTTGCCAACATACTCCTCGCCTTGTTTCACCATATGCAACAAACAGGGCTCCAACCCAATTAGTTTAAATTTTCCAAAGTACTCCCAACCTGTGCCAAAAGATAGAGGAATTTTGTTAGATATAGTTGCAAATGTTTTGATAGACATGTATGCAGAATGTGGAACCTTACATAAAGACATGTGAACTGTTTAGCAAAATATATTTTACATCCAAACCATATTATACACATAAAATTCAAGCCCTCTCCGGCGTAACTTGCAACTCATTTGCAATTGCTAGTTATAGTTTTATTGTCTTGGATCTCTATAAATTTCTTATAATGAATAAGTGTTTAGGGTTATGTTAATAGGATTATAAATCAATTATTTACATCTATTTTTAGGTGTAAATTTTAGTTTATTCGAATTTTAATATAGAATGATTTATTTTAAAACAGTTTTGGAATTGTCATCTATTTTGTTATTTTGATTATGCAAAAGATTAATCAAATATATTGTAAATTTTAAAGAATGTAGAATATAGATTAGGTGGATACTCTAATTTGATTGAAAGGAAAGTGGGATATGGAAAGTGGAAGTAAAATAAATGTTTGTGGAGGAAGGTAAAGAAGAATAGAAAAACTATTTGTTTTTTTAGACGTCTTTTGTATAATTGCTCCACACATATATATTCTTCAGCGATATGTGGATACATTGAGAAGGTGAAGCGAGTAAGGGGATATATGAAGAGACACAAGGGTTATATTACCAAAAATTGTTGGAGCTCAAACTTGCACCCATCCCAGATCAAGTAAATTGGGTCTTTGAGGCAAAATGGGACAGTCTCCAAGTTGTGAGACCTTGTGCACTTGAGACAAACCTCTGAAGAAGGTTAGTTCCTCTACCTACTTCTATTGCTACTATTACTCCTAGTGTTGAAACAGAAATCGTAAGCTAAACATGCCAAGGGACCAAGGATAGAAGGATATGTGGAAAGGAAAACTAATCTAAGAGAGGCGATAGCACTAGAAAGAAAGGGGGATGAACACAATCTGATTTTCCCTCCTTTCTCCTCCTCTTCTCTCCTTCATTCTTCTATAAATGTAAGAGCCTTGCTCATTGTAAAGGGTTGGACACATTGGATCCTCTAGTGTTACTAAGGGTTCTAGTTCTTTGCATTTTGAGTTGCAAGCCTTTGGATCTGGTCTTTGCATGTGGATATCAGCCTCATACAAGGGACATCATCAATTTTCTACATTTAATTGAAAAAAGACTCCTCTTTTGGTGTGACATTTTTGAGAACTAGTTCAAGGACTA
Organism: Taxus wallichiana var. yunnanensis; assembly: GCA_018340775.1. Classification (NCBI taxonomy): domain Eukaryota; kingdom Viridiplantae; phylum Streptophyta; class Pinopsida; order Cupressales; family Taxaceae; genus Taxus; species Taxus wallichiana. Next base: position 816,115,424 of record CM031238.1, on the reverse strand, counting down.
GAGTATAAGGGTCATATTTATTGTAATTTTTTCCAACCTACAACAATTATAAGATTATTATCACAAATAAAATGTAGGCTTCAATGATTTTTACTTAAGGTTGGGGATTACTAAAATTTGTTGAGCTATGCATGTATGTATGTGTATGTATTAATCCAAGCATTATTTCATAAGGATATTTCGATAAGTTTCTCCATAAGTTACTAAATTTTATCGTCAGAGAGTTTTTAGACAACATCAATTAGAAAATACCAACCTCACTTGACCAAATCAAACCTCAATATTATCTCAATTTCCCATTACAATTATATGTTATTGTAATACTAAATTGGGGTTTTATTCCTAATTTCATACACCATCCAATAATGATTATGTAGAACTATAATAAATAGTTTTGATATTCATAAATTACGTTATTCATTTTCTCGAATAAGGGTAAACACTTTTGATCCGAGCTATGAATTGAATAAAGTTTAATTTTCCAGAAACCTAAGCTATAAACCAAAACTAGGACACAATAAGGAGCCCAGTCCCCAGAAATCACTAAGCCAACAACCAACTAGGTAAATTATGTTATTCATGTATTTACCAATAATAATCAATAAAATGTAGAAAAAGGTCATTAGGGATAGAGAGTGATGCAATTATGGTCAGGGTTCCCAATGAAGGGATATGTTCCACCACATAAACCTTGTTGGAGTAGATCTCATAAAAGGTGTGATATTAAGAACAACTTCTCAACTAGAAATGAATGAGAATAATTCTTATAATTACAAGAAAAATGAAATTATAGGTTTAGGAACATTGTTAATACATTCTAATTATAGTCTTCTATGACATTCTAGAAGGATTATACCAATAATTCCCCTACCTATACCTATCATAAGCCTACAACTTCTATAAGCTTCTACAAAATCAAACTCTAGCCCACAACTATAAAAACAATCACCACATATCAAACATGGCTCAAAAAAAAATCTCAAGCTCCAAATCAAGATCAAATTATAGAATTAGAATAAGAGAAACTAATAATTTCCCTCCATCAAGAAACCTTACAAGTATATCTCTTGTATATCTAGAATTCATGTGTGCTCAAGTGGGAGAGTAGAGATACTAGTGTGGTGTTAATGACCCCTTGAAGAATATTCTCTAAGGTGTCCATGGTTAGTCATTAATCTTCGTAGCGTTCATCTCCATATCATTTGGGATTGAATTATGTGGTCCCTACTTCCAAGTAAGGTGGATCAAGTTCTTTGTGTGTGTATTAAAAAGTGTAGCAATGTTAACATGTGCTTTAGGTATATGTAAATCCAATAATTGATTAAATTAGAGTGGTCTCATCGAATCATAATTCTTGGTGGATTTTTGGAAACTAAAGGTGTTAAAATAACGTTTGTGACTCTAGATACACTTTACTAGTTCAGAAAAGTATACATAGCTCTTATATTAATATGTGTCTTTATGCATGATTTTTGGCATTAAACAAGCTTACATGAATATTTTCATTTTTGTGCAAATATAAACAAGATTGCATAGTTTATAAAGTATTGCATTACATATGCAATGTTGTGTGGATTCCATAGAATTGTAAAAATTTCCACAATGTTGTGCAAATTTCGTATTATTACACAAATTTCCAAAATTTGGCTAAGGAAAAGGATCATTGTAAGTTTTTCTCATTGGTGGCATGATATTATCGAAAGGTATTTCACATTGGTATCATCCCAAAATTTATTTACAAGAAAATGTGTTTTTATTAACGTAGGATTGCACATGAACCTAAATGCTCCAACATCATGCCACCATCATACACTTCAGGTAATATTTAAATTGAACACCTGATCAAGTAGTATTTTATAGGTTTCAAATAAAATGGCCAATTATTTTGATATTTAAGTTTTTGTATGCTAAGATAAATCATTAATTGCATGACTAGATACTCCTTGTGCTCCTTTCTATGTATGTTCTTTTTACCAAGAACTCTTCCAAAATTCATTCCACTTATGCGCATTTCTACTCTAGTCATTGGCATCAGTAGTATACATATTTTTGAATATCTTCTCCACTCATCTTCCACTTAAATATTGGTACATATATATTATATGTTGAAAATATGTGAGATGTTTATCCCTTTTAGTATCCCTAGCCCATATATATTCTCCAAAAACTTATATTCAATACTTTACATTGTCCAATGTTAGTCATGAGAATTGACTAAGTACCAAACATAATATGCGTAGAAGGATGTGTGTGGAGGAAAAACATGTATGTTATACTCCACAAGGGAACACGCGCATATAGGAATGTGAAGAAAAGAGTAGTGTGTGAGGATGCATGCACCAGGAGGACAATCTAGCGTGCGGGGGTTACGTACATGCAAGCGTAAGACTATGACTTAGTCATTTTTGGAGCCTTGGCTAAAAATAGACAAAAGCATGAAGACTTAGCAGCCAAGAAAAGGAAAAGAAATCACATGCAAAACAAGATAAATCACGTGCATGGATTTGTTTCACCTTATTCTTAGAGCATTTCTTGGAATGTGACGAAACAGATAAGGGAAAAAGGGCTACGAGGAATACCTGTTAAAGTTGGTTGAAGGTTGTTGCACACGTATGACTTCTTGATCCACAACTAATCATGAGAGATTCCTTTTGGCTAGGAGGAACTACCTGAAATGAACAACAAGACCACCAAAAGAGATTAAATAACATATGACAGTGGACTACCTAGCGTATGCTAGTTTCGGAAGTGTGATACTCCCTAGAAGGTTATCAATCCACTTTGTTTAAAATAATTCAATGTTAACAATAAATGAAATCTTACTATAGTTAAAATGATTTAGGTATCTCATTCGATTACAATAAGCAAATTCATTCACAACAGGCTAAGCTATGATTGAATCGAAGGGCGAGGTATCTATCAGAGTACTTGTACTAGTCGGTGGTCAGTTTTGGGTTGTTTTGGGAATTGGGTGGAGAATTTAGGCTCTGTTCTTAGTCGAGGTTAAAACACGAGACACGAACGTTGGTTTGGTATGACCGATGTCGATTTAAGTGGAACTGGTGATGGTTATGGGTAACCGGCATCAGTATGGTCGAGGTAAAAGGAAACTCAAAAGAAAATGATTGGAGGGCTTGATCTGGATTTGATGTAGGTGATGGGATAGGTTTGAGGGTTGCAGAGGTCTCCAATGTGGTCGTGGAGGAATAAAGTAGGCGGGATGGTTAACCTAATGGTGTAAATAATGGAAAAGGCCCTATTACAAACCGATAAGGAATGAAGCAATGGAGATCTGCAATAACTTAATCGATAATGAGAGATAATAAAAGCTATTATAGTGTATTAGACCAAGTTGGTAGAGGTACTTACTGTTATATGAGCTTGATGGTTGGATGGCAATGGTAATTGATCAAATGGATGGAGTTTGGTGTGGTGATGGTGCTTCCCAGGATGCTCCCGTGAATGCAAATGGCTCTGTGGTCACTTCTGATGTTGGTTGTGGATGTTCGGATGCATGTGTGAATGTTGGTTCTACTTGCATGTAGCTCTAGTCTCGTCCCTTTGCTCTCTGAATGTGCCAACCTCCGAAATAAGGTTACCAAAGGGAATAAAAGGTAACCGATATGGTTCCAGTTGACCAAAAATGGTTTAGGGTGACCATTGATTAGGCGGATTTCCTAGGTTTTCTAAAATGGGCAGATCTGCTTGATTTCTTGGATCTTGTTCGTTTCTTTTTCGCGGATTAGAATGGAAGCTTCTTTTCTAATGCAGGCGATAATGTGGTTAGAGGGAATGTAGGCTTTGATTTTTAGGGTTTAGGTAGGTCTTAGTTAGTTATGACAACATACTAAGAATAGATTTGGGGTGAGGTGGTGGTGTGAGAATTATCTTAATTAGGATATTTAAATAATAAATATCATGAGATCATGGGTTAATTTAATTAAATTAATATTAGTGTGGGGTGTAAGGGGCCATGGTTAGGTGAGTGTGTTCAAGGTGATTATTTGACGAGGGACCAAGGGGAGTGTGACCCAATTTTGGTATCTACATTTTTCCCCTTTTGTTGCGTAGCTTGTATTGGTAAGCGAAGCGCCGAAAAAAATAAGATGTGGTTGCCCCATGTGTGGGTGAAGGTGATCCCCCTCAAACCAGAACTAATGAGGCGAGAAGACAGAATCATGTGAGTGGTTTGAAAAAAAAAGGTGAATGTGAGGAAGAGGAAGGTGGACAACGGGGGTAAAAGGGGTAAAGGTCTAATTGGTGAATCCGTAATGGGTCGTGGTCAAAGGTAGTAATAAAATGCACACACATGTATAAAAACCTAGCACGGTACCAAGTTGAAGAGCATGTAAACTCTACATTGTCTAAGTTTGATAGGGTTATCCAAACAAGGTTGAGGTGATTCCAGTATCCAAGGTATAGGATATGGTCAGAAACACATCAGTCGTGCAAGAATGTTTAGGTATGTTTCAGTACACCAAAGGTTGGGTCAGGATAAATGGTCATGGCAAGAGGCAAGGTAAGGTCATTAGGTCAAACAACATGGGTAACAGTGTCACAAGGTATAGCGAGCACATGAGGTCACAGGTCACTAGCAATGTTCAGTCCAAGTAGCTATGTCACGGCATGGGTAGGGTCAGGCCTGAGGTATGGGCAAAATAACGAGTCCCCAAATGATGAAGGGTTAGGTGGAAATGATGAGGTCAAGAGGGTAAAGTGAAGTGTCCAAGTTAGGTGTGGGTGAGGTAAAAGGATTCAGGCCAGAAATTAGGGGTAATGGGTAGTAATAAGACTAAGCGAATAACCAACCGATAATGATCATAATGAATCGATGCTAGTCACTATGGACCGACCACGGTAGGCTAGGGCACAGGACCAATGTCGGTCAAGGGGAAACTGTTGCCATTGGTCAAGTCAAGATGGCTATAAAAAGAAAAATTTCCACATTTTTAAAATCATTTGTCATTTTCCACATTGGAGAAAATGAAAAGAGAGGATAAAGAGGTGGAAAGTGACCAAACGACATGGAGAGCTGAGTTGGCGAGCCGTGGAGTGAGTGATCGTTGGTCGATGGGCGGGTCTACGAGCCCGATGATTAGATTAGGTGATTGATTTGATTTGATTGAGTGAGCGGGAAATCGGTGATGGCAGAGGCAGGAGAGGGATCGGGTGGACCTATGAAGTGGCCGAGGTGCCACCATGTAGATGACAACATGATGTGATGAGGTAAGAGCCCATTCTGATTGTTTTTTTTTTTTGAGTAGGTGGAGGAGGAAAATGGATAGGAGGAAAATAGGTTTTTGGGGGAGGGAATATTTTAAAATTTGAATAGAGGGAATGTAATGAGAAAAGGGGAACAAGGGAGGGTAGGTTTAGGTAAGTGAGGGGTGGGAATAGGTATTGGGTAGACATTGGTGGGGAAATGGGTAGAAAGGAGAAGTGTAGGGAGAAATAGGGTAGGGCATCGCGGGTTTGTCATGTGATGCATGACCAACGTTGGTTCGCTTCGCTTAGCTAGCATCGGTGGGTAAGGACGGTGCATCGGTCAGTCATGTGATATGTGACCAATGTCGGTTATTGTTGGACCGTGGTCGATTGATGATCGATGATGAATGATGTCGGTCGGAAAGATAGAGAGGTAAGCCCACAAGGAGCTAAAATAGGTGGGTTACAGACAGATAGATAGGGGTAGGGAGAGTTAGGTAGGGGGAAGATTTATGGGTATGGGTAGGTGGGTGAATAAGGAAGATTGGTGAGAGGGGAAAAATGAAAATAGGTGAGGGTCCAAGGCATGGGTAGATAGGTAGTGTTGATTTAGGGCATAGATATAGGTGAAAGGTTGAGTTAGTTAGGGCAGGAAAATAGCGATAAGTATAGTAAGGGTAGGTTGCATGCATGCAGTGTGGTCAAGTGTTAATATTATGATTGGTTATATGCAAGCCAAGGACCAACTACGGATGAGGGATAGGGTACCTCCCTTGCTCATGGAGATACGGGGGGAGATGACACATGAGGAGTGGATCCATGTTGTAGATGTGGGCCTGATTGGGGTCAGACGCTACCGACACGTAGTCCGGGAGGTGAGTTTGATGGTTTCCCTCATCGATAGATGGGATTGGCAACCAATACATTCCATTTGTCGATGGGTGAGATCATGATCACCCTAGAGGATGTTTACAGGATCCTACGACTACCTATAGTAGGTACACAGTGTACTCGATCTCCTTAGAGGCATCCAGGAGTTACTATTACCAGTGTTTGGAGAGGGGTTGGCATTGTTAGGATTCCACAGTGCCATCATGAGCTACGGGTGATGTAACCAAGCCTACCCCAGGAGATGAGGTTGGTAGTGCTTCTGATGGAGGTAGTCTACTATTTTACACTGCCAGATATAGAGGGTGGGAGATTCCCATGGTCACTGATGGGGTTCTACATGACATGGTGGAGAGCAGGACTCGGTTTGCATGGGGGCCTACGTTCTTGGTATAACTATATAGGAGTTGTGGGCTTATGGGTGACTACGGCGATTCAACTTGTGCTGCACATTCTTGTTACATTGTTGGGCCTATGAGCACATTGTGTGTGTGCGCCCAGTTGGTATGCCCCTGAGCCGATGCATTCGAGCCAGGTTTTGTTCGAGTGGGCTACAAGTGATGGTGTCGGTTATGGGAGAGCGTCGAGCGGTGAGAGTGACACATGATGTAGCCTATTACAAGTGATTATTGGAGGTTTTTCCAGTGTGGACATTATTTGGAGGCCATATGTAGGCTATCCTTCATACCAAAGAGATAGGCAGTGAGCTGGATGGGTTACAATTTACAGGTGGATAGAGGGCGGTGGCGGCCGGGAGCATGAGATGATACCGTGGACCGGGTCGAGACGGTAGTTTAGTTTGCCACAGGATATACCTCCACCCTTCCCTCAGTATAGGAGAGATGATGTGGAGAGGCCTATGTCTCCCTGACCTATAGTGCTAGCCGGCGGGAGGAGGAGCGGTCAATCGACCATAGATAGATGATGTCGGGTGATGAACAGTACAATAAAGTGGTGGGCTACACAACTACGAGCAGTACCATCAAGGCCAAGGTAGCTTGATTTGGCTACTATCACGGTTCAGAGAGACACCCTACAGGGGCAGGTGGCTACCCTAGTGACCTAGTTGGGCATAGTACAGGGACATCTGATAGGGGCGAGGCACAAGTTGTGACTCTGCAAGCACAGGTGGCCACTTTTCAGGCATATGGAGTATAGGGACCAACACCCACATGGAGGGAGAGGGAGAGGGTGGAGATGGAGATGGGGTGCAGGTAGCTTCCCTACATGCACATGTGATAGGTTTGCAAGGCTAGTTAGCCATGGCGCAGGGGACATGTACAAGTTTACGAGGGCAGGTTAGCCACCGTTGCATGCGCACGTATAGATAGTGGCCCTTCAAGCCCATGTACAAGTGCAGGCTCCGGGGCCAATGGCACCACCACAGGGGCAGGGACAAGGTCATATTATTCAGGAAGGAGCAGGGCAGGGTCGAGGCGAATGGCACCACACGTAGATAGTACCCACTGCTAGATTGAGAGATTCGCCATGGGTGAGGTGAGGAGATACTACTGTAGATCATTTGATGGCAGGGGATATATGTCTTATCATATGCCAAGCACAGAGCACAATAGGCCTTGAGTGAGAGGAGAAGATCCTACACACATAGTGTGGAGAGTACAGGGGGCCAATGAGCCTAGGGGGGCCGGGTCGGGAGGCTACTAGTACACGGAGGCCGAGTCCGAGAGGCAGGACCATCGAGAGCTAGACCAGGGTGAGGCAAGGGGGGAGGAGGTCAGCCGGATGTCGGGCTAGAGGAGCGGCGAGAGGAGACAGATGAGACAGGTTTGGACATCAGATGGGGAGATGATTGAGCCCCATGCATGATTACTTTATTTTTGACATCATATTTTTGACATATATATCGGCTTGCGTGCGAAGATAGTGAGGATGTACATGAGAGTTTTTGAGATTTTGTTATATACACCGACCTGTGTGTCGAAGATATTTGAGAGTCATGTATATGGATACACATGTTTAGATGATTTATTTATAGAGATGATGGTGATTATGGCATGATGTGTATATGGTTGTGTTTAACTTGCTATTTTGATTTGTATATGTGATGGAAACTAAGTAGTGTAGGCATGATAGAGTCGGTCATAGGCATGGATTGAGTCAGGTTTTAGGCATGGATGGAGTCAAGTTAGGCATGGATGGAATCAGGTTTTAGACATGGATTGAGTCAATTTGTTGGTTTAGGCATGGATGGAGTCAAGTTTGGCATGGATGGAGTCGGGTTTTAGGCATGGATGGAGTCATGGATGTTGGTTTAGGTATGGATGGAGTCAGGTTGTTGGTTTAGGCATGGTTGAGTTGAGATTGGTTGAGTTTGTAATTCATTAATTTGTGTAATTAATGATGATATGGGTCACGTTGAGATGTTTTGTAGTAAAATACATGAAAATGGTAAAGAAATGGTAGATATAATTAATGTATGAATAATGATGATAAAGATGTGAAGCAATTGTTGTTTGTTTGGTTTAATTTCCAATTATTGATATAAAAAGGAAACTAACTAGGGTAGAATGTGACTAGGAAAGGGAGAGGGGGAATTGGTTAGGGTAGAAAGTGGCCGAGCTAACCTCCAAGGGCCCTATGCCCTCGAAGTGTTGCCTACATAGTCCCGGTGAACAAGGACCTCAGGCGATGTAGTTCTCCCATAAGTTAGGGAAAATGTGAGGAGGTGTGAGAATGGGTTGGTAGGTTATAAGCATGGTTGAGTTGAGGTCTTTTAGGGATGGTTGAATTGTGGGCAAATAGGTATGGGTGATATTAAGTTGATTATGGTGAAAGAGGAAAATTTCCCAGAGATAAGCGTCGAGGGTCTAGTCCTATATAGGATGATCAATACGTAATGAAGAAGTTAAAAGATAAGAGGAGGCAAGAGAGCCACCTAATTGGTGAGGATCATAATGGTTGGATCATACCTTAGATAGGCTAGTGAACGTAAGACCCTAAAGACATTGCATGATTGATTATTCTAAAGGTGAAGAATAGTCACATGATCACCAAATGTCACAGTTTCAGCAGGTCCCTTGAGGCGGTAGGAAATGAAGGTGCAAATGGTGAGAAGGTGAAAAGTAGTTAGGTTATATGGTATGAGGTAGCATGCCTTTTGGGTAAGAGATCCAAGATCACAATGAGCAAGTCCATGATGAAAAAAATTTTTGTTTGACTTGTATTTGAGATAGACTGATCAATGCGGGAAGTCTATATGGGATGAGGAAATTATCTCCTTGAGGTCTTCACAAAGCTAATCGATGTGGGAAGCTTCAGATTCTCCTTTTTTTTTAAGTAGGCTTTACATAGTTGTCCTTCGAGGGAGCAGTCTATTTATAGCAGCGATGTAGAGAGAAAGATGTCCTTTTGAGGGAGTCATCTTTTTATTGGAAGTTTGACTCAAGGAGTTGGATCCCATGTGAGGGATTTTAAGTCATGGACAAGACTAAGGTGAAGAATCAGATTCTTTTTTAGAAAGCAAGGTGAAACGACCATGGGATCTCATCTGAAAGCAGATGAAAAGTATCCATGAGAATCATGCCATGTGCAGAGCCGTGGTACACATATTTAAGAGAGGGTAAAAGAGTGATGGGTATGCACATGATTCTTGTTTAATCATTGGGGATGGCATAGTGAAAGGAGGGAAGTGAATAGCACTCAAGGGACGAGCATGAAAAGAGGCAGAAGGTGAGGTAGGACTAAAAGTCAATAGTAGAATGGTCAAAGATGCAAGGCATTAAGGGCTCAGGTTTGGGTTTACCGTCTAGTGAAGATAAACGATAAGCACCTGATCCATAAGCATGAGTCACGATGTATGGTCCAAGCCAATTAGGAGAAAATTTTCCCCGTTTACTTTTTTTTTCGCTTTGGTTACATGTTGATTTTCCTTCAGATGAGATCACCAACTTGGAAGGTTCGTTCATGAACACGTTTTTCATAGGCACATTTGATACATTTTTGGTAAACTTGAAGATGGTCAAGAGCATTAAGACGATGTTCGTCTAATAACTCAAGTTGTGCTAAACGGTCCTGGTGAAAGTCATCATCATTGAGCATGTCATGGAGAGAAATACGAAGTGATGGAATCTAGACTTCAAGAGGTAGAACAACCTTTGTATCAGACCAGAGAAAAAGGTGTGGCAGCAATGGAAGTGTGAATACTAGTACAGGATACCCCACAGGGGCAAAAGGAATGTGCATATGCTAGTCCTTCCCAGTATCATTAACCACTTTCATGAGAATTTTGTTTAGGGTTTTATTAGTGGATTCAGCTTGGCCATTTGGTTTGTGGGTAATATGGTGATGAGAAACTTGTTGAATACCAAAGGTGTCACAAAGTTTCTGTAAGGTTTTATTTTTGAATTGTTTTCATTATCAGTGATGAGGTGATGTGGAATGCCAAAGTGACAGATAATGTGATGATTGATGAACTCACATATTTTCTCAGCTTTCATGGAGATGAGAGGTATGGCTTCAACCCATTTGGTGTAATATTCGGTAGTGGTGATGATCCATTGATGTCATTGGGAAGAATGGGGATTGATTTCTCCGACAAGATCCAAACCCCATTGAGAGAAGGGCCAAAGGTCACGGGTGACCTGTAAGGCATGACTGGGTGTATGATGAAGATTGGCATGTTGTTGGAATTTTACACAATGCTTAACATAGTCACAACAATCATGGTTAAGGGTTGGCCAATAATAGCCTAGGCGAAGAATACATTTAGCAACCGCATGAGACCACTAAAGTGACCTCCACATATGCCATCATGAACTTCCTTAATGGTATAGGGAATTTCAGAACTCGTAAGGCACCGTAAGAGAATACCATCAAAGTCATGCTTATAGAGGAGGCCACCCATGATGATGTAACGAGAGACCCTTTTAAGAAAGGCACATTGTCCATTACGAGTGAGGTCGGGAGGCAAGATGGAGAGGGAAAGATAGTCTGAGTATTGTTTATACCAAAGGTCACTCGGGTCAGAGCAGCGGTTCCGATAGAGTAAACTTCACGAGGTAAATAAGAAGGTGATTGGAGTCTTTGTATGGTGACAAATATTTTAGAGTCGGCGGGTGAAGCGGGTATCTGAGAAGCCAAGCAAGCCATGGTATCTATAAATTTGTTGGTAGAACGTGGGACGGTTTGAAGGGTGTAACGATCGAAGGTGGTCAAAAGTATGTCCACATGATGCTTATACTTTTGAAGTATCTCATTACGACACTGGTATATACCATTGACTTGGTTTATGACCAATTGAGAATCACCAAAGATGTTGATTGACTTAACATCTAAGGCGTAAGTAGCCTGGAGACCCAATACGAGTGCTTCATATTCAAAAATATTGTTTGTACAATCAAAATCGAGTTTGAAAGACAAAGGCATGGGTTCACCATCAAGCAAAATGAGGATAACACCAGCCCCACCCCCACGTTGACACTTGGAACCATCGAAGAAGAGTGTCATTTGGTAAGCGGGTTCATCCAGGGAAAGGGTAGCAATAGACTCATCTGAAAGTCAAAGTTAGAGGGTTGATCCCTAGAAATAGGTGCGTTAGCCAATTGGTCGGCGATAGCTTGCCCTTGATGGACTTTTTATGGATGAATTCAAGGTCGAGGTTGGCCAAAAGCATAAGCCAATGTGCATCCCGTTGATTTTGGTAAGGTTTGGCATACATGAAGTGTAAGGGGTCGGTGTTGGTCACGACATATGTTTTGTGGTTAAGTAGGTAATGGCGAAGTTTAGTGGCAACAAAAACTAAGGCTAAGAAAAAAATTTGCATGTGTGTATCGGGTTTCGTAGTCCAGAAGAGTACGGCTTATGTAATAAACCGCATGCTCCCTATGTTGTTCATCGCGATGAGTGAGCATGGCCCCTAAGGAGTGATCGGTAGCAGAGATGTATAGGTAGAAGGGTTTATCATCTTTAGGTGGAATGAGTATGAGTGGTTGGAGAAGGTATTGTTTCAAGGCCTCAAAAGCTTTGTGGCATTCATCATCCCATTTAAAGGAGACATCCTTTTAAGAAGATGATGAAATGGTTGACATCGATCGGAAAGTTGCGAAATGAAATGGTGAATAGACTACAACTTACCTTACAGGCTACGGAGTTGTCAGCAGATTAGTGGGGTGGAGGCATTTCGAGAATGGCCTTGACTTTAGTAGGGTCAACCTCTATACCACGTAAGGAAATGATAAATCCCAAGAGCTTTCCCGAGAGAACTGCGAAGACACACTTCTTGGGCTGAAGGTGAAACACAATACTTAATGAGGTGGTCAAAGATGGTTTTTAGGATGGTGAGGTGCTCGAGAGTGGCATTTTAGATTTGGCAAGGAGATCATCTATGTAATCTTCCAATATATGGTGCATGATGTCATGGAAGATGTAATTCATAGCCCACTGATATGTGGCACCAATGTTTTTAAGGCCAAAAGGCATGACTCGATAGTAGAAGGTCCCCCAAGGGGTGATGAATGCAGTTTTGTGTTGATCCTCTGGGGAAAGAAAGATTTGTTTATAACCCGAGAAACCATCCATGAGTGATAGCATCTCGTGACCAGTAGTAAGGTCAACCAGCTAGTCAATACCGGTAGAGGAAAGTCATCTTTTGGGAAAGCTAGGTTGAGGTCACGAAATCTGTGTAAATGCAAAGTCCCCTTGTCACCTTAGTGATAGGGACAATGTTAGAAATCCATCGGGGATAATCAATGGGTAAGATGAAGGAAACATAAAGAAGGCGTTGAAGTTCTTCCTTAACCAGAAGAGCAATGTGAGGGTGCATTTTCCTCAAGCTTTTATTTTATGGGTTTGGCATCGAAATGGTTACGATATTGTGCACCACTATGGTGGGTCAATACTGAGGCATGTCAAAGTGTAAGACCAAGCGAAAAACATGGTTATGATTTTTGAGAAAAGAAGTGATGGCTTCCTATTCAAAGAAGATCTAAAGATTTTCCATCTTTAGATGTGTGCGGTCATCCTGAGTAGTATGGATGTTGATTTCGATAGTCGATTCATTCAACATGGTTTTTGTCTCAGATGGTAACGATGATGAATGTAAGAGTCTTCTACACCAAGATAGGTGAGTATGGATTCATCATCCTGACATTGAATGACATTAATAGAAGGTGTATCGTCATCGATCATTTCAGGATATAGGAAGGGAGAGAAGAGGGAGCCTCACCCTCACGTTGATAAGTCAGAGGCCCCAAGGAAATGATGTTTATGAAAAAAAAAATTAGGAGGAATGGATTTTGGATCCATCGACTTTATTAGTGAAGGTGGTGAAGAAGGTGGAGCAGGTGAAGAAGGTGGAGAAGGTGAGAAGGGTCAATATCCTCAATGAGTTCAATGTGAGCCTTCTTGGTAAGTAGTTCAACAAAGCCGATACCACTACGGTCATTATGTTTGAGGTAGTACATGGAATAACAATGTGATGGCCTTGCTCGTAAAATCCAAAACCAAAACCTTCCATGCACATCGGTGTAGGAAGGTGTGGGCAAAACGCAGTGATTGGTGAGTGACTGGAGGTCGGAAAAAAGGGGTGGGTTTGTGATGGTGGTTCAGGTGTATAAGTGGAAGTATCAAGTCCCCCATAGGTGAGATTGGTGCGAAGGTGGGGAGGACCATAAATGAGACATTCTCCTATGCGGTGATCATAGTGAGGGTGTTGGTGAAGGCTTCCATACTCTTGTGGAGTAAGGAATGTGTTAACATTATATAGGTGATACTCCCCAGTGAGGCATTGAAAAACACCTTCCAAGGGATTGGTGGTCGATATGTGGGTATCTGGGATAGATGATGTGTTAGAGATTGGATCGGAGGGGGAGCCAACTGATTGGGAGGCTAACGGGTTGGCCATGGAGGTCGTGGCAGTGGTAGGGATGGAGGATTTAGGCATGGTTGAAGTAGTGGTGGCACTTGTGAGTGGAGGTGTAATTGAAGAAGAAGTGGTCATGGATGAAGACGCCTTAATGGGTACAAGCACGTCATTGGGTCGGTAAAGCATGTTACAGGTTTTGAAAGGTGATGGGTCAGCTAGAATGGTATAGGTGTGCCCTTCATGCTCAAACTTCACACAACGATGCAAAGTGGAAGGAACACAACCCATGACATGAATCTAGGGTCTACCAAGCAACATGTTATATTGAAATTCCCCCTCCAAGATGTAAAATAACTTTGGAATAGTATGGGGGCCCATGCAAACATGGAGGATGATGGTGCCAAGTGTAGAGGTGATAGCATCATTAAATGAATGCAACATGATGGGATGTTTATGCATGTAATTTTCGGGTATGCACATTTGGTCGAATGCATGGAGGAGATGATGTTAATGCTAGTTCCCCATCGATCATAACACGCCATACACATATATTATCAATATGGACGGAGATGAAAAGGGTTGGATCAAGGTCATCAGTATGGTGTGGTGTGATCTCTTCATCTGAGAAGTTGAGGGTGGCCACTTGGTGAGTAGGTGAAGGTGTAGAAGAAGGTGGTAATTTGGTGAGAGAGGCTACATGATGAGGTGTAATAATGGAGGCTACGGGTGTGGGGTCATTGGGTAAGACCTCAATAGACTAAGAACCTCCATGAGAGCTTGACGATGGGATTTAGAGGTTTGATGAGGTCATATAGGGACATTTTGAGGGAGGATTGGTGTAATTGTTTGAGCATCACGTGATGTGTAACCCCATTAGAAATAGGATATGTGGGGCCACGGATAGTGACTTTAGGTGTGGGTGTAGATGGTATGTTGGGTATAGGGTTGGTTGGTGGGTTGGTTGCCTTTTCCTTGCCTTTGTCCTTCGAGCACAGTAGTAACGTGGATCATGTTGATTTGAGGTGGGGAGGTAGATGAAGTAGGTGAGCCATGAAAGGTGTAATGATAGGAAGGGAAGAAGCCAAGAGGTGGGAAGGAACCTTGTGAAATGAGTTGGGCACACCGACATTTGGGTGGAGGTTTGGTGAGTTCTCTGATACGAACCATGTTAATTTCAAATCTCGGGATGGCTCTAAGAGTTGTGGGGGTGGAGGTTTTGGTCGTTGAGTAGGCAGTGAGGGAAGAACTATGGAAATTGGTGCTGGCAAAATGGGGTCCTCATCGAGAAGGTCATCATCATCAAAGTTTTCTTCAGGAGGACACAACTGGACAAGAGCAGCTTTCAAAGCCTTACAGTCCTCTACATCATGTCCTGGCACACGATGGTAGGTGTAAAATTTTGGTTTTGTCAAACCCTTTTGGTTTGGGTTTGAGTGGGTCATAAGGTCTAAGAGGTGGTAATGTGATGATGAAAGTTTCGAGGAGATTGGTTAAGATTTTGGCATAGGATCCCACTAGTGGATCACAATGGGAGGTGAATGTGGGTTTGGGTGTAGGTGTGGCTGATTGTATAGGAAGAGTCTTTGCAAGAGGGGGAGAGGGTTGGGCTATGGTCTTAGGTGTTGGTCATGTCTGCTTGGGTAGGGGCATGGTAGATGAACTGGCAATAGAGTGTGTGGTTGGTTTAACTACCTTATTAGAAGGTAGTGGATTTTTTCCTTTAGGTTGCACCTTCTTGGGTAAAGGTGATATGGGTGCATGAGATTTAGAGGAAAAGTGGATGGTGGAAGAGGGCGGGTTACCCATGGGGATAACCGAGGTGCAGGAGGTAGATGGCGTAGGTTGGGCATGAGGTGTGAGGGAAAGGTAAGGAAGTGTCATGGGTAGTGAAGAATTTATTGATGGTATTGAGGTATGGGTGGTAAAAATGTTACAGGTGTGGGTGGAGGTTGTGTGGGTGCTTGGGTATATTAGAGGTCTGTGAGGGAGAAATGGGTTGTTGCGTTCTTGGTTTACCAGTGGGTGAAGGTTTCTTAGCCAGGGTCAGGGGTGAGGTCCTAGGATGGATGGAAGGGGTGAAGGTGATGAGGGTGTGATTGGCGAGGTTGGGGTATGAGATCTAGGGATTGGTTCTTCTATTTAGGGGCCGGTTAAGTTTGGTGTTAGTTTTGGAGGACGTAGCTAAATCTAATTTGATGGGTGGATGAGTAAGGCTAGCTCTATTGGGATGACCCCTAAAGTAGTAATAGGTTTAGGCAAGGAAGATGATGTAGGTGTGGGTTTGGATGTAGATGCATGTTGGGTTATGGGTAGAGGTGTAAGTTGAGCCATGAGTGGTATCGTGGGAGAATTTGTGATAGTTGTGGTTGTGTTTGGTTTGGTCGGCATCAAACACTTTTGGATAGATAGTGGAGGTGTCAGTGAGTGACATCTGCATTTGTGTTGAGACAGAAGTAGAAGACACCCCCAAAGTAAGGCTCTATCCACATAATCCAGGTGATCGGCTAAGCGTGAGAATGACACTATTATGGGTGAGGTTGATGTGGATCTAATGGTGATTCCGTAAAATGTGTTTTAGAAACAAGGAAATCACTAGCTTCAGCCTCTGTGGGTAAGAGAGCCAAAGTAAGTCAACAGGATCTTGGGTGGCTGATGGAGAATGGTCACCTAGAGGTAATGGCATTTCTACTGGATCTTTGATAGGTGGAGGAGATGATGGGTGCTCCTCTGTGGGTGGAGGAGATGAACAAGTGTCTCCCATGGGTCGGAGAGGTACTACTGGTGATGGTTCTCTAGGTGGAGAAGCCAAAGGTGAAGTGGTCTCGATGTTAATAGAAGGCTCCTTCACAGGTGAGGGAGGAGATGAAGGGTGTTCCTCTATGGGTGGAGGAATAGGTGAAGTGGGTTCATGTGTAGGTGGAGGACTTTGGGCTAGGATTTCCTCTATGGAAGGAATATGAGGTAATTGGGAAGCAACTGGTGTGTCACTAAAAATAGCATGGACCTCATGGGGTATTGCTATCATTAGTTGAGGTCTCTCCAGTTTGGTCAAGAAAGGGGCGTGATTAGGAAATGGTTTCTTGAAGATGTGCAGGTTTTGATTTGGCAGGTGCATTAGGATTATCCAAGACTAACTCACCATTCTCAAGCATTTCTTGACAATGTTCTTGAAAGTGATGCAATTTCCATCATTATGACCTTTTACCCATGATAGTTGTAGAAGTCATGCTCTTTGTACCACGCAGGTGTGGGGCGAGCAGGATCAAAACCAGTGTGTGGTTTTATAGGAGGAAGGGTGATGGCCCCAACTTTAATGAGATTTTCTAAAATAGAAGAATAAGGCTCCCCAATTGGGGTGTATTTCCATTGTTCTCGTCTGAATTGAAAAGTCTGGACAGGAGAAAGATTAGATGAGGGCTTAGCTTGATTTGATGGATGAGTTGGGCTCGGCCTTGAGTACCACTACGTTAGCGGTTCCCTTGGCTTTTGAATAATTATTTTGTGGTTTCAAAGAAGAAGAGGTATCATTTGACTTAAATGTCATGCATTCTTATTTCGTAGTTGGATTTTCTTTTCTTCGATGGCCCAAATCTCTAGCTTTTGTGCCATGGTGAATGCCTCATCAAAGGTTTGGAAAGTCTACACCTGTAGGGTCAGCGAAATATGTCTAGCACAAGCCCACATGAAGAGCTCTATGAGTTTGGTTTGTGGTAATTGGAATGTGAGTTTATTGATCAAGCTACGCCAACAAGTGACAAAATCTATGATAGACTCATCATATTGACACGTAGAGTAGAGGTCAGTCATGGTAACCTTCTTAACAATGTTAATGGAGAAGTGATCCAAGAAGGCTTGGCTACTTGATTAAATGAGTAGATAGAATGTCTAGGTAACCCACTATACCAGTCTAATGTGGGCCCGATCAAAGACATGGGAAAGGTCCTCAGAAGCAAAGCGTCATCATGGGCGATCAGATAACACCCATGTTTGAAAGACCACAAATGTTGTTGCGGGTCCTCTTTTCTTATTGAAGCGATTAAATTTAGGCATCTCCCAATGTATGGGATATGGATGAATAGGAATGGATGGGTGTATGGGCTCATTGCAAATTTCATCATAGGTGAGAGAGTTACGTGAGCCGGAAACCGATGCCTCCAGTGTTTGCATCTTGTCCATCATTAACTTGATGAGGTCATTGGTAGGTGGTGATGGATGGGTACCTCCTGTAGCGTAAGAGGGTTGATGTTGGACATATGAAGGAGGTGGCATTCCAGTATATGGTGATGCCACATAGGTAGGTTGAGAATGAGGGAGTGAGATAGGGGTACGTACCTAGAATGAATGATAGATGAAATGGGAGGCTGACTGATAGTATGTATATGGAGGTGGAAGGGTCGAGGTAACCCTAGTAGTGATGGGGGCTAAGGAATGCTGTGGAATAGAAAGGAAAATGTTTTGAAATGGGGTAGGGGTCATCGACACCAGGGGTGGTTGTGTTGTTATGGGTATATGTGAGACAATAGGTGGATGAGGTTATGTTCTGGGTGGTTGACAAGGTATAGTGGATGTTGTGGGTGCAATAGATGTGGCAGATGCAACGGTCATAGCAGGTATAGGGCCTAGCTATGAAAATGATTGGGGCAAGGTAGGTGCGGGTAGTGCGGAGCTAGAAGGGACTAACGTGAAGTAGGTAGGAATGAGAGTCGGGGGATAGATATGGGCATGTCGTATATCAACTGACTCGAGGCATCTCAGTGGATGAGTGGGAAAGATAAAACTATAAGGCGGCAGGGTTCTGATCAAGGAGTCATGCGAACTCCTCGTCACCTATGGCGATGGTGATAGGTTGGGTAGGATCCATGGGTGATAGAATGGAAGGTGGTGAAGGACTAGGTGGGAGTGGTTGACAACTAGCATGGAATATGAGGGCATTTGCTTGGCTACGAGTCAACACCATGTGAACAAGTGCTGATTTGGTAGGACTGCTTTCTGTAAATGACATAGAAATACAACAAAAATAGGAAAAATAGGAGTGGTAGGTGGATTGGGTAAAAATTTCAGCTGGAAAATTGAACAAGCTAACCGATGCGGTTAGGGTAAACCGATGTCGACATCAGGTAAACGTAACTGCACTCGGTCACTATGGAAAAAGAACAGTTTTCCAAAACAAGGCAAAAGGCTAATAATCTACTAGGTAGATAAGATGCAGATGGATTTTATCAAGACAGAGAAGATGATGAGAGTTACAAGACTCCAAACAATGAATAATATGAAACAGATGTCCTTTTGGGAAATTTAACCAAAAGAACAAGAAAGCGACATTTGGTTGGTTGGTAAAACCGTGATGTTCGAGAGGGTAACCGACGACGGTCATTGGACCGACACCAGTTACTTATGAAATTGAAACAGAGATGAAGAAAAGGTGGTTGTGATTTAAAATCAAATGTGGAATCAAACCCAAAATTCTAAGAATGATGAAAATGGGGTCCAGGCACACTTAGACGAAGTTGGAATACACCAACTATGATGAGGAGCATGCAAGGAGAAATAAAAAGATGAAGAACGTGTCCTCTCACCTCAAAACACAAGCCAAGAAGAAACACTAAAAATACGATCCTAAGAGTGCTCTTTCCTTTATGTTTTTTCATCTTATGCTATTTAGAAGACTGACTCATGAACTTTAGAATAGAGTTTTTGGTGAGGAAGGCTTCCTACGAAGAAGGAGATCTACAAGGAGAGGTTTTAGGTTATGTTATGGTGGGGGCGGGCTGTCCTCTGAGATAATGACTCGACAGAAGTAACAAGCTAGGTGCCCACTGTGTCGTGATCATGTGATCACCTACAACTTCTTCTAGGTGAGATGTTGTTTAAGAATGTGTGTATTTTTCAATTTTTTGATGTTTGGTAAGACTCGAGAGAGAGAGAAAGAGAAAAAAGTGCTTTTCTATGATTCATTTTGTCAACCATCAACTGGGCATGACTTCCAATGTATAGGTTGCCCTCATTTAATGTGAGCTAATTTAGTAAAGTAGAATGAAATGAATTTGATTTTAAGCCCAAATTAAAATATTGAATTCGATGACAAAAAAGATGAACAGAGAGAGTATGATCTTTCACTAATGCAATACAAATGAAAGAGAAGAAGAGTTCTTTTTATAGCACCAAAACACAATTTCTTTGAGACAATAGAAAGAAGAGAAGATTCCAGGGAGAAATTTAATGTGAGAACCTTTCGAAAAGGAAACAAACATACAAATTTTCACCTAGAAATGAAGAAATGCAAGGAACCCCGAATGGGTCCCACTAGGCATGCCAAAATGTTTCACCTGATTCTTAGAGCATTTCTTGGAATGTGACGAAATAGATAAGGGTAAAAGGGCTAGGAGGAATACTTGTTAAAGTTGGTTGAAGGTTGTTGTGCACATATGACTTCTTGATCCACAACTGATCATGAGAGCTTCCTTTTGGCTAGGAGGAACTACCTAAATGAACAACAAGACCACCAAAAGAGATTAAATAGCATATGATAATGGACTGCCTAGCGTATGCTAGTTCCGAGAAGTGTGATACTCCCTAGAAGGCTATCAATCCACTATTTAAAACAATTCAATGTTAACAATAAATGAAATCTTACTATAGTTAAAATGATTTAGGTATCTCATTCGATTACAATAAGAAAATTCATTCACAACAGGCTAAGCTATGATTGAATCTGAAGGGCGAGGTCTCTGTCAGAGTACTGGTACTGGTCAGGGTCTAGTTTTGGGTTGTTTTGGGTATTTGGTGGAGAATTTAGGCTCTGTTCTTGGTCTGAGGGTAAAACATAGAGACCAACATCGGTCTGGTGTGACCGATGTCGATTTAAGTGAAACCGTGATGGTTATGGGTAACCGACATCTGTATGGTCGAGGTAAAAGGAAACTCAAAAGAAAATGATTGGAGGGCTTGATCTGGGATTTGATGTAGGTGATGGGGTAGGTTTGAGGTTGCATGGAGTCTCCAATGTGGTTAGGAGGAACAACAGTGAGGATGGGTAATCTAATGGTGTAAATAATGGAAAAGGCCCGATTCAAACCGATAAGGAAATGAAGCAATGGAGATGCAAAGCTTAATCGATAATAAAGATAATAAAAGCTATTATAGTGTATTAGACCAAGTTATGGAGGTATACTTACTTATTATATGAGCTTGATGGCTGGATGGCAATGGCAGTTGATCAGATGGATGGAGTTTGGTGTGGTGATGGTGCTTCCCAGGATGCTCCCATGAATGCAAAATGAATCTGTGGTCACTTCTGATGTTGTTGTGGATGTTCGGATGCATGTGTGAATGTTGGTTCTACTTGCATGCAGCTCTTGGTCTCATCCCTTTCTCTCTGAATGTGCCAACCTCCGAAATAAGGTTACCAAAGGGAATAAAAGGTAACCGACGATGGTTCTAGGTTGACCGGTGGTGGTTTAGGGTGACCGACATCGGTTAGGGTAGGATTTCCTAGGTTTTCTAAAATGGGCAGATCTGCTTGATTTCTTGGATCTTGTTCATTTCTTTTTACGGATTAGAATGGAAGATTCTTTTCTAACGGGTGGAATGTGGTTAGAGGGAATGTAGGCTTTGATTTTTAGGGTTTAGGTAGGTCTTAGTTAGTTATGGAAACATACTAAGAATAGATTTGGGGTGAGGTGGCTAGGTGAGGTGGTGGTGTGAGAATTATCTTAATTAGGATATTTAAATAATAAATATCATGAGATCATGGGTTAATTTAATTAAATTAATATTAGTGTGGGGTGTAAGGGGCCATGGTTAGGTGAGTGTGTTCAAGGTGATTATTTGACGAGGGACCAAGGGGAGTGTGACCCAATTTTGGTGTCTACATCTTGGGTTAGGGTATTCATTCTCTTACTAATTTTGGATAAGGTGCGAATGGATATTTGTAGTCTATGGTCATGTTACAAGTATGCTTTGAGTCCAGAGGTGAGCACGCATGGTCTAGCGCATGGATTTACTAAGTATATTGTAATTAGATTCTCTGTTATCTACTTGATTATGGTTAGAAATGGGTAATTGTGTTTGTATTTTTAAGTTAACTATATTTGAACATGGAATAATGGGGGTGCAGATCTTGTTAATCATTCCCTATGTTGATTATTTCCTTATTATATGTGTTGCTGAAATTATTTGTTATATCTTCTTAAATGATTGCTTTGGTAATAAGTATGAACATGCACATTAACATCTAATAAGCATAACAAAGGAGGGACCTAGCTGCTATGCGTGATTTGGGTGAGCTTCTAGACTTGTCTAGATGAAGTGCTAGTGCACATAGCTTTAGTTGGGGTATAAAAAGACTAATTTTTTGGTTTCATTGCCATGACCTATTTTCAATTTTTCTACCAACATTTTTCATGCAGATGGAATTTTGACTGTCTTTGGAGAATATTCAAAGCTGGATAGAAGAATACCAAGATGCTTTTGCACAAATATAGCATTGGGCCTGATTTTAATGCACAAAAGTGGGTGGAAGACAATCTATGTGATTGTTTAAATGAGACTTTTTTAGCGTATTCCCAATATATTTGTACCATTGGTTGGAAGCTTACGTAATGAATAGAGGTGTCTAGCCAAAAAGTGAGCTTAAATTCAAGAAGCATTTCAAACACTTTTTGACTCAAATGAGACATGGACTAAAGTTTTACATCATTGGTGGGAAGGTGTATTGCATAGCTATACCTTGGAGTACACAATTTCAACTTATTCTTTCCTAGAAGAAGTAGAGTTTTGGTTCTTATGTGAGATGAGAGGATCTTATTTATGCACAATACCCTTAGCTATCAAGATACTTGTGGTAGAACTAGGAATGGAGAACTTACCTATGGTGAGATAAACCCCCACCATGCGTAGGGGTATAAAAAGTTTAGGAAGATGGCGGTGACCCTAATGGATAAAAGATAAAGAGAGGAGAGATGGATCAAGTATAATGAGGTGTGACAGAGGGAAACCTATGAGGCACTAAGGTCCAAAATAATGATGACTAGTGAAAGTGATGAGATCCTCGTGGAAGATGAGGGGCCACAATATCATGTCCTCCCAACATTGGGGAAGTGCAATAGAGAGACCCCATCAGATTCTAATGAGAGCATGTATAAGGAAAGAATGATGAACTGTGAGCATAGATCTAACCTAACTTGTCTACCTAGCCCTTTATAAGGTGTTCCAAATCAATATTTATTAGTTCAAAAGCATCATAGTGAAGGTGAGTAAACATGATCTCCATGTTGGGCTAGAGATACACATACGAATATTTTAGTTTTAGCTCATGAATTGCAACAGATCAGGGACACACACTTGGCCACATAATAAGAACCTATTTTTGGGAGTACTTTTGAGGTACTTTTACAGGACCATCATCAGGATAAAGTGTTGGCATGTAGACCATTGAAAGCAATGTTATAGGTGTTGTTATATAATAGATAGTGGGGGACCATTTTAGTACAACATCTAGGACATAAGGAAGTTCATCTACAGGACAACAGGTCACGGTGGGAGGCTTGGGAGGCTCAGGTCAGCCACCACATGGAGGAAATCTTGGTGGAGGTTCAAGTTTTGGGGTCTGGTCCGACTCCAGGTAAATGTCCCTATAGTCACTAAATCACACACTTGGAATCATTATTTACTCTCGGTCTCATACTACGATTCATATAGCTCTTGAGTGAAAATATTAATAACTAACCCATGTCTTTGGCCTTTTTACATTACTTTGTTGTCATATTATCATTTTACATTCTTCCTATTTCTTAGTGGGGCACCCAGTCAAGCACTGGGGTGCCTAGGTGCCATGATCCTCTTTACACTTTACTCTCACCTTTTGGTCACTTTCTAATTGTTTAAACTTTCTATCTTTTTGTGGTTGAAATTTTAGGGGTTAGTTACAAAATTAGAACAAGAAAATCATATAAATATAAAGTTGTGTGACCATAATTGTAATGCCCATTTAAAAACAACCCACTTGAGACCCAAGAAACAACCTAGGGTTGGTTAGAAAATTATGGAATAATTTTTTTATTAGAAGAGTCTACAACCAAGTTGCAGACAAATAGTTGACCCTATTAGGTTCCAGAACAAATCTAAATTACTAGATCATACTTTACATTTATTAACAATTATCAAGGTCACATGGTTCAACTTATAGGGTTAGAAGTCTCAGTTAGGTTCAGGGAGTAATTTACCCCCATACCCACTCTCTAGCGGGCTCAGAGTTTCAACTTGATTTTTCTCATACTTAATGCTTCCAAAATTTCCCTAAATCATTCCCATTGGATAGGAAATTTTCTCACCTTTCCGGTGATATAAAGAAGTCCTCCTAACTCCTTCAGAAACTCAAGATATGAGTGAGCGGAGTTTAGGGTTCAAATTTTCCCCTAGGGGACACGTGTCAAGTAGGGGTGAAAACCCCTTTGGTGGGTTGGCGGGTCACGCGGTGGCTTTAACAATTTTTCTCCCCACATGGTGAAAATGAAAACTTTCTCCCACACCTCCGCGGGTCCCTAGTGGACACGTGTCGGGTCAAGATTCAAAGTGGGAGAGGGTGAGGAAAGGGCGGAGCGGCGGGGCGATTTGGCGAACTTCGCCAAAAGGGAAAAGAAAATAACTTGGCCTCACGTGCCCGTGGGTCCGCTAGGGACACATGGCACTCCACTATTCACTATGGGAAAGAAAGGAGAGGGAGCAATGAAGAAGTTTGGCGAATCTCACCAAGGGGAGAATAAAGTGAAAAAAGGTTACACGGGTCCGCGCGCCCACGAAGGAACTCTCCAAGGCGAGGGTGGGGATGCGGGTCCATGGGGAAATTTTCTTCCAAATTTCCAAAGGCCAAAACCAAAAAAAAAACCAAAGGGTTGCCCTCCCGCAAGCACTAAAAGTTGCCATGTGGCAGCCTGTGATTGGTCATGGCCGGTGGGGCTAAAATAAAAAAATTCCAAAATTTTCAAAAAGCCTAAGGGCAAAAGAAAATGTCGTGCCTCTGCCACTACCCCGTGAGGACACGTGGTAGCCTCTGATGGGCTGCAGGCCAACTGGAGGAAAAGTTACAATTTTTCCTGGACCAAAATTTTTCAAAAAAATTTCTAAGGCAAATCGACAGAAATTTTTGGCTTGCGGGCCAGCCAGGAAAATTTTCCCAAATTTTCCCACCAAGGCTCAAAAACTTCAAAGGGCCATAACTTGAGCTAGAAAGCTCAGTTTTGGGAAAACAATGACTTTTGGAAAGATCTTGATACCCTCATTACATAGAAAACATAAAAATTATATTTTGATAAATTTTGAGGGGTCAATTTTACAAAAATGATCTGCAGGGCTTTTAATTTACAAACTGGTAATTTCCAACTTTTCAATTTGATTAAATTGGATCTCCTCCTTCACTCAACATGTCAAATAGACATGGAGAATTGATCTAGGAAGGATTTAAAGTGGTTTAGGAAGTTAAATTTGTTCAATTGATTCAAAATTGTATTTTTCCAACAATAGATAGAAAAACAACTGAGGAAGGGATTTGATTCGATTTTGCAATGGTTAGATTGTTTTCTTAAGTTTTCTTTGTCGAATTGAGTTCCTTAACATCTTAGCATCCTAAAATATATCATTTTCAAGTTGATTAATGTGTGCAGATCTGAACTGTACATTTTTATTAAAATTAATTGCCAGTATAAATTTTATAACAGAGATCTATTTCTTTTAAATCTGTATATCAATTTTATCATTTAAGTGTGGTATATAGTTTCTAAACTAATCTAAATCAGTTGTTTCTAAACAAATCATTTCCAAGTTAAATTGTAAAATCTGATTTCCAATATAATGTATTTTAACAGAAATAATGCAATATAATTCTTACACACGTTTTTTCTTTTCCTTCCATTTTCTAAACAAGGATTTCAAATCACCATTTGATATTTCCAACTTCATCACAACAATGCAAAAGAGAGATGAACTTGTAATTCTTTAATGAATTCATTTATAAAACTTTACATCTTCACATTCTTCCATTTCTTGAATATAGTTAACATAATTTCATTTATTTACCTCTAACTTCTTTTCCTCGCTCCGAGAGATACTCTATCCTCTAACATGTCCTAGCTAATAGGTGTCCTACACTCTCTACCATACAAAATCCTAAAAAGGAGCCATGCCTATGGAACTCTAAAAACTATTATTGTAGGCAAACTCCACTAAGTACAGGTACTCCTCCCATTTAGACTATTGATCCATCACATACATCCTAAGCATGTCCTCTAAAATCTAATTCACTTGTTTGGTTTGTCCATCTATCTCAGGGTGATATGTTGTGTTGAAGTTGATCCTCGTCCCAAGGACATACTGCATGGTAGTCCAGAAATGTGAAGTGTATAAAGGATCACGGTCACAAATGATCTTCCGTGGAATCCCATGCAACCTGACAATCTCATCCAAATATACTCGTGCCACTACTCTAGCTGTATAAGTGGTCTTCACCAAAGAAAAGTGAGCCACTTTTGTCAATTTATCAACCGTGACCATAATGGCATCGTGGTGATATCTTGACATCGGTAGCCCAACAATGAAATCCATGGAAATGGTGTCCCACTTCCATTCTGGTATAGCATGAGGATAAAGAAGGCCAACTGGATGTTGATGCTTGGCCTTAACCCTCTAGCACTCTAAAAGCACGACACAAACTGAGCCATGTCTCAATGAAGTCCTCTCCAATGATACAACTGTCTCAAGGTGGCGTGCATCTTCTTCACCCCAGGATGGGCTAAATAGGGTGCACGATGTGCCTCTACCAAGATGTCCTGCCTCAAGCCTCCATCTTTGGGAACATATATCCGGCCTCTATGTCTAAGAAGACCATCTACCTCTAAGGTAAATCCATCAAACTTCCCCTTGAGGGGTCTCTATGACTCGATCTCTACTCGAACTGCAATGTAGAAGTTGTCAAGAGGAAGCTACTAAAGAATCGCTCCCGCAAATCAATGCTAACTAAAGTGGTCATAGCCACATGTCTCCATCTACTAGAGCGTCCTCTAACTACCACATTCTCCTTCCCCTTCACATGCTCTATCTCCATGTCATACTCACAAAGCAACTCCATCCAACACCGCTGATGAGCGTTGAGATTGGGCTGCGTGAAGAGGTGGTGAAGACTCAAATGATCTATCCTGCATGTGAATCTCTGACCAAGAAGAAAATGTCTCCATCTAACCAATGCATACACAACTGCTGCAAGCTCAAGATCATGGGTGGGATAATTAAGCTCATGATCCTTGAGTTTGCGAGACTCAAAAGCTACTACTCTACCATCCTGCATCAACACACCTCCAAGGCCTGCCAACGAAGCATCTGTGTAAACAAATAACTCACCCTGTGGATCCGGAACTACAAGAATAGGTGTTGTGGTGAGGCATTCCTTTAGTGTCCTGAAGGCCTACTCACATTTGTCTCGACCAAACAAACTTCTTCCCTTTCCTTTGAAGGGAAGTGATAGGGTGCGTAATCCGAGAGAAGTCTTGAACAAATCTCTGTAGTAGCTTGCTAATCCCATGAAGCTTACACACCTCAATCACTATAGTGGGTGTTGGCCAATCCATAATGGCTCTAATCTTGGAAGGATCGACTGTGATACCTTCCCTAGAAATAATATGACCCAAATACTATACCTCTTTCTGAAAGAAAGCACACTTCTCCAAGTTCCCATAAAGCTACTACTCACAAAGACACTGAAGAACCTATCAAGGTGCCCTCGTGCTCCTCACGTGTATGTGAGTATATCAAAATGTCATCTAGGAAGATGAGCATGAAGCGATCTAAGAAGGTCCTGAATACCCCATTCATCAAACTCATGAACACTACGGGGCATTAGTCAAACCAAAAGGCACCACTGTGAACTCATAGTGCCCATATCTCATGCGGAAGGTGGTATTATGAATGTCCACCTCTCGAAATCCTTAGCTGATGGTACCTGACTTGAGATCAATCTTAGAGAAAATTGTGGCTCCCTTCATCTGATCAAACAAGTCATCAATATGAGGAAGAGGATAATGATTCTTGATCGTTACCTTGTTCAACTGGCGGTAATCAATACACAACCGCAAGGATCCATCCTTCTTCTTCACAAAGATCATCGGTGCACCCCAAGGGGATACACTAGGATGGATAAGGCCCTTCTCCAAAAGGCCCTCAAGCTATAACTTGAGCTCACAGAGCTCTGGGTGGTCATCCGATAAGGTTCCCGCGAGATAGGCTCTGATCCAGGGACTACATCTATATGAAAATCAATCTCACATGGGGGTGGTAAACTTGGTAGCTCCCTTAGAAAGACATCAGTAAACTCTCTCAAAAGGGATGATCATCTAATGATGGTCCACTAGACCCATCCTCCGATTTGTCACTAATCATGTTACAACATACATCCGACAACCCCATCACACACACTACTTAAAAGCTGCATAGCTAAGATGGTGCGAATAGAAATGGGTCTCCTGACCTCTAAATCACCGAACTCCACTCCCAAATCATCTACACAATATATAGTCTTGTGATAACAATCCATCCTAGCCCTATGTGCAATAACCAATCCATACCCAAAATGACTCCATACGAGCCCAAAGGAAGGATACAAAGATCTGAGGTAGTGGTGAAGGATCCCAAATCCACTACACACTCCTTGACTAAGGATTCACAAAGATCTTGTCTATAGAAGCCATCTCGACATCCTAACTAAGACATTGCCTAACTACCACCATCCTACATTTCTCTACTAAAGATGGTGCAATGAAAGAATCAAAAGAACCAGAATCAAATAATACAGAGGTAGGAATACCACCAATATTACATGTGGTCTCAATGATTGTGCTCCAATGCTCACCCTAACAGTTCTCAACTGCTACATAGATCCTATGGCTATGCCGCATGTCACCAATAGTTATCTCTAAAATTTGTGCCTTACCCTTGTTGTTAGGGTTCTGTGGGCAATCTCTCCAAAAGTGTCTAGTAACTCCACAACCAAAACATCCTCTTGATCCTCCCCAATGAGTAGCACCTCTAGTAGGTGCCCTAGAATCCTATGGCATGGATTCTGATGATCCAGTTGTGGTCTGCTGAGGTCTCTGAGGGCGAGCTCCTGTTGACTATGCTCTAGTTCCACCTTGTTTCCTGATGGGACCCTTAGGAGGAGGCCCCATACTCTGACCTCTCTGTGCATCAACTCTCTGTGGAGGTCTATGAGGTGGGTGGAATATTTCTTCTTGCTACTACTACTGTGGCCTAAAGGATGACTGTGTTTTCCCTGCCACCATGAGAAAGGGGTACTGACCCGCTCGATCTACCATCCTACATCTATTGTATGTGGCTCCTAACTCGGTCTCTAGCCTACTGGGTCTTACCCCGAGTCTCCTCTGCAATATAGGCCTTCTCAACGGCCAATGTCAATGTCTCAGTGGGTAGTGGATCTTCATAACAACTACAATATCTAAATTCAGGCCCTAGATGAACCTGTGAATCCACACCTGCTCATCCTACATATACTCTACATATTGGAGTAGATCCAAAAATATACTCTCATTGTACTGCTATCGAAAGAGAATCTATCAAAGGTCATGGAACTTGTTGATCCTCTCGCTATATGAACCTCTATGACAAGTACCTACTCTTAAATCTCTCCTTAAAAATATCCCATGTCACTGTCTCTCTAAATCTACATGGAGCTTCGCTCTTCTTCCTCCACCACACTCTGCTCCATCCCTCAATAGATGGATTGCAACACGAGCTTTCATGTTGCTAGAACAAGGACAAATCTTGAAGAAAATGCTTACGTTCACTAGCCAGGCCTCGGCCTAAAATCCATCCATGTCACCTGAATAATGTGATGGTTAAAGCTTTATGATCTCCTTGATGTGATCCACTATTGTGGTCTGACGGCCTCTAGGTCTCTCTCGCACTCATCCCTAAGCCTAGGGCTCCGAGACCTCTCTCTACGCTCTGGAACTTTGTCACCCTATCTCCTAGGTGGTGACTCTGCTCTGGCTAACTCCACATGGGAGTTCTCTCCTCTATGCTCCTCACTGAGTCAAGGAGATACCTGACCCTCGATAGAAGGGGCTCTGTCATGACTAGCTGCATGTCCTCCTCCTAATCCTCCCGTAGAGCGGCATTAACATCCTGAAGGGTTTGTAGAATCTGAGGTAGAATAGCTACTACACCCTAATCCGGTGGTGGTGGTGGTGGTGGTGGTGAGTCTAAGTCTCTGTGAAGGTTCCTCTCACTCCGTCTGAGCCTCCTGCACAGACCAAAGCGAGAGTTAGTTCATTTGCTAAGTTTTACACAACTTCCATGTTTACTAAAATATACAAATTCTAGCTAAGTTGTTTTCTAAACTTAAAAGTGTACTAGGTTTAAGTTTATGTCTCAAGTTTTCTAGTGTGCCCAATGGTCCAAGCTTTTGAACCACTACTCTGATACCAAACTATAATGCCCGTTTAAAACAACCCACTTGAGACCCAAGAAACAACCTAGGGTTAGTTAGAAAATTATGGAATAATTTTTTTATTAGAAGAGTCTACAACCAAGTTGGAGACAACAATTGACCCTATTAGGTTCCAGAACAAATCTAAATTACTAGAACATACTTTAAATTTATTAACAATTAGCAAGGTCACATGGTTCAACTTATAGGGTTAGAAGTCTCAGTTAGGTTCAGGGAGTAATTTACCCCCATACCCACTTTCTAGTGGGCTCAGAGTTTTAACTTGATTTTTCTCATACTTAACACTTCCAAAATTTCCCTAAAGCATTCCCATTGGATAGGAAATCTTCTCACCTTTCCAGTGATATAAAGAAGTTCTCATAACTCCTTCAGAAACTCAAGATATGAGCGAGCGGAGTTTAGGGTTCAAATTTTCCCCTAGGGGACACGTATCAAGCGGGGGTGAAAACCCCTTTAGTGGGTTGGCAGGTCATGGGGTGGCTTTAAAAAAATTTCTCCCCATGTGGTGCAAATGAAAACTATCTCCCACACCTCCACAGTCCCCGTGGACACGTTTGGGTCCAGATTCAAAGCGGGAGAGGGTGAGGGAAGGGCGGAGCGGTAGGGGCGATTTGGTGAACTTTGCCAAAAGGGAAAAGAAAACAACTTGGCCTCCACATGCCCGCGGGTCCACCAGGGACACGTGGCACTCCACCATTCACCATAGGAAAAAGAAAGGAGAGGGAGCGATGGAGAAGGTTGGCAAATCTTGCCGAAGGGGAGAACAAAGTGAAAAAAGGTTGCGCGGGTCCATGCGCCCGCGGAAGGAACTCTCCAAGGCGAGGGCGGGATGCGGGTCCACGGGGAAATTTTCTCCAAATTTCCAAAGGCCAAAACCAAAGGGTCTGCCCCCTCTGCAAGCACCCAAAGCTGCCACATGGCAGCCTGTGATTGGCGCAGGCGGGGCTAATTTCCAAAATTTTCAAAAAAGCCTAAGGGCAAAGAAAATGCCGTGCCTCTGCCACTACCCCATGAGGACACGTGGCAGCCTCCGATGGGCTATGGGCGGTGGAGGAAAATTTAAAATTTTCCCGACTAAAATTTTTCAAAAATATTCTAAGGCAAATCGACGGGAAATTTTTGGGTTGCGGGCCAGGGAAAATTTTCCCAAATTTTCCCGCCAAGGCTCAAAACTTCAAAGGGCCATAACTTGAGCTAGGAAATTTTTGGGAAAACAAGGACTTTTTGGAAAGCTCTCGATGCCCTCTTTGCATAGAAAACATAAAATTTATATTTTGATAAATTTTGAGGGGTCAATTTTGCAAAAACGATCTGTAGGCTTTTAATTTGCAAACTGGTAATTTCCAACTTTTCAATTTGATTAAATTGGATCTCCTCCTTCACTCAACATGTCAAACAAACATGGAGAATTGATCTAGGAAGGATTTAAAGTGGTTTAGGAAGTTAAATTTGTTCAATTGATTCAAAATTGTATTTTTCCAACAATAGACAAAAAAATGACTGAGGAAGGGATTTGATTCGATTTTGCAATGGTTAGATTGTTTCCTTAAGTTTTCTTTGTCAAATTGAGTTCCTTAACATCTTAGCATCCTAAAATATATCATTTTCAAGTCGATTAATGTGTGTAGATCCGAACTATACATTTTTATAAAAATTAATTGCCAGTATAAATTTTATAACAAAGATCTATTTTTTTCAAATCAGTTGTTTCTAAACAAATAGTTTCTAAACTAATCTAATGCAATCAGTTAAATTGTAAAATCTGATTTCCAATTTAATGTATTTTAACAGAAATAATGCAATATAATTCTTACACACGTATTTCTTTTTCTTCCATTTTCTAAACAAAGATTTCAAATCACCATTTGATATTTCCAACTTCATCACAACAATGCAAAAGAGAGATGAACTTGCAATTCTTTAATGACTTCATTTATAAAACTTTACATCTTCACATTCTTCCATTTCTTGAATATAGTTAACAGAATTTCATTTATTTCTTCCAATGTACGAGCAGTAGAAAGCAAATGCCTTTCTCAAATCAAATATACATTCTCATAATCAATTTCAACATCATTTCCTTCACAATTACATGATACAATTTCATCCACAACAAGTGGGAAAGGATTACAATGAATGTGTTTTCACAAAGGACTATCAAACTGCACTTTTCTTTTGCTCCAGGACAGCAACATGCACATTATATTTTCCTCCAAGTTGATCACAACTAAAAAGGTGGAAAGGCAACACTCTCCACCCAACCAAGACATCCAATGAAAGGAGAAGCCTTCCTTCATCATTGGCCCCCGAGCCCCAACCAAAATACAATAACATATGCAATTCAACCCATGGCAACAACTGGCTTCCATAACACAACATTCATTCAAACATGCACATTTCAATATACAACATAATTCAATACAAAACAATAGTTTACAACTGCAATAGAAAACATTCAATCACAACTCAAGCTTGATCATGCAAGCCAAAGGAGCAAGTCTATGGGGAAGCTACTTATGCCTCCCAATTGGAATTTGGGCATCCACCAATAACAAACCACCAAAATAATTCATCACACACATTTCCTTATGCCCCCCACAAATCCCTCCTTATGCCCCCCACAAAGTAAGAAATGCAAGCTATTTCTTTTCCATGGTGGATCCCAAACCCAAACTACCTCCACAAAATTATGATGCCAATGGCATTACCTTAATCCCCCCCCACATGGATTCCCCATAGCCTTCTCCTACACCTTCCCTAAGGCAGTCTACCCAACCAACCAACAAAAGAAACAAGCATGCACCATTCACAAAACACAACAAGGAAATAACAGCATATAAAAAGAGAGTTAAATTCCTACCTCTCCATGGTTACTTTGTCTTCCAAACAGCAAGCTTCAATGTCAAGAAAACATAGTCCAAAACAGAAACTCCAAATCATGCAAAGCTTTCTCCAACTTCCTCCAAAAACAAGAGCTCCACACAAGAAAATGTGCCCCAAGGAAGTTGCAAAATGATTCAACAACCCAAAAACAAGGCAAGAGTTTGGATTAAATAGAAGAGGGAGAGAAGAGGATGATGTGGATCCATGTAGGATGCCACATCACACATCCTCCAATTCAACACAAAATAAAAACTCCATTCTCCCAAGCACAATAAAGAGGTGGGTGAAAATATGACAAGTTACTTACACACTCTAAAAGCCCACACCTCAAGGGATAGAAAATTAATTAAAATGTAAGAAAGTGTAATTAAAAACATGCAACAAGACTATTAAAATTCATTATAAAAGTCACAAATCACATCTCCATCCATAAGTATGGTTGGTAGATTAAATTTAGAGGCATGGGACAAGTTTTACTTGTCCCACAAGCCTCCAAAAATAGCCCCAAGGACAAATTCGAATTTCCATGGAGGTGGAGTATTTCATACTCCAAAATGATTTACACAAGCTCTTACACAACTTACACATCCCTTACATAATTAAATGCAATCAGCCAACAACTCTTATAATTACTTTCCCACATCCCAATTTAATTTATTAAAATTTTAATCATATGATTCTCACATTAATTCTATCACAATTTAATTAATTAAAAGAAAGGAACACATTACTAATAAAATACATACAACAATAATAAAATAAAAAACATCAATAAAATACATAATACCCATGGTCACATGTAAAGGTAATCCCCCCATGGGAATCTCTAACAAAACAACACACAACACAATAAAACAAGTTGCCATGGTGACCTTGTCAAATTCACCTAGAATTCCATTATGGTTGGTCTCTAATCCCCTGATGTTTTGTTGTGATATTTTTAACCTACAAAACACAAATACCTCCTTCGGCCTCGTGGCCATATCAGAACATCCAACGTGATATAAATGAAATCACAAAACCAACTATATAAATGAATCACAACAACATCAAAGTAACAACTACATCATTTGCATTTTTAATCCACAACTATATCATCATCATAAAATATTCATTTTCTAGATCTACTCATAATATCCAAAATCATATGTCCAAACAACATCCATGAAACATCCATGTCAAATAATATATCATCATGCATCAAAATCAAATCAACATCAACAATAATCCATGATCAATGTCTAACATCATACTAAATCATAATATAATAATGTCTATAATTAAATCAATAAATATCACCATAAGCATCAAAAGGTGTCAAAGGGAAGTGGTCACTACAATAATGAGGGACCAAACACTAAGCATATATTATCACCATCTAGAGTTGCATCCATAAAAGGTACCTAAAGCTACATTTGCATCCATATAGCTCCACCACAAGGCACACAAGGTTGGTTTTTCTGCATCACACTTCATAGGAGGGAAGTTTATTGCTTCCATGCACACATTTACTAAATTTTATATTTAGTTACTTTCTCGCTACTTCAAAAAATATGATGGGCACAAGAGTAACCTAGGGCATGATTTACACACACACACCTAGAACTATATTAGGTTTGAGATGTAGTGCAACACTTAGTTAGTAAGTTCACCATTGTGGCCATTGAGGACAGTCTGAACCCTTCATATGCATCTTTTTTTTTTAGGATTTTGATGTTTTTTCTGGGGTTTTCAGTTCTCTCCTTCATCTCTGATTTACAGGACATCCATAATTCAAAGGATATTCACATGATAGAAAGAGAAGGTAGATAGTCACTTAGTAACACCTTAGAGGAGGTTTTAGGCTATTTCCACAAATCATGGCACGTAGATTTTAGACCAGGGGCACCCACAGTGCACCCCAGTCCTAGTCAAAGATCTCGATATGTACTTTCTTAGTCTTTTGTGTGGTTTTTTCCTCCTCTTGTTAACCTAGTTTGCACTGCGACACAGTCTCGCACCTTCATCAAATTAGCTAAGGACTTCTTAACCCTCTCTAGCATATTAGGTTTCACATCTATATTTACTTAGTTCCTTGGGTCACTTTCTTTATTTATTTAGTTGTTATTTATTGTTTTGCATAGCATTAGATTAGGCTAAAATATTTTAGTTTTTTAATCATTTTGGTGAACCCACCTCGATCTTCACGCTTAGGGTCCTCATTTTTCCTCTATCATGGCTCCTAAAGTTGCTCAAGTTTCTTTGTTTGATTTACTTAAGATGCATCCCAATTGTTAGGCTATTCTACAAAAACCTTAGACACCACATATCACCGTAAAGATATGCCACCACATGAAATAAGTCCTATCTGAAAACCCTAGTCCTCATGATCCTCCATCTAATCAATCTATGTTGGACTCAATTCAAGCTTTACATTATTTATTTCAATACAATTTTAAGGCTATGGAATCGATGATTACATCTCTCAAATATGAAATCCAACATCTTAAGGACACTTCTCAAGCACATATTTGTTCTCCTTCTACATCTCACCTTCATTCTATGTCTTCTACATGTGCTCATATTAGTGAACCTCAAATCTTTCCACTCCCCGTACCTCTCAAGTTTACAATCAATGCTCAAAGCAACAAGATATTCTTCTGAAACTCATAACTCATCAATTAAATAGTTTTACATCTACTCATTATTATCCTCCTTATCATCTTGTAAAATATTAAGGTCTTCCATATTGCAATTATCATCAAATCAATGGACATACTGACAATAATTTTTATGCTTTGCAACAAAGAATCAAACATCTTGAGCATCAAGGTTTCATCTCATTCACCGCACAACGTTCTATTACATGGTCCTCTCCACTTGTTACATCTCAATGGGTTCTTAAATATGATTCATCTAATAAGGAAAGTCAAGATCCGCCTAAGCAACCACCTACGACATCACCAAGTCAACATAAACAACCTCCTTTAACAATCATTTCAACACCTCTTTCTCTCAATTCATTCACAACATTTCAAACTCAAATCACAAAATCTCCTCTTAAGGTTGAGCTCACTCCTCCTCCATTAAAGGTATCTGCAACATCACCAAGTCATTCTTAGCAATCACCTCCTATAGTTAAACTTGTAATTTTGCCATCTGCTATAGACCATACCTATGTCGATGAATGGGACCCGGATGAAGCTTCCTATGATGATGAACTATTTTATGGTCACACTCCTCTATCACCTCGGTGTCCCATCACTTTTGTTAAGGAAAATACTCCTTACATTGATCCATTTAGTCTCTTTTTACTAGAATTTAATTTTTTACATACTTGGGGCATAAAATTCACGCACCCTCCATATTAGCATCAACACACGTCTCATACTCACATTCACACACATTCACATTATAGTGTTCGCATAGTCATTTACCCTACATACATTGTCACCAGCCTATAGGTGTACTCTTGTGTTTTGGTTCACACTTGATTTTCGAGGGAATCCTATACACATGGGCCCCACACACTAAGCAAAACTCACTACATGTTAGGCACCGCATATCATCACACATCATCTATACTTTATACACTATAGTCTAGGCTATAGTCATTTCAAGTCTTCATAAACCCTACACTTTGCATCCTACATTTGTCTTACATACATCATACACATACTACACATGACTCATACACTATACCATAGTTGTCACATGTTGAGTGTTCGTCACACATAAAAGACATCACCTTACATTATATACATCCTTCACATTACATGTTACATCTTGCATCTTACATTCACTATGTTATACATCTTAGGAAATTGGCACATCTATCATTTACATCCTATTCTATCACATACATGGTGTATTTTGCATATTCACCTCTACGCGTTGCACTCACTACCCGATGACGTACTCTAGTCTCACGGTCCATACTAGACTATTGAGAGTATACAAAAAAATGGACCACATCACTCTCACACATTCATTATTAAATTTTCTCATGCAGATTCCTAGGATTAGTGATATACGCTTTAGTCTATAGGGTCACTTCTCCTAGCATCATCTCATGATAGGTTATATCATCACTTTCACTTACATCATTTAGTGGTATACACTTTAGGATAAATCACCACCTCCTTTCTATTCATCTAGTTGTGATATACACTTACACTATAAGCTCATGCACATTTCATCTCTATGTCGTATCTCATCACCACACACTCATCATTGCGCACTACATACATACACACACATAGTTCGACCATTTCCCAATGACGTGTTCTCATTTTTGGTTCATTCTTGATTGTTGAGGGCATACTAAATGAACCTCACTATATACAACTTCATTCACTCGGGGGCACACGGATCCTATCATCCACTCTACATTTCATTCTATCCATCCATAGCATAGTGCATTTTATGGTTTCATTTACTCTTGTTATAACTTGTTCTTACATGTTCACTTTACTACACATGTTATATAGATCTCTCGTATGTCATTATCTTGCACACATGCGCATTCACATCCTTTTCTAGTTATGATTGCAGATACATATATTCTACATGCATCACCGAATCTTCACACACTACCTACTGGGGGCATCTAATTTATTATGCTACAGGTACTATTGTTTCATTTTTTCATAGCACACTATTTTGGTTTATACATGGCTTTGACTATTAATTTTCTAACCTACTAACGGGTGCTTCATGTGCAACATTTATTATGCAGGGATATTTGCTTCTATATTTGTTTGTTGTTTGCTAGTGCTTGTTATTGTTTTCGGTCCTTGCCCTTTATTGTGTGTACACACTTATTTATTTATGGCCATGACGGCCTTGAGTTTCTTGTGACATTGTGAGTGGTGTCCCATGTTTGCAACCCACTTTGCATGGTCTATGTTTGTATTTTTGAGTGTTTACATTTTCTTCTCATGTTCTAGATAATACATTATTTGTTTGGCTTATACTTGTTTTCTACATGCATGCTTGTTCATACTAATACTTATTTTCTTAAAATTTTTTCATGTTCCTTGGTCTTTACCAAGAACACTCCCTTCCCCTGCAGGGCACAGTTTTAGTATACACGGTTGGTCCTCTTTTGGGGTTGCATTCTCCTATCTGTGACATCGCATGCACCCCCAAAGAGGGGGGCATAATTTGGGGTTTACACATGGTACCGATACAGTTAAGCCTACAGTTTTTGAGTGGGTTCAAACCATTCTACGAACCCCATACACAACAAATTTTACAAGGTAGATTTTCCTTAGTATTTTTGGGAGTAGTTATAGGTTAGAGGATACATCAGACTTTCCTCCCTACACTACTTCGTCCAATGGTGTCGATCACCCAAAAAACTAGACAGTACAAAGATCTTTTCACCAATCTCAGGGAAACAGTTACAAGTTGGAGAATAACACATCCTTCTCCCTATAATTCTTCAACCATAGTGGCGTGAGATCACCCAAAAAACTCACACTTCACTGATAGTTACAGGATATCCTTTCTACACCCTTTTGTATCATCTCGGATCAGGTGCACATGTTCCTTTTTCATTTTCATACTTTTATCTACAGTCTTTTTACTATATACATGTGTTTTTACACATATACATGCATATTTGACTACTTGATCATCTTCTCTTTTACAGGTCCATCCGTATAGGAAACAAGTCAATCAACAACAACACACACACATGGTGAGTACATCACACATAATACTAACCATGCATGTACACTACACACATTGGCATCTACACACGCGATTTGGACCTAGGTTCATTCTCATCACTTTTTACACTTTTTGCATCTTTAGTCTCCATGCTCCATCTTTTTATCACTCCATGCTTTTTCTAGTCCTTCAACACATTTCTACATCACTTTATAGGGATTATCAAGTACGCATGAGTCTATCTACTTTATGTTACGAGGTTTCTACTAACTAACATAAAGTGGTGGAAAATGTAGTCACTAAATCATGCACTTAAGAGTCATTTTTTAGTCCCCTGTCTCATACTACGATTCATATGGTTCTTGATTTAAAGGAGTAATAATCAACCCATGTCTTTGGCCATTTTACATTATTTTTTTGTTATATTTAATCTTACACCCGCACTTTCCCGATGTATTTTCATTTTCTATTCTTCTATTTCTAATTTGGGGCATTTAGTCGGGACTAGGGAGCCCTAGGCACCCTGGTCCCCTCAGAACAAGAGAAACCTAGGGCATGATTTGCACATGCACACACCTAGAACAACATTGGAGTCCGAGATGTAGTGTAATGCTCGGCTTAGTAAGTTTTTCATTGTGGTTGTTGAGGAAAGTCTGTCTCTTCATATGCATCTTTCTTTTTTAGTATTTTGATGATTTATCTAGGGTTTTACAGTCTCTCCTTCATCTCTCGATTTACAAAGACATCGGTGTAGTTCAATGACATTCACTCAATAGGCGGTGAAGGCATGCAATCACTTAGAACACATCGGAGGAGGGTTTTAGGTTATTTTTACAAACTAGGGCACCCAGATCTCATACCAGGGCACCCACAGGTGCCCCTATCCCTTTTTAGGCACCCTAGTCCAAAGAAAATAGCTCAGATGTGTACTTTCTCATAATTTGTTATGGTAGTTTCCTCCTCATGTTCACCAAGTTTGCACTACGACATAGTCCTACACCTTCATCGAATCATCTAA
This sequence comes from Taxus wallichiana var. yunnanensis, assembly GCA_018340775.1. Classification (NCBI taxonomy): domain Eukaryota; kingdom Viridiplantae; phylum Streptophyta; class Pinopsida; order Cupressales; family Taxaceae; genus Taxus; species Taxus wallichiana. The sequence continues at coordinate 816,075,443 of CM031238.1, read as the reverse complement.
GGACTTCTTAACCCTCTCTTACATATTAGGGTTTTACATTTCTATTTAATTAGTTGTTTGGGTCACTTTATTTATTTATTTAGTTGTTATTTACTCCTTTGAATAGCATTAGATTAGGTAAAATATTCCATTTTAATTAATCAGTCCCCAACCACTACCAAATTAGCCATCATAAACACCACCTCAACAACCACAACAATAGACACCTCAAGTCTTCTTTAAGATGTCTCTTCACTTTCTACAGGATATAGAGGTGTGTAGGATGTGGCAGAGCACGTGCACAAGTGTGAATTTTTATGGAGAGATAAGGTCATATCAACTTCGGATATAAAGGAAAGTCAATTTTCCACCACACTTCAAGGGCGTGCACACAATTAGTATAGAAAGTATGATCCACATCAAAATACAGATGATTATAATGCGTTTCAAAATGCCTTTTTGGTTGAATTTCACATCCCTGAGTTTGAGCAACAAGTATTATCATGCTCAAGGATATCAAGCAAGGTTTATCTGAAAGTGTGAGGGAGTATGATATGTGGATCAACTCTCTCATGTTGAAGTTATCTTATGATATTCATCCGAGCCAACATGCATATGGGTTTTTTGGAGGTTTGTTGACTCCATTTTAAAGGGCCTTATCACATAAGACATTTACTGATTTGCGTGAGGCTTTGGAAGTAGCTCTACACGTTGAAGCAGTTGGGAGCACAGATGCTTTAGAGTGAGCCCTTTCTTTGAGGTGAAAATAACATCTATGACTAAGCAATTGGAGAAGTAATATTCCAATTCAACACATCAAACACGCAGTGTGTTATAGTGTACTGATTGTGATGTTGAAGGGCATACTAAGGATATTTTTCCATGTAGGAATGTGCTTACAATATTACAGTCTTGTGATATTATCCACAAGAATCATGATGTGTGGAATTTCCCCCTCTTATAGCACGCAATGACAAATAATGTCTCTATGTACTATAATAGTTTCAGTGCACATACCCATGGTACAACTAACTTTCATTTGATAGATCAAATTCATGAAGCATGTGAGGATGGATTGTGACGAGAACACTGTGGTGAGTAACTCTCATACACAGGAATCCCACCTAATGAAGGGCACATAAACAAATGGTGGGTTCCGAGGTAGATTTAGGAGTAGAGGTCATGGTGGTAGAGGAAGGTTCACGCATGGTACTTACTATAATTTTGGGTCCCTAGATCATTACCAATGTAATTGTCCCAAGAATTAGGTATGTGTGTACTACGGAAAGTAACATAATGTTAAATACTACCTTGTCCTTTATGAGCATATGTCCAAGAACAAAAATAAGGACAAAAGCACATGAATGATCATGGTACAATGCACAAAAAATGAGCATTATGCACCTAAGAAGACAACTGATCTAAAGCTCTAGCCTCTTTTAGTCACTACGCGTGCAGAAACATCATGTGTAGGAACCTCTTAAGACAAAACCTCTCATTAAGAGGGAGGATATTATGCATTTTAAGTATCCAGATGTGGCCCTCCGAAGGATTTCTACCAAGAGACTATGGGGGTCATCATAGAATTACAGGGTGAGATTCAGTGCTTGAAGGAGTAGGCACGTGAAAGGGAATGTGTGAAGAATATTGAGCTCCCACATATGGATGTAGATGATCTTAAGGAAGTATGTAGGATGTTGTCACAAGATAACATCATCCCATTACTAGGGAAGTGGCTGCATGAAAAAGGTTTGGTATGCAAGAGTTGAACATGAGTGTTAGGTCCTTCATGCAAACTTTTAACCACATAACCATGAGTATGACAAGAAAATCACACTGGATGTGATTGATGGTTGGCTAGTGAGTAATATTCTGATTGAAATAGGTGCCAAGTGTGAATGTTTTAACTTTGGATTTCTAGAACTAGATGGGGAGATCATATTTGCATCATCTTCTAATGTGATGTATATGGAAAATAAGACAAGGGCCATGCCTATCGGGTACTCGAGGATGATTCAATCAATATTTAGGGAGTAAAATTTATAGCTGATTTTGAAGTATTAATTTGCATGAAGCACACCATTTTCCAACACTGCTTGGGTGTCCTTAGTGTTATGCGAACAATGCAGACTTGTGCTTCAACAAAAGGTAAAATCATTTTTTAGAACAAGGACTCATTTTCATACCCCTAAATGATGTGAAGGTTGAACCCTTCATTGAGCATGTGAGTGAGGAAGAGATTAAAGGGATTTATGCATGTAGAGTGCGTGATCCTGAGAATGTGGAACCATCTAAGGAAGGCCTACTTCAGTGGAAAGACACACAATACATCGGTGAAACTACTAGTATTGCTTGTGAAAAATGGGTACATGACACATATGAAATGGTTGGACGTGATGTTAAGGGAAGAGTCACTCGGATGGTAAGGCACACATGATTGGGCACTTGGTGAAAACTCAATTACCCAATACACTGAGAGGAAAGATCGACTCTTTCTTGTGTGTTATGGAAGAATAGTGGAAGAATAAGGGAGATAAATAGAATATGATGGTTTATACCTTGTGTGGAATAACAACATGTTGGTGTGTGACACATAGAGATAACATCTTGGGTCAGTGTGAGGTAAGGGTGGCCTTTTTGACAAGGTTTACTCAGAGCAATGTTCCCTCCCTCATACATGAATATGATGGGAAGACTCTAGCTTTGGTACATGTCCATGTAACTGTAAGAGACAATGTATACTAGTCCAAGAGGCTTTACCACCATCTCTTTAGGTATATAAGTTCTAATCTAATCTTCAAGGATGCGCACGCGCATGGTATGTGCATGTTGAGCTCGAGAAAGAGACTGCAAGTTGGTGCGACATGACTGAATGCATGGCTCATACTTTTGATTACTTTTTTAGTAAGCCACAAATACATGAGGCCTTGCAGATAATGAATTTCATCACATCGGAGGACATCGCAAAGGTAGGAGAGCTCATGGTTCAGATCTTGGGAGAGCCTACGTGACTGGAGTGCATGAGGAAAGAATGGAACCAAGAGGAGATTCAATTAGGGAGTACTTGGAAAGAGAAGGAAAAAGGAAAAATGGTGTACCTTATTGATGACGAGGAAGTTCAAACCTGAATATTATCCATATAGAGGGTTCACAGGAAGTGATGGAGTCTATGGATGAAAAGGTTCATGCATACCATATTGCTATGAAGACCACGAAGGTTAATATTAACACTGAGGATGTGCCTAATGAGGCTATTATTAGGGACTATTGGTCAGAACTAGAGATTGTAAAGATCATTTAGCTATTACATGATTTCAAGGACCTTTTTCCAAGAGGTTTCCATGAGTTGAAAGGAGTGCATCCCTCAGTGGGGGAGATGAATATTAAGCTGAAAGAGGGTATGTGTCCTAATAGAAAGAGGATTTATAGGACGAATTTGAACCTACGCATGAAGGTCAAAGAAGAAATTGACAAAATGCTTAAGTCTAGAATCATTGAACCAATTGAGGAATCTAAATGGGTCAGTCCCATGGTGATCAACATCAAGAAGGACATATGGAGAAGTATCTATGTGGACTATAGATAACTCAATGCTTTATGTTTCATAGATCCTTTCTCTACGTCATTCACAAATGAAATCCTTGAGGGGGTTGTGGGGTGAGAAATCTATTCTTTCATTGATGGATTTTCAGGGTACCACCAAGTACACATTTTTCATGAGGATCAGGAAAATACCACCTTCACCACTGAATGGGGGAGTTTTACATACACCGTCATGTCCTTTGGACTAAAGAATGCAACAGTAATGTTCTTGTGCATCGTTGTCTAACCCTTCCATGACTTCATCCATATTTTTTGTAGGTTTATCTGAATGGTGGAATATTTATGGGCTTATAAAAGATCACTTTGATAACCTCAGGCTTATTTTGCAAAGATGTAGGTAGTTGAGAATCTTCCTTAACATTAAAAAGCATATATTTTCTACACCCTTTGGTACTCTACTTAGGCATATTATTTGCAAGGATGGATTGTTGGTAGACCCTACTAAGATTGCAGTGATTTTGGGTTTGGAAGAACCCACCAATCAGAGTGATGTGCATGGATTCTTAGGACATACTAGTTATTATAAAAAAATTTATCAAGGGATGTGAAAATATTTATGTGCCTCTGAAGGAATTGCTCAAGGCCAAAGGAAAATTTTATTAGAGTAACATGCAACAATGGGCATTTGAGACATTAAAGGATAAGCTTGCCACCACACCAATCATGCACTTCCCTTCATGGAACAATCCTTTTCTCGTACATATAGATGCCTCTGACATAGATATTGGTGCAGTCTTCACATAACTAAGAGAGGGTAATGTGGATCATCACATATGCTTTGAGAGTATGAAGTTAACACCTGTAGAGCAGAACCACAAAGCACAAGGCATTATCAATGATCTACGCACTTCATAAATTTCAATAGTAATTACTAGATACACCAATTATCTTTTATATAGATCATATGGCATTGAAGTACTTGGTCAAAAAACTTGTTTTACAAGGGCACATCTATCGGTGGATACTCTTTTTTCAATAATTTAATTTTATAATTATATTAAATCCATGAAAGAGAAACTTGGGACTAGATCACTTGTCAAACATTATTTCTAGATATGACTCACAAAGTATTGAAGAAACAATTCTAAATGTAGAGTTGTTTAGGTTAAATCGCATGCCGTAAGATTTGGAATACATTACGTATTTTTGCGCATTGGGCTTGTCTATAGGGAATGAAGACATTAGAAAAGAAACAAGTTTTTTACATGTTGTGTCATATTAACTCATTGGAGGAGACTTATATAAAATGGGAAGAGATGAGGTCTTACACAAATGTTTTCTAGAACATGAACGTGAAACCATCATGGATGAGGAGCATGGAGGCATAGCTGGAAAACATTATGTAGGAGAGAGTGACTACATAAGATCCTATTAGCTGGTATATGGTGGGAGACATTGTACAAAGATACCAAGGATTTTTTCAAAGCATGTGATCACTTCCAGAGAATTGGAAATCCTGGGCACAAAGATGAAATTACCCAAGGCCTATAGCAAGAGCAAAACCTTTTGAAAAATGGGTAGTTGATTTTGTAGGGCTCATTGCACCACCTACGCGTAGAATGGGAGCACGCTACATTATCACATGAACTGATTGTTTAACAAGGTGGGAAGAGGTTGTCCTATAAAATAATACATTGTAGCAACAACAGCAAGGTTCCTTTGGGAAAACATAATCAATAGGTATGGATGTCCATAAACTTGACAAGCGATAGAGGAACTCACTTTTTTAATGAGACCATTAAGATATTAATTTAAAAATTATGGTGGCAAACCATAAGACTACTCCTTATCACCCTCAAGCTAATGACACTATTGAAGCTTTCAACAAAATCTTGGGATAGACACTAACAAAGATATGTGATGTTGGAAGAAAGGATTGATCGTGACAAGGTATTAGTCATTCTTTGGGAATATAGAATAACCTATGAATATTGCAACAAGGCCACACCCTTTTAATTGGTGTTTGGCGTAGAGGTTGTACTATCCATGGAATTTATGCTACCCTCACTATGTATTGTGTGCATAGGTGCGTTAGATGATGAAAAATTTGTGGTTGAGTACATTGACAAGTTGATGCAATTAGATGAGAAATGCGTCATTGCACATTGGAGTCAAAAGATAGAAAATGTATGACGAGAATACTTGAAATGACAGGCACATCAAGAACAAGTCTTTGGTAGTTGAAAGATGGTACTCCTATATGACTCCAAGTTTTTGTGCCATCCAGGGAAGTTAAAAGTCCATTGGTTGGGACCCTTTGTAGTGAAAAGGATACTAAACTCATGCGTATGTCAATTGCAAAGCACTAGATAGCACCATGTTTCCCGGTTACTTCAATGGGAGTAGGCTGAAGCCCTACTATAAATAAGCTTCCTTTATGTTTGTAATAAGGTGGTATTGCCACTTAGATTAGATTTCCTTTTCATTTTTTTTATTTTCTAATTTTTTTGTAATAAGTGTGTTCACTTGCACACAGATTGATTACTACTTATTGAATCAATTCAAAGGACCGCGCATACTTATAGTATGGGGTAGGTGTGACTACGCAAACAAGAATTTTTTCAAACATTAAATTTTTAGATGATGGCTTTTCCTTTGTGTTGGTTCGGAGGTGTGCATGATAATTTTGATATAAGGGTTCTCATTGGATACAATTAAGTATGCACAAAAGAAAAAGGAAGGTGTTGCAGTGTGCTTAGGAATGATGGTGCTTGAAAGGAGTTTATCATATTGAACACCACACAAGAAATAGGGCCATACAATGCAATGTGAGGGAGGTAGCACATGATCTACTAATTGGTATGAGGCACAGAGGAAGATGGGTTACAGTGCACAGAAGTGCACACAAGGATGAATGCAACCTAGGAAGTAGTGGTGTGCCAAAAGGTTATGACTACCACGTGTGGAACAAAGAAGGATAAAGTGTGAAAAAAGTAGAAAGCACAATTAGTGCTTTAAATAAGTGGTAGGTGAGGAGAAATTAATGCGATAAAAATTTGGAAATATATAAAAGGAGTGTGGATGAGCTCATTCTTACCTTATATATTAAAGAGTTAGAGCGATTGAGAAGCAATTAAGTGTGAATTGTGTCTGCAAAGAGCTTGTGATAAGGTAATTTGAATCAAACTAGAGTGAGAATACACACAACCTGATTTAGGAGCTCATTTGGTGGAATTCATAACATGGAGAAGGTGTGGAGGTTTGAATTACACAAAATTTTAGGCTCAAAGGTTTGAGTTTGTGAAGCTAAGGTTTGAAGAAATCAAATTCACAAAACTTAAAGTTGCGGGATAGGGAACGAGTTGTGTACGTAGACAAGAAAAAAAGATAGATTAAGAAATGGTTTGAAAGAATTGAATGCACGTCGGGTTGAGTAACTTTTATCAAGCACCTAGGGCACAAGTTTCTCTATAAATTTTAAAGTTTGAAGTCTGAAGAAGTTGTGAAGTAATGATGGCACCAAATAAAACATCTACAGTGTCACCCAAGGGAAAAGGAAAGGATAAGAACAAGAAGCCTATAGTTGATGACACACCAGAGGAGTGGTTTTCATAGATGTAATACTCATGTGTTATTATAGGATAGTCTTGGGATTCACATTTTACCAAGTGCAAGATAAATGGCTATAACCATCACTCAAAGGCACACGAGGTGAGATAAACTAAGAAGTATTAAAGAAAATGGACTAGAGGATTGAAGATGGTAAGTTGGTCTTGTTGGCTCTCGGATTTACCCCCCTCACCCTCGAGGAAGAGGAATAAAGCACAATGTGCAAGGAGATAGGGCAATGGAGACGAACCCATGTCAAACATCATTTGGTAGTCAGGTGGGTTCTTCCTTCGCTTTCCTTCAACCCTTCCCAAGGGAGTGATAGGAGGCACCCAAACAAAGGGTGTGGCTGATATCCCTGCTACTTTTGACTTTTCCTTAGTCAGGGTGAGAGTACCCAAGATGTGGTCAAGGGAGCATAGGGCATAGTTGGATATCGGGACCGATATCTTGGATCCATCAGAATAAACGATTGGGGTCAAGTGTGTAGCCACTGAATGTAATGCTCACTCAAAAGAGTGGTCACTTAAGCACTGCTGAAGCACTGGAGACCAATATAGACCATTGAAGGTAGTGTTAACCCACCCCACACATTGATCCCAAGGGTTTGCACAAGTTTTTATAGGTCAATGATGGGGATCTTGAATTGGGGGTGAGAACATGTAAGGTGTACGCAATGACTATGTGTTCTCCCAGGAGGATCTATAAAGTATGAATAGAGAGTCTGAGAGATCTGAAGTGTCTTAAAATGTTTTCCAAAGGTTGTTCAGATTTAAGTGGGGATAAGATAAACTTGAACTAAAAGAATGGGGAAAGGGGGAAATATTCAAAGGTAATTGGGGAAATTCAGAAACAAAATGTCAACTATCGTATGTTTCCATTATTACATGAATGTGAGTGAAAAAATGAATGAGCCTTTTGCAGGAGACTGGTTTGCAGGAAAGCTCTAGGAAATCCAAGATCTAAATTCCTAACAATCCATCTTAGTACACCTAAGGCTAGATTTCCCCATGTAAATCTTGTTGAATAGTCTGGATAGGGGGCCCCAAGATTTACAAATCATACCCCAAATCCTACTCGGTCATGGGGGAGATTTTAGAGGTTTCAGAAATGATTCTTTCAGGTACCCCCAAAAACGTCAAATTCCCACACCCTTCCTAGATAATAGATAATTAGTGTAGTCACCTTTACCTACTCCTTTAAACCCCAAGTACATTGACACATCACCTAGCCTTGATTGGGCACTCACCCGAGGCATGCAAGGGTGCTTTGAACCCCTCCTTTATGTGAGCCTTATAAGAATGCTTTGTTGGTAATAAAGGAACGTTCACAGAATTAGACATACGTGCGTTCATTATAGCACAGAAGTAAAGAAACTAGATCTAAGCATAGATGCACTATAATGTAAAAGTAAATACTACAACATCACAAAGAAATCAGATCTAACCATGAGCAATATGAAGAACACTAGGGTTTGGACCCATAAACAGAGATATTCATAACAACACCTAATATTCATTGATTCACAACTATTTACGGTAGCCAGATTACATCAAAAGGGTCATAGAAAACCAAATACATTATGAAATAACACCCTAGCTCTACAAAATGACTCTACTCAAAGGTGTTTGATCCATGCTCTCTTCTATGCACCTAGAATATCTCGTGCCTTACATCACACATCTTCTTCCTCCTGTATCACCTCTCATTTTCTCACAACCCTTCACCATACATCTCTCATACATACCTATGCCTCTACTTACATGCTTACACACCTTGTTTTGGACCTGATCCCATTCTTAAATAGATTGGGATCTCTCCCCACCACCTCAATATTACTCATGAGCAAGCCACATGCAAGAGGGATCATGCTCCACCATACTCGAGTGTCTATGCCAACTAGCTAAAGCTATGATTAATTTCCACTTTACAACTCCTTAAGCACAATGATTAACCCTTGATTATTCCCGGAATATTCTTTCCTTGAGCTATAAGTCTTCATGTACTAACCTTATCCACTTATCACGTGTGTTTGCCTCTTCACGTGTTTTCCCTGCAACACATTATTCCATAATGCGACTAAGTCCCAGAATCCTCTTTTGCTTCCACATGCCAACCTTCATGCACTCCATGTTTTCTCAAGTCCTTCACTCAAACTAAATTATTCATACTTTTCACGTGCACATAGTTCTTCTTGCACATTATTCTTCACCCGCCTTCTTCCTACCTTGCCTTCCACACGTGCTCATCCTCTACTCCGGGACTTAGTCATTTCTGGGCTCAACATTACCCCACACTAAACATGTTGTCCATCCTCGAAAAAATCTGATCTCCAACAAATAATAAATAATGGAAGGAAATAATAACTTGTATCTAGATTATGCCAAAGAATAAAATAATTTTGTTATTGTTGTACAAGGATTGGGAAAGTCTTATTCAAGGATGCTTCAATTTCATTCCAAGCATCCACCTCCTTCTACGCCTATGTAAACAAATCCCCTATTAGTGCGTTGAATTCATCAAATTTCAACTCTTCACCCTTAGCCTTTAGTGTATCAACGATATTCTCCATCTGCTTGTTAAGGTCGTTCAATGCGTCCATCTTATGTGTAACCTAGGGATACACTTCCTTTACCTTATTTTTAATAGAGGCCCTTAAAATCTCAATTGCCTCATATTTCTTCTCAACCTCTACCAATATTTTGTCACGTTCCACCCTATTGCCCTTATTCTTGTCCTGGAACTCCTTCAGATCCACCTCGTGTGTAGCAACCAACACTCTTGCCAATATTTATGTCTTCACAATTGTCGTAGACAACCTTGGCCATGCGCATTGTGGTCTTTACTGAAGCAAGGAGTTCAAAGTAACAAGTTATGGTTTCCTCAATATTTGATTTCTCTTATTCTTTTTGTCATGCCATAACTTCCTCTATTGACTCTAGTGTAAGTGGTTTCCTCTCCATCGTGATTAAGTGCATCAAATCCTCTAGGAAGTGGAAGGATGACTCATACTTCTGCTCGGGGGGCTAAATCTAGGCACTTTAAAATAATGGAGTCTAAAATATTCTCGATTTCTTGTAGGCTTCGCACCCCACCTTCCCCTTTTATTCTCTCAACTCAGCCCTTAGTTGCGTAATTATAGACTCCTTCCCTTTTATCTCCTTGTCTCTCTCTATGATTTCTTTGTTCTTCTCCTCCAACTCCTTCTCTAATGCTTTGATTATGTTATTCCTTCCGAACAACCATGCTTCGATTTCTACCAACACCTTGTTTAGCACATTACATGCCTTCTCATCAATTAGCTACTATGAATCCACAATGGGATTTACCTCCTCGGGTTTGGTATATCTAGTAATGTAGTTGCATTAAATTTGAATTCTAGCTCATCAACATGGGACTCAAAATTCCATGACAACATATTCCTGGTGCGCAGGTATGTACTATATTTTTCAAATGATGACCAATAGAAGAGTTAGTCTGAGGGAACCATGCTCTGGAAATGTGCATGCATGACCTTGTTTGGATCATCCTCGTAAGTCATTATGGGCCCTTTAGATGTTTTCTTTCACCATTGCCACCTATGCGCACTCCTTTCAGGAAACCAACTGCTAAACTTATCTCTCTCGCCCATGCTTCCATACTTCTCCTTTTCTACTTCTCCCACATTGCACTCCACCTTGTGCTCTACCAAGTCCTTGATGATGTCTACCACCTCCTTCTCCATTGTGTCCTCTAATTTTTCACCAAATAGGTGTGGGTCTCATGTGCCTTGGTCCCCACTTCTTCTTCACTTATTTCTCCCTCATGAGCACCCTCCAAGGATTCATCCCTCTCCTCATCAGATTCATGCACATTGAATACAAGTGGGTTATTTTCTTCCTCACACTCCTCATCCTCCTCCTCGGTCTCATTACCCTTCATGTTCTCTGTCCTCTCAGAGTCTAAACTTTGTGCTACCTTCTACTTATTTTTCACTAGAGATTCCTCCATCACTAGGGACTTCTCCTTCATAGGAGACTTCTTCCTCTAAGTATAAGTACTTGTGCCCGCACGTGACTTCGTGCTCTGGTGGCCTGAACCACACATGCGCTTGGTGCCTTGCTTGCTGGATTTCCTCTGTCTCTCTTCACCCCTTTCTTCCTTCCGATAGGGTCTTTAGGGATGGAAACATCATCCTCAACATACACTCCCTTCTCAAACTTCGGCCTTAGGTGTATCTACACCCTTGTTGTTATTGTTCCTGCAAGTGGTAATGTTATGGGCCTTAGCATATGTATGTCATGGGAGACATACTTCTCCATATATGCCCGCTTCTTAGGATACACCAATGTCTTGTGTAGCACGCGATGCTCCTGATCTACCTCAGTTAGATCAAATCTAAGTTTCTTGGCATCCTTAAAGTTGTTGACTATGCTCTAAAAATATTGTGTTGTGAAGGTAAAAGGTATTTTACACTATGGGCTCTTGGTGTCATCATCAATGTGAACCTACCAATGCAGAACTATTAGTACACTACAAATTCAGCCTCATCCTTCACCAAGGTTGGCAGTTGTTCTAGAATTCTCCACTCTACTCCAAATGCATCGTGCATCCACTTATACCACTTATCCAAGTGCACCTTATAAGAAGATGTCATTGTTTCACAAGTGTATGCCTCGAAACCTCTTAGCTGGGGAGGGGTTCTCATCAGGGTACTCCCAAACTTAGTTGTTTGGCCCATCGGGCACTCTAATCTCTGAAAATACAATGGTAAGAAGAATATTACCATACATTATTTTATCTTCATCATGCACTGGCATCTATGATATCCTCTATAATAAAGGTCGAGATGTTGTAGATGGTCCCTTCAGAAATATTTCTACAAATGTTCAACCATCTCTTGTTTACTTGTGTCCACCATTCTTATCCATTTAACTTGGTGAGAAGGCATTCGGCCATCTTCATAATTGGGTCAGTGATCTTGGAAATATTGAAATAGTGTCCACCCTTCTTGTATTCATATGCCTTAGTTGTTTTGATGATAACCTCCTTATCACCCAAGTCATCATCTAGCGACTCTCTTGTGTAGATAAGCCCAGTGTACTTGGAGATCAGTTGTGCATTTATGCACATTATCCTTCCTACAAAGTAAAATTAAACCTTGTGCACGTGTAACATCAGCCACTGGTATAACCTTTCAAGTTTTCTAAAAATGGCAACTCATAGAGTTGTAAAAGCCTAGCCTTCTCCAATTTCCTCTTCACGAGTCATCGTACATTGGTTTTTCATCTTTTGTTCTTTCTCCTATAGGGTGAACAAGCTCCAATGCCATCTCTTTTTCAGTTGTATATGTCCTATGGTTATAATCACTTATAGCCATCTTGCGTATGTGAGATACCCATTCCTTCCCCAATGACACACCATCTGGGTATTGCATCTTTGCATACCATTCTCTAGTTAAAACTTGTTAATGCAACTGGTTTTCCCCTGCCCTTTCCCTTCTTGGGTGAAATGTTTGATCCCTTCCTTGGTGTCATTTTTCCTTGTTAGGTCCTAGCTAATTCCTCCTTGTGTCTTGTTTCTTTATTGTTCGATCCTTGATTTAAATCCTTTATCGCAACCTCTTGAAACATATGCCCTAGTTTCGCAAACACTAACTTGGAAAATCCTTCCACCGATAGCGTTAAAAAACATAGAATGCTTCAACCAACCACTTCCATGCACGCCCATGTACTCTATTCCAATCTGGTTCAAAATCCGTCAAATTCATCACTTTGTACCAAAATTTCATAGATTTCTCGCAAGGATGCCCTAGTTCGCAAGATCTCTTCAACAAATAAATGCAAGGTAAAAATAACATACGCCTAATCCCTATTTAAATTTTTCTAATTTTTCCCACATTAATTTTTGTGTCATGTGGTACTAGGTTGATATGGTATAACGAAGGTTAGGCCATGTCCAGGGTATTCTGGAGATTATATGTGGCATGTGCAGAGCGTGTGAGATATTTAATTTTGGGCCTCGGATTAAACATTGGCGAGATCATGACAGTTTTAGATATTTTGTTCCACAACGATGGGTAGCACAACCACATGTGGTAGAACATGGGACCACTCCATATTATGGTCCATGGTATGCCATAGTTCTTCCCATATGGATTACCATCCCTCAAGAAGCCAAAGATGTTGGCATATCCACAACAACAGAGGGGTTACATGGAAAAGCTTTGAGAGATAGATCTAGATTGGGTCAGCTTAAGGCTGAGGTAGATTTACAAGCTCAAGGCCAAGGATAAGTTCAACAATAAGCTCTACAAGGTCCACTACCATAGGTTCCTCTATAGCCACAAATCATAACCATGACATGATACATGTGCTACAATAAGTTGTGTAACATATTGTTATAGAGGTTCCACCTTCACTACCTCGAGCAGCAAGTCCACACATGACAAGTAGGTGGGGATAGATGAGATGGATGGGGATCACCCCTGATAGATGTGGGGGTTGGGGTCACCCCATAGGTCATGTCAAAGGGTTCACAGATACATGATGTTGGGGATCAGGCTACCTTGAGGTAGCTATTACAGTAGGTCACTTCAGAGAAAGATCAATTGATAGTTGAGAGAGCATATTGATAGATGAGAGAACTCAACTATAGGCAATGTGACTGATTTGAGAGCAGAGTGATATCAGCTAGCAACTGAGTGAGCATAGTGTGTAGCCGAGAGTACTCAACTATAGGTCAATGTGACTCAATTGACAGGAGAGTGTGTTGCACTATAGCATGCAGCCTTAGCATCAGGAACTCGGGACTTAGTATTTGATTTTTTATCAGCCACATGTGAGGCCACATATTATAGAGAATTTTATAATGGGATCATACCAAAGGGATAAGGGTATACCCTATAGTCATATGGCCAACATTCATTCTAGATCCAGGTCACACATGCCATCTAGGTCTTCCAGATCATCAATACAGATGTTGTCACCTCAGTAAACACTTGCCTCACAAAGTAGATGTCACCACCGCATGCTCCATTACGCCGATGCCTCCTCCACATCACATGTCAAGCAGTTTGAGTCACAAGTTAGAAAGTCTTGGTGTTGGTGAGAGTCAGGGTTGAATCTCTCATGATATTATGTATTATTTTTTATGTATGCCTCATGATGAAGGCATAATTTTGATCGGATATATATGTATTGTTTTTTTATTATGCCTCGAGATGAAGGCATATTTTTTATCCATGCCCATGATGGTGTATATTTTATCTAATGTATATCAGACACATCATTTTATATATGGACATTTGATATTTATATGGATATATGATGATGATGGACTTGTCTATTTATCACATTTTGTGTTTATGAGATAGAACATTTAGCCCATGTTTTTATTATGGTCTATGATGTGGGGGATAAAGATAATCCATCTTGCCCCAGTGGTGATATCATATGATGTTAACTTAGTGTACATGTTTAATTTTCAGTTTCATGATGATGTATTTTAGCATTTTATTTATATGTGATGTTAGATGTGATGATAGATGATATGGATGATGAAATGATAAAAAAATGTACAAGTAATGAATACAAACACAATGAACACTTTAATCAAATCTACTATATATGCATTAAGTAACAACACAACACAACTATGTACAAATGAACAAACATGGAAACAAAATTTATCTCATAAATTTCACAATAGACTAAAATAAGATGTAATCTAAGCAAGAAAAGAAAACAACTTATTCTAAGAAAGCATATAAGACAACAAATCAACAAAACTATGTACAAACAAACAACCAAGTAAGAAAACACTACTTTGTTTTTTGTGGGACATTTTGGGAATGTTTTGCGTTATTTTGCATTGTTTTCTAAGATAACTTTATATTGTTTTTCAAGTTTTCTATGGGGCGTTATTTGAATTTTTTTGATATTTTTGACTAAACATATTTGAATGTTTTTGAAATTTTCTAAAAAGTTATACGAATGTTTTTTGAATTTTCTAAAAAAATTCTAAAACTATGTGTAAGAAAACAAAAAAACGTGGATGCCCCAACAATATATTAGAATGTAAAAGGGAAAACATCATATATATGTGCAAGATAGTGAAGATACGAAGTTTCCCTAGTGTTAGGTGGGAATGTATAAAGGAAAACTCTTCACAACATGAGTAGGATTAGCTAGATCAAGGCCATGAAGGATAGGTTCAAAAGGATCCCATGACACGGAGTAGATTGGACTTTAGGATAAATTCATTGTACTCCTAGGTATACGGACCCACTGATAGCATCAAAACTAGTTTTCACCAAAGGACTTGTCCAATGTGCCACAATTGTGTGGTTTTCACACTTGGATGGATTCATTTCTCTTTATTTTTTGTTTCTTTTTCTAATTTTTATAATTTTTGATTTTTTGATATTCTGAAGGTCCCCCATGCTTAAGCGTAGAACCACTTGAGGTGTATGGCATTCATAGGATCTCACAACTCATCACCATCAGAATCGAAAGCTTATATGCTCTTGTACCAAACTTAGTAACCACAACATATGGTCCTAACCAGTTAGGCTCAAACTTGCCCTTCTTTTCTCGATCTTTAGTGGTATTGAACTGATTCTCCTTTAAAACAAGGTATCCTACCTCAAATTGGTGAGGTATGATTATTTTATTATAACCTCAACACACTTTATTCTGATACACTTTTAGGTGATCCAACACATGAAGGTGTTTCTCATCCAATAAATCTAGATATGTGAGTCTGGAAACTCTATAACCCTCCTCTTTGTCTAGATAGTCTCACAAAGATATGCATGAAGAAGGGATCTCGATCTCAAGGGGTAGGATGAATTTTGTGTCAAACACTAAGGAATATGGAGTAGCACTAGTAGGGGTGTGAATGGATGTTTGATAGGCCCGAGGGTAAGAAGTATCTATAAATTCCAATTACGACCAGTCTTGTTAACCATATTTTCCATAATATGAACAAGAATTTTATTTGAGGCTGCAGCTTGTCCATTACCTTGAGGGTAATAGGGGTTGAGTACTTGAGTCGAATTTGAAAATGGTGGCACAATGCTTTCACATTTTTTTTCTTGAATGACTTACCATTGTTAGCTATAATGGCAAAGAGGGAATATCATAACAAAATGAGGTGGTTCATAATGAACTTGGAAATCTATGCACTAGTAACATAGGTAAGAGGGATATCCTCTACCCATTTCATGAAATATTCAGTGGTAGTAATAATGAACATGTGGCCATCAGATGAAGTAGGGGTAAGCTTTCCAATAAGATCGAGTCCCCACTTTGAAAAAGGCCACAACATTATGATTGGTTGCAAAGAATATGTTGGGGCATTTATCAAGTTGTTGTACTTTTGACATAATAGACATTTCTTAACATACTAACAACAATTAGTTTCCATGGTAGGCCAATAATAGCCTACTCTCAACAATTTTTTAGCTAGAACCATACCACTTGTATGGGCCCCACATATGCCTATGTGCACCTTTTTGACCCTAGGATAGATTCTTCCTAATTAAAACAACACAATAGATTCCCTTAATAGCCTCTATGATAGAGCATGCCCCCAAATAGGGTATAGAAGGCTATATGCTAGATAAGGTTTCGTTTGTCAAATTAAGAAATGTCAATAGGGAAGGTTCCATCATGGAGGTAATTATATATGTCATTATACCAGGGGAATAAGGGACCAAAACTTAACATACCAAACATGATTCTAACATGTCATATGTAAGCACCCTCAAATGCTCCATGAAGAAATGCATATCATTATTTCCGGTGGAATGCGTAACAAAGATCCAATTGTGGCCATAGCATCCACCACACGGTTCTTCTTCCTTTAGGTATCTGTTGGAATATAATCTTTATAAAGAATTCCTTCAAATTTTTAGCCATTTTCTTATAAGGAATGAGCTTCTCATCCTTAACTTTGTACTCGTCATTTACCTATTTGATGATCAGCATAGAATCACCTATCACATTGACCTATCAAATATCCCATTTGATAGCTATTTTGAGTCCTGCAATGAGGGCTTCATATTCCACTATGTTGTTTGTACATGGGAACCTCGAGTCTGAATGCTTGAGGGATCAAATATCCTAAAGGAGTGATAAGCACAACTCCTGCACCTGAACCGTGAAAGGTAAAGGATCCATCAAAGTATAGTTTCCATGTGATATATTCTTCAATATACATCATACTAGCATCTGGAAGCTCTAAACTCAAAGGTTCAGTGCCTGGAAAAGGGGATTCAACTAGCTGATCTACAAGTACTTGTCCTTTAACTGAATTTTAATTGATATATTCTATATCAAAATCACTAAGAAGGGTGATCCAATTAACCATCCTCCCAGTAAGTATCGGTTTTGATAGTAGGTACTTCAATGGGTCAATTCTAGATATGAGCTTGGTCTTATTATTTAACAGTAATGACAAAGTTTTGGAACGCAAAAATAATAGCTAAGAAAACCTTTTTGATATGTGGGTAATTCAACTCATAAGTGATTAAAGTACGAATTAGATAGTAGATGGATTTCTCTTTCTCGTTCATATCATACTGAGCCAAGAGCACGCCTATGGAAAATTGGGTAGCCAAAATGTACAATAACAATGGTTCACCTGAAGTAGGTGGCATGAGCACAAGTGGTTTAGAAAATATTCTTTGAGCAAAGCAAACATTTGTTATTTTTCTAGACCCCAATGAAAATTGACATATTTCTTCAAAATATGTGTGAAAGAATGGCACTTATCAGCATCTGCTAGAGATAAACTGATGTATAGCTTGAATCTTTCCTTGTAAGCTATACAACTGCTTGATATTTTTAGGAGGTGGCATTTCTTAATTTATGTGACCTTTTTTAGGTCCACCTCGATTCCTCTTCTTGACACTATAAATCCTAGAAATTTTCTTGATAACACCCCAAAGACACACTTCTTTGGGTTAAGTATAACTTTATAATCCCTGACATACGTTGGAATATGCATAAAGAATCTCTGGATGATCCTCTCTAGTCCTGGATTTTCCCAAGATGTCATCTACATAATCTTCCATTATATCATTTAGCATATCATGAAAGATGATAGTCATAGCATGTTGATATGTTACACCTACATTCTTGAGGCCGAAGGGCATGACTTGATAACAAATGTCCCCAAGGGGATGTAAAATCAGTCTTGTGTTGATCCTCTTTGTTATTTTTATCTAATTATACCCTAAAAATCCATCCATGAGGGACAACATTTCATAACCTGTAGTAGAATTGACAATCATGTTGATATTGGGAAGAGGAAAATCATCCTTAGGACACACTTTTTTATGTCTCTAAAATCAATACAAATCCTCGATACCAATGGTTTTTTTGTATAGGTACTATATTGGAAATACACTTTGAATAATCAATAGGCCTAATGAAGCCTACCGCCAATAGTTTCTCCAGTTCTTCCTTAACCAAGAGTGCAACATGAGGATGCATCTTTCAAAGCTTTTATTTGATAGGCTTTGTTGATTCATGCACAACTAAGTTATGCACTACCAATGATGGATCCAAGCTGACATATTTGCATAGACCAAGCAAATATGTCTAGAATTCCCAAAGAAGCATGATGAAGGCTTTTGTTCTTGGGATGAGATTGAAGCTCCCAACTTAACCATTCTAGGCTACTCTTTTGTTCCAATATTCACATCTATAGTCTCCTCCACTAACAACTTGGACTCATCCTCCATATGTGTAGGTTCGGGGGGAGATTGAGATCTTCTTCTAGGGCGTCTCGATGAGATTTTCACCCTTAGGTTGGTCACTTTTTATGTTCATCTTTGTTTCAATTTGTTTGTCCGCTAGTGCCTCAAAGAGGTTTTCACTATAGGACTTGGAATTTTTCTTTTATAAGGCTTCTTTAAGGATAACTTTCCCTTGTCCTCTTTTAAATTTTGTTGACCATGAAGTTCATCCTCCTCCCTGAAGTACGTGCATGTGTCAAGATCAATAGAGAGGCCCTCCTTATGGTCACCAATAGGAATGTCATCACGAGACCCATAAACTCACCAATTTCTTCATCATTCTCAAAGAATTCGATTAGTACATGAATTTGTTGGTATCAGTTAACAAGGGAAGGGTAAACAAGTCTTGATTCAAGAATGGTAGGGGTTATAGTTAGGATAGTCATTTCAAAAAATAGTTTCGTTGAGGCAAGGTCCTCATAGAGACTATATTAGTAATTTGTCTCGCTATCGTAATCAATCAAACTATCTTCACATTCGAAGAGGTAGCACATACCTTCGGAGGATTGGACCCATATGGTCAGATACCAATACCATACTTACAAACCTTTCAATGAGGTGTTGGAATAGCTTCCCATATACCTTGTTCATTTATGTTGCATCCATATCTTTGATATCCCATGGCATACATCATCTTATTCAGGATGACATACTTGGGTGATTGATAGCATAGGGCCATCTCATCATTAGGTAATCATGATATGGAATTATCTATTTTTTTCTCATATGTTAGAAGGCCACTAGGGAGTAAAAGAATCAATGTTCCAATTTTATTAGTGACGTTGATACTTTTAGCATGACCTGCCATGCATTTTGGATGATAGGGGAGTTTATAAACCAAGAGGGCATGTTGAAGGTCATATTCTCCACAACCATTTGCAATAACTTTCATCTCTCATGAAGTAAAGGGAGAGTTTGATGTAGAAGCACCATCATAACGAGGGGATAGCATATTTGGATCAACTTGAGAGGTGAGAGCCTCTGATTGAGTCCTAATAGCTATTTTGGTTAAAGGAAATCATATGTGGATGGAAAATAATCTGAAAACTTTATGAAATGGGAAAAGGGTTGGGGATCTCCTTGAATGTCAATAATTTATCCTTCATAACTCAATTTAAGGGACTGATGATAGGTAGAAGGTATGACTCAGCACAACATGAATCCATGTCTCGATCGAGGAACATGTTGTAAGGAAGGTCCAAGTCCAATACATGGAACTGGTATCATGATTAGTAGGTCCAACTCCCATAAACAAGGAGATCATAACAACTAATTGTCACTCTTCATTGTCATAAGCCTTTATAGTAATAACATTAGGCTTCATATCAGCATCAATGCGGCGTAGCTACCGCTTAACCAACTTCAAAGTATAAATATTTAGGCCTAATCCACCATCCACAAGCACTCTTTTGATCTTCTTCCATTTGAAAATAACCTCAATATACAAGGGTAGGTTGTGTGTATGATCATCACTTGGGATTTCATGTTGACTAAAAGTGATGTGTTCTGAAGGAGCAATCTATGCGCAACCAAGGTTTGGAAGTGCATAGGATATACATCAGTTGAAACTCCTGACCCCTGGAGTGTTTTAAAAATAATATCCTTATGTACATTAGATATTTTGAGAATATCTAAGATCAAAATCTTAGCATTGGTTTTCTCAAGTTGCTCTAAAATGTCATAAGGATTATCCTAAGGGGTAGGCTAAAGAGGTTCTAGGAATAACAAGATGAAAATGTCGTGTTACCACAATGCACTCTCTCACTTTAATCTTAATAGTGTTGATATGCTCAATAGGTGGGTATACATAACCAATTAGGGAATCAAATGGATTCGAAGATTTATCAACATAGTTGGTACTTTAGTTTTGGGAATACTGGCCTTGATCCAAAATTTTCTCCCCTTTATTATGCTTAGGAAATGGCTCTTTGTATATCCCCAACCATATGTTGGAAGATTTGTTAAGTCTAGGTGAGTCCATTTCAACCTCTCCACTAGGCAATGAGATCATGTATGAAGTGTTTAAGCTTCAAAATTTATCAATGTAATGTCCCTTAACACAATGGTATGCCCACAAATTTGTGGTCTTTAAACCATGTCAATTTTACTACATCATCTCAAAGGGTACAATGTTAGGTTATGTGACCATGTTTACCGTGTCTAATTGTTTCAATATAGATGACAAAAATCCATGAGAGGGGTAAACACATGACATTTAAATCCAGATACCGCATGTCCTTTAGAAAGCTTCAATGGAGTCTTATTTAGAATGGTTTGCACACATTTATTATTAGTTATTCCATCTCCTATGATGTTTTTATTCTTTTTTTGAAATAACTTAGTTTTTTCATAGGTTTTGACTCATGATGTTCTCTTGAAAAGGGTTTCAAAGTTCCTTTGGCTAACAACGTTTTTTCTATTTGACTACCTTTTTAATAACCTCCTTAAAAGTATTCACACAATGCATCTGCAGGTGAAAGGTTATTTCAGGGTGTAAGTTAGGTATAAAAATCCTGACCAATTGTTTCTCTGGTATTGAACAAGGGAATTGACTAGCTAACCCTCACCATCTCTGTAAGAAACCAGCGGAGTTCTCATTATTTCATTGTTTTGCATTACATAGGTCTAACATGGTAACATTGCTTTCCATGTTGAATAAGAAGTAACGTACGAAACGTTATGTTAATTCAGCCCATGTGACGATGGACCCTTTAGGTAGATGGAGGAACCATTCTAACGCTTTTCCCCCAAGGTTCAGTGGGAATAAATGGATAAGATAGTTATCACTATAGGCAACCTCTTGACATGTCATAAATAAATCTTTAATGTGATCACACGGACCACCTTTACCCTTGTATTTATCAAAGTTTGGACAATTGAAATGACAAGGGAAAGGTGTTCTTAACATTTCTTTATAAAAAGGGCATGGGCATAGTTATTTGAATTGATAGTTATTACTATGACCCACATTAGTGTCTTATAATGTGCTAAGGGTGTTCATCATGGACTACCATTTTTTATCGAAGAGTTGTTCCTCGTAGGTGAGGCAAGCATATACACATGATTATCCTTGAAGGTTTCACTACCTCTATTATCAGTATATAACTCATGGTATGTAGCTTTGGTTTCTCCTATCGAGGAGGCTTAGTATAATATTCATGATACATAGCTCTAGGATTCTCTTGATGTGGAGTTTTAACTACTTTTGGGGTTTTATGGACATGAGAAGCTAAACTCGCCAATTGACACTAAGAGCTTACAACTGATTGTTACACCATGACCTCATCATTTGGGTTCTCTTCGTGAGTTTCACGAGGAGGTGGTTGTTCACGATCTTCATGTTCTATGTTTCCATCACAATTAATCTTAACAATAGTATATGATGACAAGGGAAAGGTTTTCTTAACATTTCTTTATAAAAAGGGCATGGGCATAGTTATTGGAATTGATAGTTCTTACTATGACCCACATTATTTTCTTATAATGTGCTAAAGGTGTTCGTCATGGAATACCATTTTTGATCGAAGAGTTGTCCTCTCATAGGTGAGGCAGGCATATACACATGATTATCCTTGAAGGTTTCACTACCTCTTTATCAGTATATAACTCATGGTACATAGCTTTTGGTTTCTCCTATAAAGGATGCTTAGTATAATATTCATGATACATAGCTCTAGATTCTCCTGACATGGAGTTTTAACTACTTTTGGGGTTTTGTGGACATGAGAAGCTAAACTCACCAATTGGTGACTAAGATCTAGCAATTGTTGTTACACTTTGACCTCATCATTTGGGTTCTCTTCAAGTTTCACGAGGAGGCGGTTGTTTGTGATCTTCATGTTACATGTTTCCATCACAGTTAATCTTAACAACATGTATACAACAACCACTGCTTTGTCTAGAAGGGCCTTCTTTGTCATTCTGTTGGCTAAAAGTAGAAGGAAATCCATGGTTTAATATGTGTCAACAGTTCTAGGAGGACCTTCTACCTCTTAATCTCCATGAACCATGTTCTTGAGAAGAGATTGATCAAATGTGGGTGACAGCTTCGTCCCTAACTCTACAACACACATTAGTACTTCATTTCTATTTTGAAAGAGGAAGTTATTTATGTGGGCAAAATTAAATTCAAATTTATTCCGAGGAGAGTTCTCCTCACTACCACTATGGTCTATCATAGTATCATCTTCAAACAAAGGGTTCAATTTATCATTTACAAAAGGATTTGACCCTAATTTTTGCACCCCAATCTTGTAATAGGAGGCATAATAGGCAATGTTTCACTAATGGGTAACAGATGTGTACAAATATTACAAAGGACCCTAGGAAAATTGAGTAGTGTGATGACTATAAAACGGTCACAAAGAATGCTAAAGAATGTCTAATAAACCAATGGAAAAGAATCCAAAGAATCAAGGTACAACTAACCAAGGAATCAAAAAGGACTATAGACACTTAAATTCAATATCTATACTCTTGATTGCTCACGTGTGTATGTTTATTTAATCCATCCCCCTCATTTAATTAAATTCCCACTTTAATATATATCACATTAATTTACATTAATTAATTAATCAATTAGTCCACAACCTTTGCTTCCATTTCCAATTGACTTTCTATTTCTTATCCCTACACTTTTTCTAACCTATCTCTATTGCCAACTCACCTACACCCTCATCCTAAAACACCCTTCGCTTAATGCTTTAAAGTATTCAATTCTATCCTTAAAAATATAAAATCATGCCAAAAGTAGAAAAATCCTCCCATTGGGGAAACTTACCCCACAATCGGTGTGTCCCAACCCTTGTCGTCGCCGTGCTATAAAGTCGAATGCTTTCTTTCCATTCATCATCAAATGCATGCACATACCCCATCTTCTTTGCAACCTTGTGAGCTCTCCTAATGCTAAACATCTTTCAAAATCACACACCTCTCATCTCCTTCCAATTGTTTTTCATTACTCGTGGACATTCCTTTGTGAGGTTATCATTATTTGGTATCATTTTATGTAGTTATTATCATATTATCACTGCCTTGTTTGTATATAACCTTTTACTGGTACATGAATGGTTGGGACTTCATTATCGGCATATTCTATCAATTTTTCGGCTTGCATGGGTTCTCTAATCTAACTTGTTTCCTCGGCCTTGTTCAAAGACTACTCAGTTGTTGTCGACTGGTCTAACATCCTCATTCTTTGTCACAAATTCCTGTTAGTGTGTGTTCTAACCCTTACATGGTTTCCAGGCCACAATCCAAATCCTACTTCTCTAAACCTATGTGGTTTTCAACCCAAATCCATTGTTATCCTTTTTACCTCGTATTCCTTTCATTTCCTTGCCATAGACCTCCTCTGCAAGTTGTTTCCAATGTCTACATGCCTCTATTTTTCTCGACTTACATTCGAGCATCCAGATATACACTTATGGTTGTTATTCGATCCTTCGCCTCGTGTTGTCGCCAACCTACTTTCAACCTGCCTGGGTCACTCACCGCCAACCCAGACTAGGTACATTTAATTTGCATTTCATTTCAATCAAATCAACATTAAATCAATCATAATTACTCTCAAACTCTATAAATCCTTCAGTTTCTACATATTTTCAGTTTATCTTTACTTTGTATCAATTTTTTTAACAACGGTGTTGAATCCATCGAGGAAGTTAAACTTTCTTGGGTCCACTTTGTCAGAAATCCCCACCCAATCCATCTAATCAATATCGTTTTCAGTCTTATTTGTAGGTTTCATCTGATTTGCAGTAGTGGAATCCATCATCATCTTACGCACCCGTATCACATTACATCTAAGGTAACATAAACCCTCCAACATTTCTGAGTTTTCTAGTTTCTTTAGTAGCTAGTGCATTAACTTCATTAAGAATGAGAAACTTGGTAAACATTCCTAGCATGCATGGTGGGACCACCCTTTTGGTGATCTCCTTCTTTTATGTCTATATTTCACTTTTTTGTCTTCCAGTAACACTGCAACGTGAGGCTCCACTTTGTTACTCGCGTGTGTTATGTTCGTGGCCTAGATCACCCATTGCTCAAGAGTGTAGACAAATAGGAAAAGCGTTATCCAAGTATTCCTCTTTTTTCCTATTTTCTCCTTTTTGTATCATAATTTTTTGTTCATGTATGTTTGCTAATCAAATATCACACTTTTTTTTTGGCTTAAAAAGAACGTTCTTTTTACATCCTACTTACTTATATAGTTTAAGTAGGGGCTTAACTTACTGCATATCACATCTTATCACACATAACCTAAACCACACAAATCAAATTAACATATAAAAACATCTCCTTACCTCATTTTTTTGATTGGGATTTCATCACCCAACAGGAAGCCACCTCAAACTTTCCTAATCACAACAAACCTGAAACCAAACATAGTTTACCTTCTCCTAGGTCCTTTGTTATCCATCCCCTTTTCTTTTCACACTTTCTTAAATAAATTAAGAACATAAAAAGAATTGTTTTCTTAAATTTCTTGGGTAAAACTTTTTTCATGCTTGTAATTACTCATTTAGTAGCCAAAAGAATGGAACAAAACCTAGCTTCAAACAGATCCTTATCTCAACAAATGTTCACCACATGGCAGTTACCCCATTTGTGCCCTTGATTACTTATTTCATGAGCACTCAACCCCTCATCGATGTCTCTCACCCAGAACCCCTTGTTCACACTACAACTTTAGGTGAGACTAACCCATTCTTATACCATCAATCTATCTCATCTAGGCCAGCTACCCCACCATCCATTCGATCAGAGTCTTTTGGACCTCCTAAGGTCCCTCTCGGTGATACCTTATTCTAGGAACTTCTAGATGCCAATCCGGTGGCACTCAAATATCATCTCCTTGGGAGATCAACTCAAATTCCCTTAGATGGTCCTCCACTCTAGCAACTTTATCCTTATCAAAACAATCCCCAAACTACCTAGTTTGTAGTAAATGAGCTTTCTACAACCCATCTTTCTTCCTCTTCTACCAATCCCCCATCTCATCAAACCATACAGATAGTCACACCTATTCCCCATAATCTCCCACCGATAAACACAACAATCAACACTACTCTTCCCCTCACCTCTTCGGTCACTATTGCCACTAGCGTCCCTAGCCAATATGCCCAAACATCATATCCCCTATCTAGGTAGTATGACCTTCTCACATCTAGCATGCCATCAATACTTCCCAACCCCTTTCACAGGTGTTTTGCATTATTCGGTATCTAACCCTTTTCAACAATAGTTTCAACCCATTCATACCCACATTCCCACTCACCACTTTCCACAACAACCTACCCAATCCCAAAATCCTATCATGTTCCCATCTCCCAACAACAATTATTTCAACAACTACCCTTTCAATCACATCCCGTGATTTATGATCACCCCTAACAAATGCCTTAGACACACATCCACAAGTTCATCAAAAACTCATCCAACCACTTCTTACATGCAACCCCGCCTCTCATCCCCTAACAAACTCTTTCAAATGACCCTATGCAGACTCTTATAAATAGGTTAGCCAATCTCAAGCCACTACTTTAGGATCCAAAGTTTCATTATCCTACGAGCAGATCTGTAACAATCCTATTCACCCATCCGTACTAGTTAAACTATACCCTCTCAGACTCGGGAATTGGTGAAATTCACCAAGTTTAATAGTAAAGAGGATCCACAACATCACCTTTGTGCATTTATACATGTATGTTATCTTATCACACACGATCAAGACTTAATGCTTCACACTTTCCCCAAACACTTTTCGATTAACATTGTGTGTAAAGTAACTATCAATGATCTATACACTATCTGGAAATTTGAGGATGAGTCCATTGTAGACTTTGTCACGTGATGGCATGGAATTATAAACCAGTTATCCTTCCCTCTCCCACAAACTAACCTCATCGATCTCTTCTCATGTTCATTTGTGAAGCATATATCTTTTGTTTTACAAATCCAATTTTTCTAAACCTTTGTGAGGCCTTTACCATGGCTCACAAACTTGAAACATGCACCCTTGAGAAGGGTCATTTAAAATTAAAATCCAACAAACCTAAACATGAGTTTACCAAACCTTCTATGCAAAATGAAAAATCAAAAATGACAGCCAATGTTGTCATTGTTAAATCATCTCCTGCACCTACATCCAATACGTGGACTCAACAATGAGCCCTTCGACCAACTCCTAACTACACTCCCCTTAGGGAGTCATATAGTATAATATTTGAAAATTTAATGGTAATAAATCTTATCACACTCCTCTTATCCGATTAGTTGATGAGTCTATGCCAAAGCCCATGTGGTATCGTGATGACCATTATGACAATACCACCAAGTCTGAGGATATGACATAGAGAGATGTCAAACTTTCAAGGACTTGGTCTAAAGACCCATTGATCATGTTGATCTTTAAGTGGATAATTCAAATGCTTCACCCAATCAACCACTTGACATATTTAAACAACCTTTCCCAAATTATATGTCGGAAAGCTAAGCCACCACTTCTACTATAACCAAACACCCAAAACTCATACTATAAATACCTAGAACACTACTGATCAGGAACCTATCCCTTCCAAACCTCCTCTCCTTCATCATCGATCACATCCATCCTTTTTGATATCCTTCCTACATCTATTGTACCTACATTTATCTCAACACCCATTCCCACTTCTATGACTACTAGAATCCCATTCGTAAATATCTCATTTATGCCCATCGAGACATTCTTGAAGCAACCATTCCAACCTATTTCCATATCTAGTAGTGGTCCTTCATCAATTCCCTTACCAATTACATCCACTTCATCAGTAGAATCAATCTCTACACTTATAGCTATTCCACCCTTTCCTATCATACCATCCTTATAACCTATACCAATCCCTCCTCCCATTCTTCTACCCACATCGACTATTGTGTTCATGACCGCACCACCTTCTTCCTCCGGATTGATTCCATCATTTGAGGAATTTTTAAGAAGACTTCAGCTTGCAATGAGTTCAAGTGTTCCTTCCATATCATCAACTCTATTTGACCAACTCCACTTTTCGTAGATCACCTCAGACAAGTGTTGCTTCCTGCCCAAAACCATAACATCGCCATCTAACCCCCTAGTTAAGGTTGTCATTACTCCTTCAAATGATGTATCTTCACATACAAAATCTATAATCCCTCCAGGATTAAACCATCCAATCTGAAATCATTTTTTTAGGACCACAAACATCTCAACCCAACAATCCAAAACTACTTAACACTAAAACACCAATCAACACCAAAAGTGAATTCAAGCCACCAAAACATCAACATACTTGGATTTTACCCCAAACTTCTAAGATATCTCACAAGGCATCTTCTAGCACTTTAGTTAGATCATATACCAAAATATTCCAACACTTACTATAAACCTCTGCAATCACGCTTCCACCTATCAAGGCCTTTGACCCAAAAGGAAAGAAGCTTTATGGTTTAATTCTAACCTTATGTGCGCATTTCATCGTACCCTAGGCATGATATTGAACATTGTAGAGTGCTTCAAGCCATTATTCATAATCTCATTGAAGAGGAGTGACTTATTCTTGGACCAAGCCAGTCCCTTCCTTCCATATCTAGTCCGACACCGACCATTTTGCCTTTGGGAGATGACTCTTCTAGGGGTGGTCCCCCTTCATTCATTAATGCAATTTGGGTGACAAACGATCCAACTCACGTGATCCAAAACTGACCTCTGAACCGAAATTCAAGACCTTTGTTGTTATTCCTCCTCCTAAGGAGTTGACCACATTATCCAAAGTAAAAAAATCATTTTAACATCCCCAGGGCCTATTGAGAAAAGTATCGTTAGGTAGCTTCATCAAGCCCCAGTCAATATGTCACTTTACGAGCTCATACAAAGCTCATCAGATCATATATAGGATCTTACTGAAGCCTTAAAGCACATTCTAACATCCACTTATGAGGCTCAACCCTTTTACATCACTCGTAGGGGTGCTTACGGCTTCTACTACTACCATCTCATTTGATGATGTTGAGATTCCGACATCCCACCGAAAGAGCACAATATTCCCCTCTTTATTATAGTCAGGATCAATGATACATTCATTCGGTGATCCATGATCGGCATGGGGGCAAGTGTGTGCAAGTGTTTGTTTCTAACTAATGCTAAATATGAATGGAAGACTAACACCTAAATAGTCTTGATTAGCAAGAATTAAACAAACATTCTAAGCACCATCATGATAAGAATTAATCAAGGGTTAGATGCTAACATTTATCAATAAAACTATGAAATCAACAATGTTAAGTATCTAAATAACCTCTATTCTTTAACAACATGCAAATGAAAGAACCTAGGTAGGTTCCATGGCTATCAAAAATAGTTGTCCTTAATGTTCCAAGAACCTAGGAATGGGGGCTAATCAAAGTTGGGCTACAAGACCCTTTTGATACCTCCCATATGACCCAAGCACTTTAAGAAAGAGGCTTAAACTCTTCAAGATGATGAACTCTTAAGAAAACAAGGTGCAAGCTCTTAGTCTTTTTGCTATATGCTTTGCATTTGCTCTCTTAAGGAGTTTAGGTGTAAGTAAAAAGGTAGGTGGAGGGCTCTTTATATAGCCCAAAGGATAAAGGATTCAACACATCCTCATGAATGTGGGATAAAGGTAAAACATGATTAGGAATGGATAAGGTTGCTTTATTAAAGGTAACCTTACTTTAGAAGGGTTTAATACATGTTTAGCAAGTCATGGGAGTTGGGGGGTATTTTAATTAATCAAAGGTGATTAACTAATAGGTAGGTGTAAGCTTATAGAAGCCAATTAGAAGAATAATAGTGTGATTTAGGCTATTGTGAGGGGATTAAATCAATTAAATATTGATTTACTAGTTAAATGAAGGGGAAGACTAATTAATTAATAATAATTAATTAATCTAGATAGAAGAGGTGATTTAATTAACGAAGGTCGTTAATTAGGTTGTTAGCTGGATAGGTGACTTAATCAATTAGCGTATTGTAATTAATTAATGACAACAAGAGGGAATATGAGCGCTTTTGATGATATGTCATCGATTTGTGAGAAAGGGGATAATTAGTGCAATTTAAGTATTTAAATTGCTTGGGCGTAATTATAGGTGTCTACATTTGCCCCTCTTTGGGGTGGCGTAAGTGACGTCACTTCAAAGATAGTAGACGGAAGAAAATTTTTGAAGGGATAGAAGAAAAATTAGTAGGAGGGAGAGATGCCCCCTCGAGTGTCGATGGGGTGATGAAAGAAGCGATCGACGATCGAAAAAGGTGAGATATAGATAGAAGAATGGGAGGAGGCAGGATGCCCCGATGAGAGAGAAAATTAGGGGTGAAAGGGAAGTGAAGTAGAAGAAATATGGATGAGGGGAGAGAAGAGCTTAGCCTCTAGCTGCTATTTATTTGGAACAAATTTGATGTCATCATATTGCCATAGGAACTACATCATCGGTCCTTATTAAAAATATAAGCATATGACAAAGGTAGAATGACATGAAAATCCATACTACAAACAATTTTCCATTGTTGAAAGCACCAACTCCATGCAACATACAAAATGTAATGCAATACGAGAAGGAAACCAGCCCATGTAACAGGGAAAACAAGTACGAACGCACATATCCAACCCAACAATGGTCAAGACAGTTGTACAAATGTTTTGTTATCAGTGCTGGAGAGATCCACAAGTTCATGATTGATGACAAGGGTTAAAAAATGATTCCCCAAGAAAGGATACATGCAAGGGGAAATGACAATGGACTCGGGGTCCATGAAAAGTGTTTGTGTGCAACGAAATAACACCAAGCAATCAAAAGTGACCCAGTACAGACGAAGCAAGCAGAGCTAGCTTTGTGAATGGTTGTGAATCCGGTGACCATCGAGTTGTATTAATCGGGAAGATGTGAGACAAACCAATAGGATATGGAGAAAATACCATGCGCAAGACACAAGTTTCAGCCGTAAGAAGCAAGTTACCATTTTGTAGGGTTTTTTACTTTTTAGGAATTTTTTGAAAAATTTTGCCTTGTTTTGGATTTTTTTGATATATTAAGTGTTTATATTGTTTTGGCTTTTTGAACCATGGTAAACAATAGAAGAAAGGAGAAGAATAAAATGAAGGGCCTAAGGGCAATAGAAAGTTCCCTAGGTGGAAGAAAGGAGAAACAAATGACAAATAATGTCCTTGTTTAGTGGAAAAATTAAGAAAAAATAATTATTTGAAAAATAATTATTCACGAGAGTGTGAAGAAGAATAAAAATCGCCAGGGAGCAATAAAATTGTCCAAGGGAGAAGAAAGGGGTATTGGACAAAAAATTCCCCAATACGGTGAAAAAGAAGAGAAAAATAATTATTTTAATAAAAATAATTATTCCACAGCGAAACAGAGGAGAAAATGGTGATCGAAACGGGTTTCCCAGCCGTCTAACGGTGAAAAATAGGTTAATATACCCCGAGGGGGGTAAAAACATCACAATCAGTTCATTTTAACCGCTTAGTTTAGAAAATTTACCATGAGGCTCTGACACTCAGGAGAGATGGTGATCACACGAGACCGTTTGAGGCATCTTGGATCAGGGGTACCAGAGGCACGCGGACGAGGGGCCATTTGTGAGTATCACAACCTTGCTCTTAAATTTTGTCATTAATGCATTAATTAGGGTAATTAGGTGTAGAAAACACGTAGGCACAGGCATGGGTTAGGGCACGCATGTGCCACTTTGGGGATGTAGGCATCCATTTAAGGGCGCAGTGTCAGGCATGCATTTGCACACGGCATCAAAAATCATGCTTGCACACACATGCATGCGCACGCACAGCACACACGAAATGCGCTTGCGCGCACGCACACACCGGGAAAGGGGCACACATGTGAAAAGCGTGGCGCAGGCATGGGTAGGTAAGCACACACAAGTAGAACACATACACGTGCAAGCACCAATTAGGTGGCGCACACACCAAAAAGAGTGCGCATGCACCTAAAAGAGGGCGCACACACTGTGCGAAAACACACTGTGCGTAAGCAGCAAAAAAACATGGTGCACATGCCCAAAAGGGTGCGCAGGCACCCTAGACAGGTAGAAAAAGATAGGAAAGTGTCCAAAATGTGACACTTAGAAGAATTTTTAGGATTTTTGGGTTAACCCTAAAAAAATAGAGATAGATTTTTAGATGAAATGCTAGAAACTAATGAGTGGTGTGTGATTTTGCAGAGACATTTACTAGTGTTGCAGATGCGGGAGCATCACTCTCGATTGCCGAGTTAGAGGGAAGCATGCACGGTGCGCGACCGCCGAGAGATGGTTGTATTACTGGAGGCAGTGGGGCTGGGCCCGTGGCTCGGATGCCCTCCATTGTATTGGATCATGGCCTCCTGACTACGCTTGCCGAGCGATGGCACAACGAGAGTCAATGTTTTAGACTTGCCCAGGGGAGATGACAGTGATGATAGAGGATGTGTGGTGGATCCTGCATGTGCCCATGATGGGTACATTGATCGAGTATAGCCCAGATGTAGGTTTGATCAGAGCAGCATGCAGCACGTTATTCGGTGTGGATGACATCCCACATGACGGGATGACTGTGGCCTTACACGAGTGCATCTCAGACCTGACATTACATCGGGGGCCATTATACATTATGGCACTTATCAGTGGGTTTCTACTCACTGATAAGATAGGGACTTCGTTCTGAGAGGATTGCTACCAGTAGTACATGGGATTTACAGTGGTGAGAGGTATTGTTGGGGTCAGTGCATACTAGCCCATTTATACTGGGACTTGCATCTTATCACATACCATGGTCAGAAGACCGTGGGGCTAGCCTCACTATTACAGATATGGTCATGGGATCATATAGCCATTGGACGCCCTGTCAGCCCATTCCGAGTTCGAGACCCCGAGGAGCCATCATACATGGCTTGGATAGCAGTGGGCGGAGACATTCGTGGTCACCTTGGTAGCCTATTCAGATATAGGCGGGAGTTTGATGAGCTAGCAGTGATAGACATCATTTGGTGTCCATATAGACACTTCCAGTGGCTAGAGGATGCCACAGAGCTTAGCATGTGCTTGGTGGAGCACTTCTTGATCGGTCAGCCGCAGTTATATCATGGAGTTGTATCACATTGACAGTGTCGGCGATACAAGGCTAGGCCAAGTACAAGGGCAGGCCCATGACCGGATATCTGGCATGCTCGCAGGGACTCTGAGAGGTAGACTATGGGGCCTCGGATTATAGCATTCCTAGGCCAGGCCAATTTCCTATAGGGGGTCCCCAGGCATGGGATCCATTACGGCAGATTAGAGATCCAGGGACCACAACTGATTATGCAGCGTGGTATGCTACAATGTTACCCCAACGACTGACTATTCCAGAGGCAGCATGGGTAGCAGGTATTCACCCTCCTATGGAGGTATGGCATGGATCGAGCACGGGCTCAGAGTAGTAGCATTGGGCTAGACCCCGAGGATCCTTTTGATGGGATCCCTCATGATGGACAAAGCGCAAAGATGGTAGGGGACCGAGGCCACAGGGCCCAACACAGTAGCCTATGCCTCCACCCCGAGGCAGAGTATTTGAGTAGGGATAGTCCTCCGTAGTGTCGTATGGACCATTCCCCGAGGCACGTATAGCTTCACGGCCCGGCGCAGATAGCCATAAAGACAGACGATGTGCAGTGCACAAGCTCTTACGAGAGAGAGACGTGGCGAGAGAGAGAGAGAGAGGCTCGAGGCTGTGTGTGTGCAGCCATGAGTAGAGAGAGATAAGGCCCAAGCCCATATTGTTACATTACTTTCAGGGGGGATCAAGCTTGGGCCTGGCCAGCTAGGAGATGACAAGCAGCATGATAGAGCCGGATCGAGAGACAAATGCACAGGGGGACACAGATATCGAGTCTTTTACATCGATCCTAATCACAAATTTTGCACATGATCGTGGCACAGAGAGACCACGTGTATACATGTTATTAAGTAGCAGTAGCCCGAGAGGGACTAGGCCCACCACCGAGCTACAGGCGATGACGACAGAGAGAGATCGAGAGGCTGCCGCCTCTAGACAGGCCGAGGCAGACCTGGGTCGGGTTACAGGTGAGTGAGACACTACCCTTCAGTAGTGCTCACCTCAGGAGATGCTTGATTTGATTCGGGATGCCACCAGGCTTGGTGGGGAGGCACTCTTTTATAGGACAACATACTACAGAGTGGTGTCACTGGAGAGCAGAGTGGCATTGCCACAATTATTAGGATCGAGTGCATCTGGCTCTCATTCACGGAGGTCTGGTCATTCTACTAGATCAGTTAGACAGCCCCTTCTAGACCAGCCGGTGAGACCAAAGCCAGCATTGCCTACCTATGAGATGTCCGCATCCAAAGGACTAACACAGGAGCCCCAAAGGGGCGAGAGCTATGGTTGATAGCCACTTTTGTATTGTATAGATTCTATTTGTATGTATGCCTCTTATGAAGGCTGATTTTGATGTACAATGATTATAGACATGTATATTTTTTTATGATGCCTCATGATGAAGGCTTGATTCTTTCAGATACATGCCCCTTTTTGATGGCATTGTGTATCGCCAATGTATTTATGTTGAGCACTTGATCGAGACATGTGTATTATACTGAGACATTTTTATGTATCCTCATTGTACGCCTTACTTTACCGAAGGCATTTTGATATAGATACATTTGTATGTATTTTTTACACACATGTATTTTTGACACACATGTGTATATATATATGAGGACTCATTTTGTTTTATATATATGAGGACTCATTTTGTTTTGGCTCACACATGGTGATGAGATGAGGCACATCTTTTTTTTTGTTGATACATGTATATAGATGGTTTTTGCATTGTCTGTAAATATATGGGGAGCCAATTGATGACGGGACATGAATCGTGTTTATGTATCTTGAGCGGGTTTGTTGTCTGCATTGGATTCGATGCATGTTATTGTCTTGATTCAGCATTTGTGGATATTGTTATGACGCATTGTATTGTTGTTGTACTTTGATGTATGTGGCATGAGTGGGCATAATTCTATGATGTGAAATACCCCTTTCCAAAAATTACTATATGTTGGTTCTCATTGCATGTTGTGTTTGTTTAATTCAGCATGTATGGAGGCATTGTGACACGAGTGGGCATACATTGATTCTTGTTGCATGCTGCATGTTTTGATTCAGCACTTATGGATGTATTATCTGATTTTGTACTTTGTATGTATCTGATTCCAATGTATTAATGTATACATGTGCTGTAGATTGTAGATGATAGATCTGTAGATGATATCAAATGTTGTTTTCATGTGTTATTTTGATGTATATGGATGGGATGATATGATGATATTGGTGCGGGGGATAGATTATTGATTATGCGCAACCCCTCTTGCCCCCATTGATGATACGATATGTGATGATTAGCTTAGCATACATGCATGATGTAAAACTTAGCATTTTTGTTTATATATGATGTATAGATGATGCTAGATGTGATGATAGTGATGGTAATGTGATGTGAATGATAAAAAATAGAGCACATGCAAGAAACACAGCCAAATGCTACAAAGAACACCAGGAATTAATGCAATACACCCTGAATCACCATGCCTTATTAACAAGTAACAAAACACAACCAAATGCTTTAAGAAAGAACATAATGAATTAACACACTAGCATGTTGAAAACTCACCACAATATGCACAAGCAAGAATGAATCTATTCTAAGAAGAAAAGATAAACTATGACAAAGTACACCCAAGCAACAAACAACTCAAAAAGTAAGCACGCAAAACACTATACAAGCAACAAGCAAAACAAGGAAACAAGACCATGCAAGCAAATGTTTTTGTAAAATATGTTTTCATGTACCGATTTTCTATTGTTTTAGGTTTTTGTGAAACAATTTTCTATTGTTTTTGTGTTTTCTCGAAACAATTTTCTATTGTTTTTGTGTTTTCTCGAAACAATTTTCTATTGTTTTTGTGTTTTCTCGAAACAATTTTCTATTGTTTTTGTGTTTTCTGACGGTTTCCAAAGCTATGTGCAGGTAACCAAGAAAGCATGGATGCCCCCAGCATTAGGTGGGGAATATACAAGGGTAGAAGCCACACATTTATGAATAAGAAGGTGAAGTCATTGAGTTGCCCCCAGCGTAAGATGGGAAATAACGAAAGACCACATCCCTCACAGATGAATAGAAGAAGGCAAAGCCGGATCAAGGCTGGACAGAATGGTGTGCACAAGGAAACTCGGAGGTAGAACCAGGTCTAGGCCAAAGACAACTACCCTTCTAATATAGAATGCTTGTGAACAACGAATCCTCCTGAGGTGCTGGAAACCAGTTTTCACCCAAGGACTTGCCCAAAGTGCCACAATTGTGTGGTTTTCACTAGTGGACGACCTGTTTTCTCTTTTTCTTTTTCTGAATTTGTTTGATTTTTTTGTATTTTTTATTTTTATGACTTCCCTATGCCATGTTCAGGCATAAAATCTCTTAAGATGCATGGTGTTCATGGGCTCCCGAGAGCTCATCACCATTGGGGTGAGCCAACTTGTATGCCCCTGTGCCATACTTGGCAACTATGACATAGGGTCCTAACCAATGGGGTTCAAACTTCCCTTTCTTTTCTCACTCTTCTCTCTAGTGTTGAACTAGTTCTCCTTCATGACTAAATCACCAACCTCAAACTGACGAGGGATGATTCTCTTGTTATATTTTACGAGACTCTGTGTTGATATACTTTCAGGTGATTAAGAGTGCGAATGCACCTCTCATCCAGTAGTTCTAACTCAGCCAACCTTGCCACTCGATAATCTTCATCCTTATCCAGATAGTCTCGAAGAGAGATCCTTAGGGATGGAAGTTCAATCTCTAAGGGGATGATAGATTTTGTCCCAAACACTAGGGAATATGGTGTCACACCTGTAGGGGTGTGAATGGATGTTCGGTAAGCCCAAAGGGCTGGATGAATTTGTAGGTGCCAGTTGCGACCTATTTTGCTTGACCATATTTTCCATTATCCTGACCAAAGTCTTGTTTGTTGCCTCAGCTTGTCCATTACCTTGAGGGTAATATGGCGTGGACCATTTTAATCTGATTTGGAACCATTGGCAAAGGATTTTCACAATTTTATTCTTAAATGACTTCCCATTATCTGTAACAATGGCTACAGGAATGCCATACCAACAAATAATGTGATTCATGATGAATTTAGAAATTTGTGCTCCTGTGACATAGGTTAACGGGACGGCCTCCACCCATTTTGTAAAATATTCAGTGGTTTGTGATGATATGTGTATGACCATCAGAAGAGGTAGGAGTAAGCTTCCCTATTAAATCGAGTCCCCACTTAGAGAATGGCCATGGGGTAGTGATTGGTTGCAATGGTTGTGATGGAGCATGGATAAAATTTCCATACTTTTGGCAAAGCACACATTTTCTAACGTAATTGCAACAATCAGATTCCATGGTAGGCCAATAGTAACCTACTCTCAACAATTTCTTAGCCAAGACCATTCCGTTTGTATGCACTCCGCATACTCCTTCGTGTACTTCCTTGATTGCTTGGATTGACTCCGTCACATCTAGACAACATAACAGATTCCCATCATAGCCACAACGATAAAGTGTACCTCCTAAAAGGGTGTAATGGGCTATCTGGTGAATTAGGCTCTACTTTTCAGAGCGGAGATATCGGGAGGGAATGTGTTGTCCTTAAGATAGGTGAAAATGGGTTCATACCATGGTGAATGGGGACCAACAACCTCACAAGCCAGGTAAAGATTCTGGCATGTCATATGCGGGCTGGCGTAGATTTTCTACGAAGAATGGCATATCATTGTTCCCTGGCAGAATATGAAGCATAGCTCCTACATTGCCATAGCATCCGCTGATTTGTTCTACGCTCTTGGGATCTACTCAAAGGTGATGCGCACAAAATACTCCTTTAGAGTTTCCACTAACTTTTTGTAAGGTATGAGTTTGTCATCCTTAACCTTATACTCATCATTAACTTGTTTAATGATTAATTGCAAATCACCTACAACCTTAACATGATGAATATTCCACTTGATGGCCAGCTTCATCCCTGCAATGAGTGCTTCATACTCTACAATGTTGTTCGTGCAAGGGAAGGCCAAGCAAAGCCTGCAGTATAGGATCACCCGAAGGAGTAATAAGGACCACTCCTACACCTGAACCATGAAACGTAAAAGATCCATCAAAATGTATCTGCCATATGATAGATTCTTCAATGTAGAGCAAAGAGGCATCTGCAGTTCCAGACTCAAAGGCTCTGTGCTTTGCAAAGGTGCTTCCACTAGCTGATCTGCAAGTACTTGTCCTTTAACTGATTTTTGATGGAAAAATTCTATATCAAACTCACTAAGTAGAATGATCCAATTATCCATTCTACCTGTAAGGGTGGGTTTGGACAACAAATACTTGAGTGGGTCGACCTTCGATATGAGCTTGGTCTTAGTATTCAGCAGGTAATGGTGAAGTTTTTGAAAGGTAAAAACAACGGCCAAGCAAGCCTTTTCAATCTGAGGATAATTAAGTTCATAGGAAATGAGGGTGCAACTCAGATAGTACACCACTTTCTCCTTATGGTTAATGTCATATTGGGTGAGCAGCGCACCAATAGCGTATTGTGTAGTGGAAATATAGAGCAAAAGTGGTTCTCCCGGAGTAGGAGGCATGAGGACAGGTGGATTGGCCAGGTATTGCTTAAGCAAAGTAAAGGCTTGTTGTTGCTTGGGTCCCCAGATGAAAGTGACGTCCTTTTTAAGCAAATGGGTGAATGAGTGACATTTATCTGCAAGTTGTGAGATAAAGTAGCGAATGGCTTGAATTTTCCCTGCAAGCTACGTAGTTGCTTGATATTTTCAGT
This sequence comes from Taxus wallichiana var. yunnanensis, assembly GCA_018340775.1. Classification (NCBI taxonomy): domain Eukaryota; kingdom Viridiplantae; phylum Streptophyta; class Pinopsida; order Cupressales; family Taxaceae; genus Taxus; species Taxus wallichiana. The sequence goes on along the minus strand of CM031238.1, from coordinate 816,036,600 downwards.
GGAGGCATTTTAGTGATGGTGGAGGCATTTAGCAGGGTCTATATTTTCAACTTGACACAATGAAGCCCAATAATTTCCCACATGATAGCGCTCAAAGATTCAACCTAACTTTGTATTCCCACGCGGTGCTCAAAATGATAGGATGATCTTCTCTTGTTTTGGACTTTCCCAAGATGTCGTCCACGTAGTCTTCCATGATGTCATGAATCATATCATGAAATATTACTATCATGGCCCACTGATAAGTTGCTCCCACATTCTTAAGGCCAAATGGCATCACTTGATAGCAGAAGGTCCCCAAGGAGTTGTGAAAGTTGTTTTGTGTTGGTCCTCCTCAGCGATTTTAATCTGATTATAACCCGAAAAGCCATCCATGAGTGATAGCATTTCATATCCTGTTGTTGAGTCAACAATCATATCAATGTTGGGTAATGGAAAGTCATCTTTAGGGCAAGCCTTATTGATGTCCCTAAAATCATGCATGATTCGGATATCTGAAGCAGTTTCTTCAAGACAGGAACAATGTTCGATATCCACTTAGAATAATCAATTGGTCAGATGAATCTATTGTAAGCAACCTTTCCAACTCTTCCTTGACCAACAAGGCCACTCTTGGATGCATCTTTCGAGTTTCTATTTGATAGGCTTGGCGTCTACATGCACACAGGTTGTGCACAACCAAAGTTATATCTAGGCGGGCATGTCTTTGTAAGACCATGCAAACACATCAATGAACTCTCACAACAACATAGTGAACGTCTTTTGTTCTCTAGCTGAGAGTGATGCCCCCAATTTTACTATCTTGGGATCTTCTTCATGGTATCAATATTGACATCAATGGTTTCTTTGACTAACAATTTTGATAAATCCTCCATACGCGTAGGATCAGGAGGAAGGTTGAGATCTTCATCCAAGGATGTCTCCACGAGATTTTCATCCTTGGCATGGTCACTTTGTTTGTCCTTTGATTTTCTTATTTGTTTGTCAGCTAGTGCCTCAAAGAGGTTTTCACTGTGTGACTTGGACTTCGATTTTTGCCAAGGCTTTTCTTTAGAAATTTTCCCTCACTTTTCTTCAAATTTTGTTGACCACAAAGTTCAGCCTCCTTGCCAAAGTAGGTGCAGTGTCTAAGTCGATAGAGAAACCTTTCTTATGATCTCCAATGGGGATTGTATCCCTTATGCCCATAAACTCTGCAATAGCCTCATCGTTCTCAAATAAATCTAGTGGCACGTGATGTTGTTGGTCCCATTCAACAAGGGAAGGGTATACAAGGTTAAGGGTTGGTTCAATGGGGGTGATGGTCAGGACAGCGTTATTCATGAAAAGGTTCGTGGAGGCCAGATCTTCATATTGGCTACAATGGGAATCCGTATCGCTGTCTAAGTAACCGGAGCTATCCTCACGCTCATAACAAGTTGCATCTTGATCGTTGGGGTGCACTCCATAAGGATGAATCCTGATGCCGTATCTTTCTGTTTTGAAATGTGGAAGAGGGACTGGTTCTCTTTGTCCTTGTTCATTCCTCCCACATCCTAGGCCTTTGTAGCCCATGGAGTACATCATTCTGCTAGATTTTTCATATTTCGGGGTTTGATAACAAGATGGGCTAGTGTCCTCAAGGATCCAAGTAGTAGGTGGATCAAGCAATTTCTCCTCAGCTAACAAGCCTCCAGGAATGACCCAATAGTGTGTTCTTCTCTAGGTCTCCTAAAGCGGTAGTTGGGTCGACCTCTAGTCTTGGGTGACAAAGAGAGATCTGACACCAGGAGTGCTTGTTGTACATTATACTCCTCACAGCCATATTCCAGATTTTCATCTCCCATGAATCAAATGGAGAGGTTGAAGTAGACACCCCATGAGCGCAAGAACTAAGTGAATCTGAATCCACGTGGGATTCCATAGCCTTAGACTGGAGCGGAACGGCTATATCTGCGGAGGGACATGCATATGTACCCTTTCGTGTAAAGCTATTGAGAGCTCTACAATGAGAAAAGGGCTCTGAATCTCCTGGTATTGTTATCGTATGTCCCTCATGCTTCAACTTGATGCATTGATGAAACGTTGATGGCACGACCTACATGGCATGAATCCATGGTCGGCCTAGAAGCATATTATATGGAAGTTCCAAGTCTAGGATGTGAAACTTCATCTGATGAAAAGTGGGGCCCACCTCCATGGGCAGCGTGATGGTGCTTGCTGACTCTCTTTCCATGTTGTCGTATGCGGTGATAGTGATAATATGGGACTCAAGATCTTCCTCCGTATGCCCAATTGTTTGACCAACTTAAGCGTGCAGATGTTCAATCCTAATCTGTTGTCCATAAGCACCGTTTGATGTTCCAAAGTGGGTGACAACTACCTCAATGTACAAGGGAAGATTATGTGTAGGATTCTCGGTAGGGATCTCCCTATGGTTGAAAGTAAGATGCTCACTTGGGGAAATGTTTGCCACCGCAGCTTGAAGGTGTGTAGGATCGACTTCTAAAGGCACTCCCGACCCCTGAAGAGTTTGATACAGGATGTCCTTATGCACATTGGAAATCTTGAGAAGGTCTAAGATCGAAATCTTAGCGGACGTCTTCTCAAGCTGTTCTAAAAGGTTATACTTACCAGTATGTGGGGTCGACGGAGAGGGGTCTATAATTACAAGGCGGGTGCGCCTTGTTACCGCAGCGCAGTATTTTCCCTTAATCTGGATAGTGTTGACATGGTTAGCAGGGGAGCGAATACATCTGATAAGAAAATCATAATGATTGTTATCTCTCTTGGTATACAAGTAATTCACGGCTTTATAAGTTTGGGATGACTCTCCCCGATCCGGTTTTGCCTTTTTCGACTTATCATGCTTGGGAATGGTTCCTTATAAATCCCCATTTTCTCGTTAGGTGTTTGCGTGTGGCCAGGGTTATCCACCTCTATCTCCCCATTGTCAATGAGGTCTTGAATATAGTGGTGAAGTCATAAACATTTGTCTATTTTATGACCTTTAACGCGATGCATTTTGCAATATTCATGCTCCTTATACCATGAAGGTTTAGGAGCGTTGTCGTCAAACGGTTGTGTTGTAGGATAGGTCATCATGTGGGCCACATCCAACTATTTTAGTATGACTGACAATGGTTCATTGAGAGAGGTGAATGTTCATCATTTTGGTGGTGGTTGAATTGGGCCCTTGGTCAGTTTAAAAGGTTGACCAGTTTGGACCGTTTGAACGCGTTTGGAATCAATGATTCCGTCTCCCACCACGTTTTTGTTTTTGTTGAAGATCTTGGGATTTTCCATGGGTTTGACACTTTGGTTGTCTTTAGATTGGTTTTTAAGGGTGCCTTTGGCAATGAGATCCTTTTCTATCTGAATCCCTTTCTCGATAACCTCCTCAAAAGTATAGACACAATGCATTTGGAGGTGGAAGGCAATATCTGGGTTGAGATTGGGAACGAAGATACTGACCAGCTGCTTTTTAGGGAAAGCACAAGGGAAGTGACTGGCTATCCCTCTCCATCATTGGAGGAAGCTAGTGAAGGTCTCATTTGGGCATTGCTTGGCACCGCACAAGTCTACCATGGTGACATCACTCTCTATGTTATACGAGAAGTGACGCATGAATCTTTCTACGAATTTTGCCGGTGGAAATTGATCCCTGTGGTAAGCATGTAAACCATTCCAATGCTTGACCTCCAAGACTCTTGGGAAAAAGTCTGATAAGGTAATTATCACTATAAGACACCTCTTGACATGCCATGTAAAAATCTTTAACATGATCCCTTGGGTCTCCCTTTCCTTTGTATTTGTTGAATTTTGGCATATCAAATTTCTTTGGAAAGGGTTGAAGGGTCATTGTCTTGTTAAAAGGATAGGGGCACAGCTCTTCATATTGATATTTCCTGATGCTCCCTATATTGCTCTCTTGTAAGCTCGCAAGCATTGCTTTCATAGATTGCACTTCCTATGCGAGCAATTGTTCTTTAATGGGAGAAGCAGGGATGTAAACACGATGGTACCCTATGTCCTCTTCTCCTTGTTTTTCTTGATGGAGTTTGTTGATCTTAACCTTAGGCCTCACCTTTTGAATGTTCCTATTTACATCTTTCTGTACATGGTAAGTAAGCAAAGCAAGTTGTCATCTTAGGTTGCTGATTTGTTATTGGATTGTGGCTTGGTTTATAGCCTCTTCTTCTAAAGGTTCCTCCTCTTTCGTCTTGTGGAGGGTTCTTCTTCATCTCAAGTTCTATTTTGTTTCTTTGTGGCACTTTGAGGAGGGGTATTCTATGCCCTACCACTTTATCATTTTCTTCATAAGAAGTGGAAGCATGCCCACTTGTTAAAATATCTTCCATATTGATAAGGGGGCGTTCTTCCTCAGTAGTTTCATTTGTTTGTAGTATTGGTTCATTCTCGATGGGCAATTTGGCCCCTAATTCAACGACCCGAGCCAACACTCTGTCTTTGTTTCTAAGAAGAAATTCATCTAGTAGAGTAGGGTTAAAATCAAAGTCCGTGCGTGGTGACTCTAATTCATTTCCACTATGGTCGACCATTTCTTCTGTTTCCTTTTCTGTAGAAAATAGTGGTCCTAGATCGTGTCCGATGAATGGGTTTGATCCTTGTCTATTAGAGGTTTCCCAAGCTTGCACCTATTGTTCCTCATATGTTTGTTTCTTTAACCCTAGACGCGTCTTGGGAGCCATGTTTTTGTGATAAGTTTCACTAAGGTAAGTTGTAGATTTGTTCAAAATTCAATGACTACCCCTAAGTGAAACACAAGATGTACATGTTAAGAGTAAATTAATAGTGTGAGAATACCAATGTGATAGAGTGATAAAGTCACCAATGAAACAATCATTTGGTATCAAAACTTGATTAAATGAAGTATTTCCTAGACTACGTTTCAAAGTAATTTGCGACGCCAGATGATTAACAAGATGTCTCCACTTATGCCAAGTTCAAAGGAATGAACAAGATGTAAGTAAATACACAAAGTTAAATGCGATCTCCCAACCAAGATATACGATGAGCAAGCTCAAATCTGATTAAGACCTATATCTCAAAAAGTTCCAATTACGATTTGCGAATGACACAACAATATCACCAAGATATGTTAACCCACTTTGTAAGAAAGTGAAGTATTGATATCGAGGTGTTATTGATATAACATGCACAAATGGTAATGCCTAGCACCTTTTGAAATCGAGGTAATAATAAAACTGAACCAAAAAGCTCAAAGTATAGCTAGGAATAGTTAAGAATGTGTGCAGTGTAACCATACAATATAGGTATTTATGTCAAGTTTACAAGAAACAAGACGTAAATATCAAAATTGTAATGATACAAGACAAACAAGCTAACTCTTCTAAGGAAGTCCGCGGTGATGAACCACACCTAACTACAATGACGATCTTGATGTGGGTATCAAGATCACAATGGCTACCAAATGACGTGAAAATGCCTCCACTCACTTTAGACGTTTAACTAACCCAGCCGCAAACATGGATGGGCATAAACGGACATAAAAGTGAGAGAAACAGTCGAATGGAAACACAAAGGTAATCACACCTCTTTTGATCAACAAAGTGTCAAAAGAATATGAAGGAAATAAATCAAGAAAAATGATGAAAAATGCTAGCCTCACTTTGGTAGAGTTTTGCCTTGCCCTAAGGCAAGTAAAAACTAGGCGAAAGTAACACATCACACGTTTCTCAAAAAGAAGGTTCACAACTCAACACTATTTTAAAATGGTCAAAGTGGGCTCCTGGCCAAAGTATATTCTCCTAGGTGGTTCTCTCACCCTAGGTGTTACAAAGTTGCCACGAGCGAGTGTGATTTACCCAAAAGTCACACTGACTAGTTTGGGAGTATCTCAAACTTTACTTTACCCCCTTCAAGAATAGTAGGCAACTAGTGCGTCTACATGTACTATCACTGGGGTCACCACAATGGACAACCTATAACGCTATCTCACAAAGGAATCACTATTCAAGTAGGTAGTGCGAGCACTTCCCGCTTCGTCCCACAAGGTTCCCTCTTGTGTGGACTACTTTTAGGTTCTTGGAACCACCCCCATTGTTGTAGCTTAAGGCGTTATGCCAAAGGGGTTATGTTCCAGTTAAGCGAGAGGGACATACCCTTTTCTGAAAACTGCAATAATACAGTGTTTTGAATATGTTGTTCTTTTTATCTTTTTAATTTAGATGTGGTTTGCTTGAACAACGTTTGGCAACCTGCAAGAACACGTGTATTAGAAGTTTTTGAATTTTGTTTCATTTCCTTCATTCTTTGACAAGCATTTTGGTCCTGAATGACGATGATTAGTAATTGTCCATCAAAAGAGAAGGCACCATTTCTAATTCTCCAGATCATCCAAGGACGCAAGAGAAGAGCATACGTGATGTCGTCACAAATCTCAAAAGATAACCAAATGGAACAATACTTTAATTTCAACAAATGCCAAATTGACCAATTCTAACTAAAATACCCTTAACAATCTTAAAGTGGAAAAGGTCTTAAGAATCATTTCTGATTCCCAAGGTCACCCCAAGGGACATGAGGGAAGAGCATACGCGATCTCAATCCCGTTAGTAAATAATGCAAAATACTATCTAATCAAATACCAACATGTAAAAACAACCTGCAAAGATAGATATGTGATTAGAGAAACTTGCAAAAAAGTTAGCACATCAACCCTTTAAATCCAAAAATGCAAAAGGATGCCTGCGCCCCTTTTTCTAGTGTATGTGCGCGGGTTAGGGCGTATGCACCACCAAAATTTGTTTGTCGGCACATAGTGTACCTACGCCACCCGAGAGATGTGTGCGCCCCTAAAACAACGACCTACGCCCTAAAACAACACCTGCTTTGTGGATTTTTAGATCAATTAAATGCTGCACCACCCGAGAGGTGTGTGCGCCATGAAAACAACATACACGCTACTCTGAGAAAATAGACAGGAAAAATAGATAGAATAACCGTATTACTAGAAAAATATACCTGCGCCACAAAAATCACATGTGCACTGGTTAGGGCGTGTGCGCCATTCGACAAAGTTTCTAATCAGTGCAAAGGTATAGTACGAAACTATGTGTGCACCCGGTTAATGCACCTGCACGCGGGTTAGGGTGGATGCGCTAGGGTTAGTGCGCCATGCCCAGGGGGTCCACCGAACGAGTGACAAAATTTGACAAAGATGCTTGCACCACTAGAGAGATGTGTGCACCCCTAAAATCATGCCTGCACCCCAAAATCACGTCTGCGCTCCTAAAATTGTGCCTGCTAGACCTGCAACCACAGTACGGAAAAGGATGCAAAAAACTTCACAATACTCTAAATTTTGACAAGTTAGTTCAAAAATGGCAATGATCCATTAAAATTAAGGCTATAAACATGAAGTAACACATATTAAATGAGCAAAAACTCCAAAAAATGGAAATTAATTACTACATGTGCATATCAAAAGTTAGCCAAAATAATGAAATTTAAACTAAAATGCCATGGGACTAAGTGTCCCACCGGGCGTGCCAAATGTGTGCAAGTGTTTGTTTCTAACTAATGCTAAATATGAATGGAAGACTAACACCTAAATAGTCTTGATTAGCAAGAATTAAACAAACATTCTAAGCACCATCATGATAAGAATTAATCAAGGGTTAGATGCTAACATTTATCAATAAAACTATGAAATCAACAATGTTAAGTATCTAAATAACCTCTATTCTTTAACAACATGCAAATGAAAGAACCTAGGTAGGTTCCATGGCTATCAAAAATAATTGTCCTTAATGTTCCAAGAACCTAGGAATGGGCGCTAATCAAAGTTGGGCTACAAGACCCTTTTGATACCTCCCATATGACCCAAGCACTTTAAGAAAGAGGCTTAAACTCTTCAAGATGATGAACTCTTAAGAAAACAAGGTGCAAGCTCTTAGTCTTTTTGCTATATGCTTTGCATTTGCTCTCTTAAGGAGTTTAGGTGTAAGTAAAAAGGTAGGTGGAGGGCTCTTTATAGAGCCCAAAGGATAAAGAATTTAACACATCCTCATGAATGTGGGATAAAGGTAAAACATGATTAGGAATGGATATGGTTTCTTTATTAAGAGTAACCTTACTTTAGAAGGGTTTAATACATGTTTAGCAAGTCATGGGAGTTGGGGGTATTTTAATTAATCAAAGGTGATTAACTAATAGGTAGGTGTAAGCTTATAGAAGCCAATTAGAAGAATAATAGTGCAATTTAGGCTATTGTGAGGGGATTAAATCAATTAAATATTGATTTACTAGTTAAATGAAGGGGAAGACTAATTAATTAATAATAATTAATTAATCTAGATAGAATAGGTGATTTAATTAACGAAAGTCGTTAATTAGGTTGTTAGCTGGATAGGTGACTTAATCAATTAGCGTATTGTAATTAATTAACGACAACAAGAGGGAATATGAGCATTTTTTGATGATATGTTGTCGATTTACGAGAAAGGGGATAATTAGTGTAATTTAAGTATTTAAATTGCTTGGGCGTAATTATAGGTGTCTACAAAGAAGAATTAATATCATTTCATTGCATACTTTCGATCAACTCAAGATCCCAAAGGAATATGTCACCTGTAGAGGCCCGTAGTGCTCCACGCTTTGAATGATGTTGTTACTCCCACCTTGGGAATGGTCATTCTTCCCATCCACGTTGGTGAGAAAATCATCCATGAGGCCTTTTACATTATTGAGGGAGAGTTTCAATACAATGTTCTCCTTAGATGACCATGGATCTATGTCATGCATTGTGTCCCCTCTATGCTCCATCATTCCCTTAAATACGAGCTCGAGGAAATATTCTCACGCTCCCGAGGACGCTCATCCCTTCTAAGGGTATAACATGACCTATAGACCAAATGATGTACTCATTCCTAAGAACGATCCATCTGCACCGTCTACCAGCTCAACCATTCCCTCATCCAAACTCCCTAATGGTGACTCCCTAGATAACGTAATGGAAAACTTACGATGGGGGAGTATCGTCTCCTCACACTCAACACTTTTCCCACTCCTCACCATATCATGGTAGACCTGATAAGGTGCCTATGTAGCAACCAAATGTCGGGTATGTTGTTTCTTTCAATCCACCACATCTTCACACTAATCTTATTTATGGTGGTTTTGATACCCCCTCTTCCCACATTGATGATATTCCACATGCCAAAAATTATACCGATGGTTTTGGCTTTCTCAAAAACCCATATTTTTCCTATGCATATTTCCATCATTTCACATGGAATGGATTCATCCTAGGTCATTATGAGCATGGCCCACATGGCCTTATACCCGATCAATGTCGTAAACCTCGTGAAAAGTTTGGGTTAGGCTACAAGGAGCAATCCTCTGATCCCTGTTCCACCATCTAAGATACTCATGGACATGCCTCCTCCACCTCTTTTGTCTTTTTGACATTCAAGACGTGGACATATCTTCTCTACCTTCTCCATATTTTCCAACCCTCGAAGAGATGGACATGATTTCTCTACCTTCCCCATCTCTTCTGACTCCCAAGACATTAACATACCTTCTCTACCAGCTTGAAGAAATGGAACTAGATGACACCATTTCCATTGATTCTACTTGTTTTTAGTCTCCACCATAACTTTGGGACTAGTCACTTATCAGTGTGAAAATCAGACAAGGTCCCTTCCCTTTTCCATCTAGACATGATAGAAGAATACTCTCCTACTATTAACATCCTTCAGTGTGCTAATGATGATGTCATTCTTTCCCACATGGGAAGATTCTTATCTTCAAAATACCTTGCCATCCGACACACCTACTCTTCTCAACAAAGCCACCATTAATGTCAATATCAGGACTCCTCAGGAGCCTCACATTCTCAAAGTGGGTCAATCTCTTGATCCACATGAGCTAGAATATTTCATTGCGCATTCCTCTCCCATCATAGCTAGACATTTACATGGTCATATTCAAACATGTCAGGTCTTGACCCTTCTATCGTCATCCACAATATCATCACCTATCCCAATGCTAAACCAGTAAAGCAAAAGCTTCACCACATGCATCCTCGCATTTCCCTCCTTGTTAAAGAAGAGTTACAATGCCTTCTTTTTTCAACTTCATCATTCCCATTGACTATCCTCAATGGGTTTCTAACATCATTCCATCTCTAAGGCATCAGGAAAACTCCTTATATGTACTAATTTTTGAGATCTCAATCTTGATTGCCCCAAGGACAACTTCCCTCTTCCAAACATTGATTAGCTTGTGGATCTACCGCATGCCATGAAATGATTTCTCTCATAGATGGTTTCTTTGGTTACAACCAAATTCTCATCGCACTAGAAGATCAACACAAAACCTCCTTCATTAATCCTTGTGGGACCTTTTGTTATCGCATCATGCCTTTTGGTTTAAAGAATGCCAACTCTACTTATCAACTTGTCATGACTTATATCTTTCATGATCTCATCCATAAAACTATAGAAGATTATGTTGATGATATTCTAGAAAATCTAAACATCAATGCAACCATATTTTCATTTTCAAAATCCTTTTTGAGCGCCTTATTCATTTTTGTCTACGCATCTCAATCCAAATGCAAGTGTGTATTTGGAGTCTTAATAGGTAAAATCCTTGGCTTTATCATTTCTATTAGGGAATTGAAGTTGACCCTACAAAAATTAAGGTAATTATTGAAATTCCTCCTCCTTCCAATCTCAAGAAACTTTGTAGCCTTCAAGGCCACCTTCAATTTTTTTTTGTTTCATCTCACAACTCTCTCGATCATTGTCAACCTTTTCATCACCTCCTTCAGAAGGACATAGAATTCAATTGGGATCATGATTTCCAGAAGGCTTTTGATGATCTTAAACAATATCTCCTATCTCCACTGGTGCTTACACCTCCACACGAGGGGGAGCCATTTTACTTGTACATTTCTACCACTAATCACGCTCTAGAGCCATGCTAGCACATCATGATGACCAAGGTCATGAGCAGGGATGTTTATTACATCAGTTGCACTCTTCATGACTATGAAACCCACTACACTAAAGCTAAAAGGTTGTGTTGCACTCTCTTCTTTGCTACATCTAAGCTTTGACATTATCTTCTCAATCACAAGACTTATGTCATTACTAGCTTTCATCTTCTCAAGACATTACATTCTAAACCTTATCACAAATGATCGCATTACTTGATGGCCCATGCTCATGATGGAGTTTGACCTCGAGTTTATGTATTGAAAATCCATTAAGGGCCAAGTTATTACTAGATCAATTAGTAAAAGCCCTCTTCCTAGTATGCAACTTCCTCATGAGCAATTTTTGAATGAATCAATCAATCACTTTTATCATGAGAATGGCATCCTTAAATTCACTCTTTTCTTCGATGGCTCTAAGTGTCAACAAGGGGGATGCGTGGGTGTTGTTCTTAATCCTCCTTGGGAAAATCCTATTCCCCTCACATATAAACTCAATTTGAAGTGTACAAACAATATGGCAAAGTAAGAAGCCCTTGTCTTGGCCTTGAAACAACCGTCTTTCTAGGTGTTCAAATTCTTGACATCTACGGGGATTCCGAGCTTATAATCAAATAAGTCATAAGAGAGTATCAATGTAAAAATGATACCCTTAAAAATATCACGACATTGTTTATCTTCTCCTTAAAGCCTTTGATTCCTACACCATCCAAGTTGTTCCCCGAGACTAATCATTTTGCTAATACAATGGTGCCCTCATGGCTCTCATCCCATGGACAATAGAGGAGTCTAAGCTTCATGTCATTGTTCATCACCGTGATCAACATTTCCATGAATTACCACAAGTTAATCTTATTGAATCTAGTTCATTAGACCTTTGGTATTCTCAAATCTTTGATTATTTATCCCAATCCATTATTCCTCCTGATCTATCCAAAACACTAAGAGGTCTTTTCTTCAATGTGTTAACCATTATGTGATCCTTGGCAACATTCTTTATAAACGTGGATTTGACAGTGTTCTTCTCCAATGTCTTAAATCCCATGAAGCCTCCCGAGCCATCTAAGAAGTCCACGATGGTATTTGTGGTGGGAACTTTAGTGGCTTATCCATTTCTAAGTGAATTCTTCACCTCGGCTATTATCTGGCATTCTCTCAATCATGATTTTTGTGAGTATGTTAAGAAATGTGAAAACTATTAGCACCATTCCAATCTTATTTGTATTCTTAGTCAAAATTTGCAGCTGACTCAGGACCTTTGGCCCTTTGCACAATGGGGTCTTGATCTCATCAGCCTTATCAATCCTCATCCTTCATAGCAACATCATTATATCATCACTACAACTGAATATTTCACTAAATGGGTGGAAGCAATCCCACTCACCTCAACTAAATTTGGTCTAATCATTAACTTTATTTATCAACATATTATTTTCCACTTCGGCGTTCCCCACAAACTTGTCATGGATAATGAAAAGTCCTTTAAAAACAAAGATATCAAGAAAATATGTAACGCATTCAACATCCAACTCAACTTCTCTTCTCCATATTATCCTCAAGTTAATGGCCAAGCTTAAAGCTACCAATAAAACCCTTCAAAACATTCTTGCTAAAACTATTGATCAAGCAGGTCGTAATTGGCATCTCTAGCTTCCTTTTGCCCTTTGGGCCTATCGCACTAGCATTCATACCTCCATGAGGGCTATGCCTTTTTCTCTTGTTTATGGTTCCAAATTCATCCTTCCTCTTGAAGTTCAAATTCCCTCTTTCATGTGTCCTTTTGTGACTTCATATCTGATGAAGACTATCGTCAGCTTGCCTAGCAAAGACAGCTCGAGTTGTTAGATGAGTGTCACCTTCTCGCTCTTGAACACCATCATGTTTACCAAGAGTGCATTAAACATGCTTACAATAAGCACCTTAAGGAACATGAATTTAATGTCGGTGACCTCATCCTCAAAGAAAATCAGAATGTCACTACTCTAGAAAGGAGCCAACGTGGAAAGTTTTCCCCTAACTAGATTGGACCATACATTATTACACACAAGTATGGATCGGGAGCCTATCGTTTGGCCTCCTTGATGGTAAACCGTGGTGGAGCCTCTTAACGCACTACACTTATGACCATTCTATTATTATCACATTTACCAATGTACCCTTAGTCATATCCTTAGATCATTCCTCCATCTTAGCCTCTTCCATCTCGCGTTGTAATGATTTGGAATTATGTGGTTTTACATCACTTCCTAAATGTGACCTTAAATATGAGCACCACGGATCTGCCCATAGCATATTCCTTATGGATGAGTTCTCCCCTTGGGTGATAACTTCATGATCATCACATCCATTACCCTCTTATTCACCTATTGGAACCATGCAAAGGATCTAGGGGTGTCTCTTGTACATTATTTATCCCCTCCTAAGTGGTTTACTTAGCTAGTCCTAGCTCTCCCCCATGTGAAATTCAAAAAAATCATCATGGATGCTCTTATAAAAATATAAAAGTTATCAAAAATAGATTGATCCCTCGAAGGACAATTGTTCATGTAAAAAGAAGAAGAAATCAAAAACATGTAAATCAAAATCAAAGTCAAAATTAAATTAAAATAAATAGATCGATCCCTCGAAGGATGGCTACTCCTTACGATTCGAAGGCTTCTCGCATTGATCAGCCTTCCATTTTATTAGCATCCTTAGAAAGCTTCCCGCATTGATCAACTTTCTTCTTGCAGACTTCTCGCATTGATCAATTTTTGCTCTTTCCCCTTCCTAGAGTTGGGGCATAGTTTTAGGGAACACCATTTTTGGAGAACCTTCTTCCCTTGTACAAACACATCTCAAACTCCTTTTTCATGTCAACATTAGGTTTATGAGATCATTTCATCCATTATTTCCTTATGATATTTTAAATGACTAACTATCGTTGGTTATTTGCTAACATCAGTTTTGGTCGCATGTGCCTTACATCACCTAGATCCCCTTCTTGTTTACCTCCAATGTGATTGAGGCATATTTTCCTCACACATTCCTTGATATGACGTGGAGATGTTTATATCTATAGGTTTTTATCATTAAGGTTGTGTCTTATCTTCCTCCTCATCTGATCTTATCTTCTCTTTCTCATCCTAAGTCCCACTGGGCCATACATGTTTCCCCTTTAAGATATGCCTCTTAACCATTCATTTATTTAAGTCCATATTCGTGACCATACTCATCTTTCCCTCCGGGCATTTTATTATGATATTCAAATTATCCCTTTTTCAGGCATACATTCTTTTTTCAAAGTCCACATTTGTGGCCATATTCTATATTTTTCCTTTAGGGCATTTTTTTTCATATTCTGAATCCTCTCTTTCTCATTTCAAAGTCCACTTTCGTGGCCATATTCTATATTATTCATTTAGGTAATTCTATTTTCATAGTCTGAATCCTCTCTTTCTCATTTCTAAGTTTACCTTTTGTGGCCATAATCACTCCTCTTTTGGGCATTTTTAATTCACAATCCTATCTAATCCATGAAGTCCTCCTTTGAGGCCATATTCATTTTCCCCTTTGGGCATTACATTCTTCATATCAAGTCCACCCTTATGGCCATATTCATGCCCTTCTTAGGGGCACCATATTCTCATTCTAAGTCCACCTTTGTGGCCATACTTTCCCCACTTAGGGCATATTTTGTTTCCCTTTTTGCCTTTGCATGCCATACTTTCCCCTTTTGGGCATATTGTTTCATCACTCACTTGTTCATTTTTCCATCTCACCCTTTTTTTTCATTCCTACTACTACACACCATATCCTTTCATCCTCATCCTTGTGGATGCATACCTATTCACTCGATTCCTCGTGTATAAAGGATTTTGCATACCTTTTCACATATAGTTGTGCATATTTTGATGACTTTCCTATGACCCGTTGGTCATCCCGACTTGCATCCATACTAATGATCTTCACCCACTCACTGGTCCATAGAATGTTGTAGCCTATCTCCATTGAGATAGTAATTTTCCTCTACCAATGTGATATTGGAGTCACCGCCATAGTTTTTATCGATATTGTGATCCTTTTTGCTTAGGGCATCTTGCCTTGGTAATCATTTTACCCTTTTTTACCTACCCACCCTTTATCATATACCTTTTCAAATGTGTCATCGATTTCCCTTGATGTCATCGATCCCCCATTTGAGGGGGAGCTCATCATCAATCCTTTTTATTTTCCACCAACTCTCATCGTTTTTGTCTCATGGCTTGCTAATCCAAACCACTCAACAAAAAGGGGGAAATGTAGACACCTAAATTTGGTATCTATACTCTTGATCACCCGTGTGCACATGTTTATTTAATCCATCCCCCTCATTTAATTAAATTCCCACTTTAATATCTATCACATTAATTTACATTAATTAATTATGCTTCAATTAATTAATCAATTAGTCCATAACCTTTTCTTCCCTTGCCCTAATGGACTTTTTATTTCCTTTCCCTACACTTTTTCTAACCTATCTCTATTTCTAACTCACCTACACCTCATCCTAAAACACCATCTTCCCACCTAATGCTTTAAAACATTCAATCTTATCCTTAAAAACATAAAATCACACCAAAAGCAGAAAAATCCTTCAATTTTGGAAACTTACCCCTCAATTAGCGACGACCAAATTTACCATTGTCGCCCTATAAAGTTATATGCTTTCTTTCCATTCATCACTAGTTGCATGCACATACCCCAGCTTTCTTACAACCTGCGAGCTACTCCTCATGCCTGAACATCTTTGCAACGATTACACACCTCTAAGATCTCCTTCTAATTTTTTTGCATTTCTTGTGGACATTCCTTTGTGAGGTTATCATTATTTGGTATCATTTTATGCATTTATTATCATATTATCATTTTCTTGTTTTCATCTAACCATTTATAGGTCCAGGAATGGTCGAGACTCCATTATCAGCATATTCTATCGCTTTTCTACTTGTAGATTCTTTGATCTAACTTGTTTCCCTTGGCCTTGTTTAACATTTCCCGCAGATCACCATCGATCTACCCTAGTCCCCATCGACCCTAGCCGGTCATCCTCATCCTTTTTGTCTCAAATTCTTGTTAGTTCTTATTCCTGCCCTTCTATGGTTCCTGTGCCCTAAATCTATGATCCCGCTTCTCTGAACATGTCTAGTTTTCATCCCAAATCCACCATGATCCTTGTTACCTTGTATTCCTTTCATTTCCTTACCTCAAACCTCCTCTGCAGGTTGTTTCCAGTGTCTATAGGCCTCATATGTCCGAATTACATTCAGAGCATCCAAATCTACACTTACGATTATTGTTCCATCCTTTTGTCTCGGTCACCATCGACTGCTTACATAGTCTAGGTCACCGCCAACCTGCACTCGGATACATTTAATTTAAATTTCATTTCAATTAAATCAACATTAAAAAATCATATTTACTCTCAAACTCTGTAAATCCTTTAGTTTCTGCATATTTTTAGTTTATATCTACTTTGTATCAATTTTGTTTAACAATGGAGGTTGACATCCACCGAGGAAGTTAAACACTTCTCAGGTCTATTTTGTCAAGAAACCCCCACCCAATCCATCTAATCAATATCATTTTCATTCTTATCTGTAGGTTTCAACCGATTTGCACAAGAACGAATCCACCATCATCTTGCACTGTATCACATCGCATCCGAGGTAACATAAACCCTCCAACATTTCTAATTTTGCTAGTTTCTTTAGTAGCTAGTGCATTAACTTCATTAAGAATGAGAAACTTAGTAAACAAAGACACTAATTGTATGATGACTAGCACCAAGGATAAACAAACAAGTTTTAGACAATAATCCAATCACAAATAGTAACTACTCCCTACGTCTCAAATGTGGTTTGGTATAAAAATGAAAACACAATGTCAATGCTTAAATCAAGTTTGGAATAAACAAGACTTAAGTATCAAAATGATGTTGAAGTGATTCCTAAACAAGGTATACTCAAACTTGTTCAAACACAAACAAATTCCAAGTCTTGAAAAATGGAAGTTACAAATGTGGGTATCGTAATAGTATAACTTGGATACGTTAATCAAGCCTTTAGGAAAAGTAAGATATTAGTATGAAAATAGTATTGACATGATGCAAACAATGTAACGATGACACTTTTCAAAACTCAAGGCAAATTTTGGATAGAAACAAGGTCTAAGTATAACAAGAAGTTGATAGTTTGTGAGAAGCACAACAATACAATCTAGATACTTAGATCAAGTTTTCCAAATAAAACAAGACGTAAGTATCAAAAAAATTGGGATGATGCAAGCATCATAACAACTCAAGAGGATATTAGTGATGATAAACCTTAGCTACAATGAGATGAGTCTCAATATGGATGTGAGACAATGGCTATCAAAACATAAAGACATATCATTCACACTTTCAACACTCAAATTCCGACATTACAACCTAGTCATGTGAGTAGAATACAAAAGTGGTGGACACGATTATTTTTATATGCACATGTATGTATGCTCTCTTTTTTCCTAAAAGGGAAACAAGAAAACAAAGGAGATAGACCAAGTGGTGATGAAAAATACTTGGTGTAACTTTGATAGAGTTTCACTTTTCTTAGGACAAGGTAGAAACTAGGACAAAGTAACACTTTGTAAGTTTCGTGATGAATGTCATGCGACTCCAAATTTAATGGACTCTCCCCTTATTTTAATAACAAGGTTTTGACTCCGAGAAAGTTTTTTCTTTGTGAGAGCTCTTTGGAACATGATGGATAAAGTCAAGTTGGCCCCAATGCTAAATGGTTTCCTAGGATTTTTTTCACAAACTTACCAATTCTTACCTAAGAGAGGTATGTATTTCTAGAATTTCTTCTAGAAAATAGACCATTACCCCACAATCAAATTAATGAACGGGGCCTCATATGGGTAACATGAAGCTTTTCTCACAAGGGTTTTCAACTAGTCAAGTGGGTAAGGGGGCACTTCTCATTTCATCCACCAATTCTCTCAAGGTGTGGACTACTTTGGGTTCCTGTGGTAAGCCTCACAATGAGTTTTAGGCTTATGTCAAGATACTTCCCACACTTAAAAGTGGATGAGCCATAGGTCTTATCCGAACCTGCAAATACAATGTTTTGAATAAAGTGGTGTATTTTTATCTTTGATCTTAATGAGGTTTAGTACACCATTGACAACCTATAACACACGTGTATTTAGTATTTTTTAGATCCCTTTTCTTTAACAAACGAGTATGGTCCTACACTCAAATAGTTAGTAGTTATCCAAAAGATCTATAATATTATGAAAGAGGATTAAATGTTGTTTTTGGTTCTCAAGATCATCCAAGGATGCAAGAGAAGAGCATACACAACAAGTAACCCAACTAGATAACAATGAAAAACTTTTAAAATCAAAGAACTACCATAATGCTTTGTACAAAGTTCATCCAAATTAATCCAAGTGTTTAGAAAATGAAAACTAAAGTTGCTTTTGATTCTCAAGATCACACAATGGTGCAAGAGAAGAGCATACACAAAATTTAGCTTAACTCATATCAATGAAAATATTTTAAATCAAAGGATCATAACAATGCTTTATAAAAGGTTCATTCCTTAGTACAAAAATGAATAATGAAATTTCCCACTTAACCTAAATGTTAGAAAAATAAGGTCTAAATCTACTTTTGATTCTCAAGATCACACAATGGTGCAAGAGAAGAGAATACACAAGCTTTAACCAAACTCATACAAAGCATGGAAAAACAATATTCATCAAAGCATTATACATGTTAGAAAATTGATCTAAATCAAAAACCTGCAAGAATAGAAGTTAGAAACCCAAAATAACATAAAGTGTCAAAAATCAAAATATGAAACCCTAGCCAAAAATCAACACAGCACATTAGCACAAGCCTATTTAATAGTAGTGCAAGCTTCAACATGGTAGCACAAGCATCTTCACAAAAATGCAGGCATCTTTACAAAAATACAGGTTTGAGACAAAAAACACAGAGCATTGAAAAATAGTGCAACGCTAGCACAGAGAAGAGAGATGGTAACGTAAGCCAAGTCAATAGTAGCGCAAGCCTAACATAGAGGACCAAACTCCAGTTTAACATATGCAGAATGACAAAAATGCAAGCTTAACGACGCTAAGCACAAGCTATGTAATGAATGCAAACTTGGTAATGGTAGGAAAGAGGATTTCACACTAGTGCAAAGCACATGTAGAACTTCAAAAATACGTGATTTTGATAATAACGATGTCAAAAGGCTCTAATCTTTGCCAATTTTCTTCAAATTTGATAGCACCTTGCCTCCCTTATTTCTGCAAAGAGCACAAAAACCAAACAAACTCAACTAATCTAGTTAAGAAACTCTAGTTAAATCTACAAATGCAAAAATGAGGGTTAGTAAGCAAAAATTTGAAATTAATCTACAAAGCTTGAAATCAACTCTAAGAGATAATGGAGTATGTCCCACCGGGCGTGCCAAATGTAGCCATACTAAACTAACTTATACTAATTGCATGAAACTAACACCAAGTAGCTTCAAAGGAAAGTTAATCTACTAAGGACATCAAGATAAGAGCTTAAGGGAAATTAGTTATCTTGCATAAACATGAATTAAATCACCTAATGCTAACCATTCCTACTCTTATATGTATGATTACTCTAAAATATGAGCCTCTTTAGATCAATGAGAAATCAAATTTATGTTTTAATATCCAAAAAGAGGGAAGGATCTCACTAAGAAATGGCTACAAGGCCATACTTAGATCTTCCTTTCTACTCAAAAATGGTAAATGGATGCAAAGATGAAGTAATTATTCCAAATCAATGGAGAATGCCTTGATCTTATGCCTATAGTTTCCACTATTCAAAGGGTGGTGTGGTGTGTGAGGGAAATACTAGATTTAATATATAACTTTCCTATTTGGAGAAGCATGAATCCTAGTGCATGTGGGATAAATGATAAAGTGCAATTAGAATAATTAAGCTTGATTATAAGAATTAACAAGTGATTAGAAACTCATGGGAGTTGGGGTTCTTTAATTAATCGAATAGGTTTGATTAATAGGCTAGGATAAGCTTAGAAAGCCTTTAAAGATGATTTGGAGGGAAATGGGGTTATTTTGAATGGTTAGAAGGGGGTTTTAACCGATAAGACAATTTATTGATTAAACACAAGGGTGAATAAATTTAATTAACTAATAATAGCTAAGTTTTTTATCGAACGAGGATTATAACTAATGAAGTGTTATTAATTGGCATCCGAAGTGAAGTAAAGGCTAGTTAATTAACGAAGTGTCGTTAATTGATCGAAATGGGGAAAATTAGTTAATTAGTGGGAAATCACTAATTATTATGGAAATGATGATAATGTGGGTAACTAGTATAATTTTAGTAGTAAAACTATGTAGGCGGATTTTAGGTGTCTACAAGGAGCTCCCAACCCCACCTACCAAAAATAGAAAGTTTCAATTTTCAAAGGCAAAAAGTTGTTGACTCTGTTTTCACTCATCTTGATAATTTTTACCATCATCACATGGTCTTAAAGTTATTACATAGCTAAAACAAGAAAAATAACTCTCTGTAAGGATCCTAAAGCATCATTTGATCACAATTGTGTCAAGGAACAAGACAGAGCATATCGAGGCATAACATGTGAAAATCAAGAACATTTTAAAGTCGAATAGAATTTGAAAAGATTCAAGATCCCCATTAGAATCCAAAATTCATCAAAGGATGTCATCATGATCATGATTGAAATTATAAACTCTTCAGGAAAGCTATGAAACATCATGTTTTGAATCTATTGTCATATCTCTAAGAAGCAAAATCAAAGTGAGCTAGTCAAGTCATCTGAGTATTCAAGCCATTTGTGAGAAGAATCAAGATCTCATCCTTTTCCATGGGAAACATATGAACATAAAGGTACGTAAGATTTCCAAATTTGATTTCATTGAGGAAACTATTTGAAGTAAAAAGGTATATAGGTGATCTTCAAGTAGGGCACTGTACGAATGAAAATGAACACATGATCTTCAACCGCACTTGCCCCCCGAGGTCATGCCAAAGTAGCTAATGTTGAATGTGTGTGGATAACTATAGGATGATCAATGACTAATATCTAGTAGTGTGATTTCCTGGTAGCTAAGTTGGCAAAGGGGAGATTTAGAGGCTATGAATGGGTAGCATAAATTCCCTATGGTTTGCTTTAACTAAATTGGATCTAAGTGTTGACCTAGTTTGAAGTGTCCAAATTAATCAAGATGAAATTAACAATCTATGCTACTGGTGAAAGGAAACTAATCTAAACAAGTCACAAAACTGAAATATTACAATCATAAACAACAATTCACTTTTATTCTAAATAACCTAATCTACTTCTACACTAAAACTAAACAAGCAAAGTAACCCGGTGTGGTTATTCACCTATGTTGAGTGTATTGAAACTAAACTAACTTAAAACAAGAACTTTTCCAAATGATTTATGATATGTAGACAACCTCCTACAGATATTCTCTCCTTCATATCCACGGGGATGGGAAGAAGAGGATCCGTCATCGGGGTTGCTATGAAAGATTCAAACCCTCTTGAAAATTAACTAATTACTTGAAAATGAAAAAATGATTTCTAATCTATTTGATATGATGTAATAATGAAGGAAATCAAACAACAAATTCAACCTAGAAGTCACAAAACAAAGGTAAATCTAATTGTGTAGTAATTTTTCCCCTTAGTTTGTCCAAGGGATTGGGAATGCAAGAACAACAACATGAGGGTGACGCTTGGGAATGCAAGAACAACAACATGAGGGTGGTGCTTGAGCAATGGTTGCTTGATGGTAGTCCAGATGCAATGTAGGTAGAAGAGAGATAACACAAGAGATTAGAGTTTGGCTATGCAATTCCTAGCAAGATCATAATAGAAATACAATGCAAGATACACAAATATTCTCAGGCCTTTTACTTGAATACAAGAATGAAATATATATGAATGGAGGATGGGAGGTGCCTTCATGCATAAGGTGAGAAGGAGCAGTTCCAACCAATTAAATCTATTTAAAAATAGAAGGAGGAAGGAGAACCAAGCAAAAGGGGCTAAATGTAGACACCAAAATTGGGTCACACTCCCCTTGGTCCCTCGGAAAATAAACACCTTGAACACATTCACCTAACCATGGCCCCTTTCATCCCACTCTAATATTAATTTAATTAATTAATTAAATTAATTCATTATCCTCATAATATTTATTATTTAAATATCCTAATTGGGATAATGCCCACATATCCACCTCACCTAGACACCTCATCTAGCCACCTCACCCTAAGACCTATTCTTAGTAAGTTGCCATAACTAACTAAGACCTACCCAAACCCTAAAAATCAAAGCCTACATTCCCTCTAACCACATTCCCGCATGTTAGAAGGAAGCTTCCATTCTAATCTATGGAGAAAAATGAACGAGATCCTAGAAAATCAAAGGATCTACCTAGTTTAGTAAACCTAGGAAATCCCACCCTAACCGATGCCGGTTACCCTAAACCATCACCGGTTAACCCGGAACCACCATTAGTTACCATTTAACCCCCAAAACAACCTTATTTCGAGGTTGGCACATTTCTAAGAGATTGACACATCTTCTGAGAGAAAGGGACGAAACTAGAGCTGCATACAAGCAGAATGAGCATTCATACACGCATCAGAGCACCCATATCCAACACCTGAAGCAACCATAGAGCTATCTGCCTTCACGAGAGCATCCAGGGAAGCATCTACATCACACCAAGTTCCTTCCATATGATCACCCTACATTTTCAACTAGACATCAAGCTCATACAAATAATAGTTCCTCTAAGCAAAAAGGAAGCTCTCACAATCAGCTGTGGATCTAGAAGTCATACGCGCGCAACAACCTACAACCATCATTTCAACAAGTATTCCTCCTAGCCTTTTATCCTTATCTGTTTCGTCGACATTCGAAGAAATGATCTAGAATCAGGTGAAACACTAATTTTAGACAATTCGGCTCACTAGATGCATGTAAAAAGTGAAATTAAGTGAACCGTCACATGTTAAAACACGCGTGAAGAATTTGGAAAAAGTGGCAGTGACCACCACCCTACTCGTGGCGTAGTTTAGGACCGCTACCCAAGTAGGGTGGCAGTTTTAGAACCGCCGCCTAGGCAGGGTGGCGGTTCTGGCAATGAAGGCCAAAACATGCACAAAGAGCGAAAAGTCGGAAGAAAGTGGAAAAGCTAAGTAAGGATTTCTAGGCCACAAATATATACTACGAATGGGTTTTGGAGCTCGAACACCTTCTTGAAAGGACTTGAATCATCATTGGGGACTTTTATAACCGTTTTCTAACAATGTATCACATGCAATTTTGGGTGCGTACAGGCACCTTGTATGTAAGAACAAGAAACCATCTAGGCTTCATTTGATGACATTGACATAACAATGTTCTTAAACACTCAATCAAACACCTGGTAGTGTGGTCAATCCTCAAAGGATGAAACATTGCAAGTGTAACCAAGAGCCATTGAACATGAACCTTTAAAAAGGAAGATAATGAAAAGAGGACACACAATGTCTTGAATTTGGTTTAGAATTTCACAACAAAAATAATACAAAATAATATAATATTGGTATTCAATATTATTTTATTACAATGGCTATTATATAGCCAAGGAGGTAGGAAAACAACCTCCTATAAACAAGGAAACAATAACCCATTTATAATATTACGGGTATAACAATTAAACAACTAAACAATATAATGTTCAACTCATTTATGTAATTACTAACATAGGAATTCCTAACATTCCCCCCCTTAGTGCAAACATGGGGAAAACCTCCATACTACACTACACCTAATTTCACGATCATGTGATTTTCCTTTGGATTATCACAAACCACAAGTTTGTTTTCCATCGGTTAACCAAAACCAAGAGAGTAAGGTGGTTTTCCAGTGGTTGACCACAAACCACAAAGGGTGAAGGTTTTCAAATGGTTTACCTACAACCATATCATGATGTGTCAATGCATTCTTCAACCCTCATCATAGTTTCTCTTCAAGAGATTACATATCGGAATCCATCATAGTGTAAACATATCATTCCACACATATAAACTAAAATATTGTGTCATTCCCCCCACAATGTGAAGTTTTCATAACATATTATTTTGAAAACACCACACTAAAAATGAAATAAACACACACTCACACACATTACCAAATCAGTATGCGCGGCCTCGTCGGTGGTGACTGATGAGAGGACATTGCATTTCCTCCATTCTCCTGTGCCTCCATCCTTCAATATCATGTTGCTAACTCAGGAAAATGTGTTTTAAAGCTCAAAATGCAATCCTTAGCCGAAACGTCAGATTCCACCAAAAATGCATTCATAAGGAATTTTTTTTTTTTTTTTACAATTTTTCCGACTCAAACTTACAAAACTTATGGAATGACAACAACAATGATGGACACTATATTGATAATAACAAAATCCAATTAAAGATTGGAATTTCATGAATTTTTACACTTTTGAGTCAACAAAAATAATCTAATTATTACCCACTTTTGTGGGCCTTAAAATTGACTAAGTCCCAAGGAATAAGTCAAGACACGGGGAGGCAATAAAGAAGGAAGGCACTCAGGAAAAATCATGCAAGGGAAATGCGCGTGGTAGAAGAGGGTCACGCGTGGGAGTAGGAAGGTTTAGGGACTTAGCCATATTTTGAAGGAGTTGTTGCAGGAGAAACACGTGAAAAGCCCGAGTAGGCATGTGTTGAATGGATAAGATGCCAACTTGGAGACTTGGAGGTCAAGAAAAGAATATTCCACATAAAGTATATTCCCAAGATGATCATTACAGGTAGTGGAGGAATTTGCAAGCTAGCATAGGCATTCACCATGGAGGACCACACTTCCACTTGGCATGTGATTTGTTCATGAAGGAAACCAAGGTGGTGTATCCAGATCCTATTTAAAGGAGTGTTTGGGTCTGAAATAAAAGAGGATAAGAGTAACAATGAAGTGCTAAGGAAATGAAGGGTTAAAGAGGGTTTTAAGTAGTAACAAGGTGTTGTAGAAATACTTGCAAGGATGTTATTGAGCATATATGCATGGGTTTGGGTATGAACAAGGGTTGTAATGGGTAGAATAGCTAAGAAATCTCTCTCGCAGAGTATTTTTGGAGGGTTTAAGATAATATTCCTTGATGTATTCGGTCTATATGACCCTTATGATGTAATGAGGCCACTATAAATGTTTATAAATCAATATATGTGTGTGATTCTAGTTATTCATGTTCTTAAGTGTAAACCCTTGTGTTCTTCATATTATTCTAGGTCGATCTAGTTTCATTATGCTTATTTACAATGTTCATTTCCATTTATGATGCATCTGTGCATGGATCTGTTGTCTGTATCTTCTATTTTTGAGTGAATGTATATGTTTCCATTCTTACAACTCATTATCCATCAATGGCAGACCATTCTCATGAAGCTCACATAAAGGAGGGGCTATGCGCCGCATGCGCCTCTGGGTGAGTGCCCAACAACATGCTAGGTGATAGATCGGCGTACTTGGGGTAGAAAGAAGGTATATGAAGAAATGGCTACACACTCCAACATTAATACATAAATTATTCACTGAAACTAAAACTCAACACATGGCTTTGATCATACTATGGACACAAGTATCAAACTAATGGAAGCAAAATATAATACATAGTCGAACAACACTTAATTGTTTACCTCGACACTTGTCAATTTGCATGACACAACCTTTATTTGACAACGAGCTTGGAGGGGACAAGTGGCAAGTTTGGAGGGTAGTTTGAATCAACTGCATGCAAATTGACTGGTGATCCAATATTCTCTCTAAGATGTCATGTCCTAATATGAATTTCACCACTTTGTCTTAGCTATGGAGTTCCTTGAATAGGCTGGGAAGTGTGTGAATGTCTTGCATATGTAGATCTACAACATTGCTGCAAATACGAGTTCTATTCCTCTAGTCACGTCAATCCAAGACTTCATGACTTGACCAGTTGGGATACGTCCCACAAGTTTCTATCCAAATCTACGATCAATGTAGATATCAGATTTACAATCGATCAAGGTTCAAATTTGAGAGGATCTTATAGAAATTGTGAGCAGCTCAATGGACATGTGGATGGAAAGGCTATGTATGAAGCCTCACATGCAAAGGACACAAACTAGGAAGATAACCACATAGAGATGAGACAAATATCTGATTGGGCATGAAATGACGTGGATATAACATATACAAGATGTTTCTCACAATACACCAAAGCAAATCTCTAGTCATACGTTGAATACAACACATAACAATACGTTGATCCATGACTACATTGTGAATGGAAGCTAAGAAAAAAGTTTGAACTAGATAAAATATGCTATATCAGTGTCATATGTGGCAAAAGAAGATAAATGCATGGATTGTGGCCAAAGAATCAATATAGGGAAAGAAACGAGCTCGGTTGGGGCTTTCAACCATGATTAAGATCTACGCATATATATGAATCAACCTATCACAAAACAACAAGCTCCAAACATTTGCAGAATGCCATTCTTCACAAAAATACCACCACTCATATACCGTTTCTATCATGCATATGTCATTCCTCTAATTTTTCAAGTTGTGAGAATGAACGTCTCATATAGAGAAAGATTCCATCTGGAGGGGAAGAATTAATCAGATTGCCCCATTCAATTCTCAGACTTCCATACCCGCTCTGATACCAAATATTAATTTGGTTCAGAATTGCACAATAGAAATAATACAAAACAATATAATATTGGTATTCAATATCATGCTATTACAATGGATATTATATAGCCAAGGAGGTAGGAAAATAACCTCTTATAAACAAGGAAATAATAACACGTTTATAATATTACAGGTATAAAAATTAAACCAACCAAACAATATAATGTTCAACTCATTTATGTAAGCACTAACATAGGAATTCCTAACATAGTGATCCCATATTCTAGAAATATTCATAAGAAGGTAAGGCTCATCATAGATTCCATAGAGTATCTTGAGTCAAGCAAGAGTGATCCATCGAAACCTCCTTCTCTTCAGGGGCATCCAAATGTATCTTTCTCAATTGCAGAAACCTTCCCATGAGAAACATGTGAATAAGAGGTCTATAAACAAATTTTGAACCAGGAAAGGTAAGAAGGTAATTATCTTCATTTAGATCATTGTGTGTACAAGAATGGGCAATCATCTTTGTTTCATTTTTTATCCTCCACATGGTAGTGTTCTTAAACATTCACCTAAACATTGTAGTGTGATCATGTCTCATGAAGGAGGAATGATTTATTATCACAAGGGCTAATTGTGGAAGCATAAAAAACTAGAAAATGATCCTCACTCTCACTATGAGATCAGGAAAGAAACATCATGAGTGATGTCCACATTCATCTCAGGTTCAAAGTGTAATGCTTCACAATAGTGTTTCTAAAAATTCATTCAACACTTCAGATATTTCACAATAGAAGGAGGCATATGCAATCTCAGTGTTGTAGTTCAACAAGAATTCAAAAGACAAGAGATCATTTTGAGAACTCTTCCTCAAGGATCATAATCAACAAAATCTCTATCAGCAAAGCCTCATCAAATCAAATCAATTAGCCCCTTCTCATTCTCCCATCTCTCTCTCTCTCTCTCTCTCTCTCTCTCTCTCTCTCTCTCATATTCTAATTTTCAATTAAGAATGTACTTTTTACTATTTTGTCCTATTCACTTAAGTGACCCTTAATTAAATATTGTAATAGTTCTTTTTCCAATAATAAGAAAATAATCACTTCCTTGAAATATGAAAGGTCATAAGTGATGAGGACAAGTGAAGGGTCATGTGGGGGATAGATGAAAGGAAAATTTATAATGTTATAAATTGGAATGGCTTCTCCATTCTAAGGGGTTGGAAATTGTTGATTGAATGTATGTTGTTGAGATTACCACTTCTACATCAAGCAATAAAGTTGCAATTCTTCTATTTCTTTGTCAATGTTCCTCTACTCTCTTTACTTTCTAATTTTGTGAGCATTATGATCTTGTACAACCAAGAAGGAACTTTATGTCCTTGATTGATAGATTTGTATAACTTTGTGTCTCTTGTTTATCAGTCATGCTAATGGCTTACATTATTGTGTTATTCTAATTGATTTCGAACTACTCTAGTTATTGTATGTGAACTCTACTAGTGCCTACTCACAACATTAATCCTCCATCTCCTTATTTCCCTACTCCCTTTACCTCTCTTCACTAAAAATTCATCCCTTGTACCTTGTATAAGCATTTTCCACAAGTTCGGTGAAGTTTTCTCATGTGATCCCCAACCTATTGGCCACCCCACACATTTTAGATAGTTTAGGTAGTTTATATTCAATAATGGGAGCCTCCCATACAAAAGAAGGAGGGTTTAGCCCCATACCATTGGTGAAAACTCAATAATTTTCAACACAACATATTATTTCACTAATAGTTCTCAATTATAAAAATTACCAAATTGCATTTGAAATCTCTTAAAACTAAAGCATTTGGGCTTGGCAGATTGCTCATCTTTAAGGGTGATACTTGATTCCATTGGTTGCCTTCAAGCCCGCACTCATTTACATCTATTTTATTGTGATAGTTTGGTATAACTTCCAGGTAGTATCACTAAGCTATCTTCTTTAGAATACCTTGTTATCTCTTTCTTGCTTCAAGCTTCAAATTTAATTTAGTTATAAAATAATTTAAATTTTTATTTATTTATTAGTCATTCTAAATAATATTAAAGCTTTCCAAATTTGACAAACTTTGTATCAATGCCATCTTTATATTTTTATGTTGTGTCATTTGAAAGGTCCATGTTAACCTTTCCATTACCTATGTCCAAATTACTCTAAGTTGTGTACCTCGCGTAGAGCAGAGGAAGCATGAGATGGTAGATTGTTGATGTAGTAGGTACAATGTTGGTTGAGTTGGTAGAGAAAATGTTTAAACTCCCACCTTTTTATTTCAAGATTTTCTTTCATGTATTTGTCTTATCTAAAAAATAAATGACATCCAATCACCCCTGACATGTTGTGCAAGTTCAAGAATCATCTCTCAAGCCAAAAATATTGCAATGAATGGACCCACTATAACATATTATTGTTGATGTTCACCTACACACCCAAAAGCCTTTGAAGAAAATAAAAAAAAAAAAATTCTCTCTTCAATGGTATTATTTTTCAATTAAGAAAATGATGGTTTATGATTTCCTAAGCTTAATCAATAAAGGATTTCATGCCAAGCAAGCATGTTACACTAAGATGTATCATGATGGAAAAGGTAAATCTAATTATTCATTATGACTAACAATTACACTCAATTAGTGCACTAGAGATGCCAATAGGGAGGCATTGAAAAAGTTAATGTTGAAGAATTTAAAGTGGAAGAACAATATTTATGTAAGAATATGACACAATAATGTAAAGCTTCTATGTATTTCTCTATTCGAGAACATACAAATTTATAGGAAATATATTCCTATAATCATGGAGATTGTTTAACCAACTAATCTCTTAACAAGGTGTAATTGTTACTCTCGTAACAATACACTATCTAATAATATGAGTTGTTTTAACAACTCATTTATAATAAAATATTGTTTACATGAGAATAATCACTTTCGTAATTATTCTAATATTTAATTACTAACACAATAAAGTACACACTAATATATATTTCCTAACATTCCCCCCCTTAGTGCGAACATGGGGAAAACCTTCCTTTATACTTGCACCTGCTCATGATCTGGTGATTTTCATAGGGTAATCACAAACCTCAAAGATGGTTTTGCAAATGGTTGACCAAAATTGAGAATGGTGGTTTTGCAATTGGTTTACCACAAAGTGATGGTTTTGTGAATGGATTACCAACAACCAAGAATGGTGGTTTTGTTATTATTTTACCACAAACCACAAATGTAGGATTTCAATTGGTTTACCTACAACCACATCATGATATGCCAAGTATTATTCTCAGCCCTCATCACATCTCACTGCAGGGAATAACATAGGAAATTATGTTGAAATCATGTTGCTCATACATACATAGAAAAAGATGACATAATGGAAATGGAACATTAGATCATGTTCCCCCCTCAATGTGAAATTTCCACTTATTGAAAATAGAACACTACAAACTGAAGCAAACTCACGATGGAAAAAAATGCCACCAAATCATCTGATGAGGCCTCATCGTTGGTGACTGACGAGAGGTCGTTGAATGACCTCTAACCTCTGATGCCTCCAGCCTCTGGTATGATGCTACTAACTCAATCAGAAGTGATCATGGAGCTCAAAAAATACCTCCACAAGATGGACATCTCGTACAAGCAAAAATGCATACAATTATTGAAAAGTGAGACAATTTTTTTATTTTTGAACTTTTTATAATGACTCTTTTTCGACTCTTTTTTAATGACTCACTATAAAACTAGACACACAAATTTTGACTAATCTTGACAATGACAAGACACAAAAGACTACAAAATGATATATAAACATTATTAATATTAAAATTTGACTCTTTTAACTGAACAAGATGACCCAAAAAACTAATGACTCAATGTACTTTAATGAACAACGTTTAAAAACATAAAATCCAATTAATGATTGGATTTGACTCAACAATAAATATGGAGTTTTAAAAACACTAAACTATAATGAGCAATATGGACCTTAATACCTTCTATTAAGGTAAACAAAATGTGACCTAGTCACTAAAGTAGAATGAATCGACTCATAAGATAATGAAACTTTAGACTAAGCTGACTTTTGAGGAGAGACTAGAGATTAAATTAAACCGAATTCTAGTAAAATATTTGGCATGACCGACACTCACTATTTTAATATAGAAAATTCACATGCACCTCTGATATTTCACACGCAGAGAGAAGAATATAGAATCTCATATGTTGGTACCAAATTTGATATGCCGTGATCATCCAACCAAAATTTGACACAAAATTTTGATATTTAGAATACCACCAGGAGTAGTTCTCTTGTGCCACCGAGTAGAATGATTCACATGAAAATCTACCACAACACACAATCATCAATTTACATAGACCAATTTGTTGGAGAATGAACCATGGTTTTCCAAACTATGAATGCACACGTGGTGAGTTGAGTAACGTGGCTCTATCGGAAATGAGAGTCAATGTTTCGAGTCTGACACTTTCACTGAAAAGAAATCCAAATGTTATTGTAGATCGAATCAGTCCTTCAAATGCATTCCTTAAATAGTGATAACCAAATATCCACCTGAAGACTGCACATGGTTCAGATTTGTAGGTTATACTTCATGCTACTACACACCAAAACGTGCCTCAATCAATTCATTTGAAGCAGGAAAGAGTCAGGTGGTTCTCATGTAATGTGAATAGATGTTGGATCTACACAAATTCTGCCATGAAATGGATTGTGGTACACGTTCAGTTCAGACTTTTTGTAACGATCCCATATGTGCAAGTTTTGGATTGGGATTCTCCAAAATAGCAATAGAGACGTGTGTCGAGACTTCTAGTGAAGATGTATGAGTGAATGGAAATACCAATCGGTATCAAATTCGTCTCCTGCAAAATGTATAATGTTGAAGCCTAATATAGGTTATGACGCACAAATCTAGGTGCAAAACATCAATTTCTTTTGGAAATGATTTGAAAGAAAAATATAATTTCTGCTCACTATAGTAGCCTCAAACTCATGAAAACTCCATTCACAGGGGTGACTAAAAATAGGCTACCCCTCAAAAAATCCTTTATGTTTGCATGATACACAAGAAGGAAAAGAGATTCACTCTGATACCAAATAAAGTGGAAGAACAAGATTTATGCAAGAATATGACACAATAATGTAAAGCTTTTCTGTATTTCTCTATTTGGGAACATACAAATTTATAGGAAATATATTCCTATAATCATGGAGATTGTTCAACCAACTAATCTCTTAACAAGGTGTAATTGTTACTCTCGTAACAATACACTATCTAATAATATGAGTTGTTTTAACAACTCATTTATAATAAAATATTGTTTACATGAGAATAATCACTTTTGTAATTATTCTAATATTTAATTACTAACATAATAAAGTACACACTAATATATATTTCGTAATAGAATTGAGGTGAAACATTGGGTGAGGAAGAGTCATGATGAAGTCGGGGATTGAGGGAGGTGAATTTACGGGTTAAGGAATCTATTAGAGATAAGATACATACTCCTTGGTTTTTTTGACAAGTCACATATGCACCATGTGTCACTTTTTTTAACATCTCCATCATCTAGTTGATGTAATTTTTGTCAAACATACATCTCTCTTGATATTTGTAACTTGAAAAACCCTTATTTTTTTGGATTTGCAACTTTTAGGATTGCTACAATAACATAGTTATGTGTTTTAATAACCTAAGAATGGATGGTAAAATAAAATGTAAACACAAATGAAAACATGATGTATACTTCATGTATGAGCATCAACTCAAGGGCCTACACATCCATAGCTCCAATGACAATGTTGATTGATTTGTTTCCAGTTGTTGAATTTGTAATGTTAATAAGTAATTAAGTTGATAGTCATTTTACAAAACTAGATCGATGTAAGAAAATTCTTACAAGGACAAATGTTAGATAGATTCGTCTTCTTTGGTGGTTGTCATACGATCATATCAAAATTGACCATGTGAATTTGGTTCTCTTGGACCCCACCAAATCCTCTCAAACTCATATGCCTTGACCATTTATCAGAGAGGCAAACTCACATATAATGTTTTTAAGAAAAACAAGTCACGAGTGGCAAGACCTACCACTACACCAATTTACATCATCTTAGTCCACATGTTATCTACTCATTGTCTACTAAACACCCAACTTAAGGAAAAGGACAATTGTACCCCTTTGCAAAGTCATTAAGCTTTAAAATTTACAATACATGTGTCATATGAAAGTTATATAAGAATGCATAAAAGTGTGTGCTTGGCCAAAACCACATTAGAAATGAGAACAACCTTTCTTATTTAAAGGCCCACAACTAGTACATGTCATTGTCCTCCACCAGACTGAGAAAACATTATCAATACTCTCTCATAAGTGATTTTAGAGAGCTTATCATTTAGGATATAATATACCACAAAAGGGTCCCATATTCTTCCTTCCACCTTGGAATGCACATTTTGTTATCTGTCGAGTGGAAAAAAATGGCCTAAGTATTAGGTGTGCAAATGTAGGGCGTGTTAGAAGAGCACGTGGCACTATGATAGGATTGAGAGCCCAGATCAGGACTTAGATTTTTTTGGATAAGGGTTATTTTTGGAGTTAGCATGTTGAGCACACAAAGACATGAAGACTTGTGGTCCACGCAATGATATTTTGGGAACAAGCAACAATTGAGCGCCATGCATAGTTTAGGCTAATAATAGGATTTCTACTTAGAGTTAACTATAGGAAGTCTATTGTTAGAGAACTTACATGTTGTGCATCCTATTGTAAAGGTGCATGGATATTATTTAGCATGTGACCTATTTTGAGAAGTGCATGGGTGGTGAAGGGAAAGTCCCCACCCCTATATATATGTATTGATTTACACAAGTTAGTGTGTGGAAACTATGGTAGAGTTATGTTGTTGGTTTTGTCACGTACATGAATCATGAAGATACTTATGTAATGTAAGAAGCTTTTGTGTTTTACAGTATTCAATACAATGGTTCATATTGGCTGGATAATGGTGTTAAACATGACTGAATTTGGTTCTTGTATGGTAAATCTTGTTATAGTCATTGTTTAGTTCATTCTATATTTATTCTAAGAACTAGATCTGGTTTATGCATTGTGTGTTGTTTACTATTGATAATGAATATGGATATCTATATGCACCATCATGCTAACATTCTATCCAAACAACTATAAAGAGGGACTTGGTGCCTTTGTGTGCTTCAGGTGAGCACTCAGTGTTTTGATCCTTTTTGCGTACAATTAGAAAATGAAACAGATAAGGGTGTAGGAGGTTTACCTATTGTTTGGTTGATGGGTGGAATGCGTGTGTGTAGACTTCCGATCTCGGTCGATCGTGTGAACTCCTTTTTGGCTAGGAAGGACTACCCTATAATAAGAAAACAAGACCACAAGAGAGAGTTAAACAACATATGTAGTGGACTGCCTAGCGTATGCTAGATCCAGAAGTGATACTCCCTAGAGGGTTATCAATCCATTGTTTTATAAATTAATATTAAATGACAAAAACATGTAAATAAAAGGAATCTAGTGCTAGCGTTCTGATTTGGGTGCCTCAGGTCACTATCAACATCGATTCAATTAAATACTAAACTATGTGGGTAAAAGGTGTTTAGGTCAGGTTCTGGGTAGGTTAAGTGGTCTCCAGGTCATAGATAGGGTCAGGTTGGAGTTGGGTAGGGTATTTTAGGTTATTTGGGTGAAAAGGTAGGTTGTTGGTCAGCTCTATGTTGGTAGACACAGAGACTGACCTTATGCCGGTTGATGGTAGACTAGTGCCGGTTAAGGTTGACAGTATCGGTCACTGTAGAAGTGACAAAGGTCTAGGTGGGAGGTGTTTGGGTCCCACTCTGTCTCAAGACAAAGTGTTGAGAAGGTATGGGTGAGGTTTAGGTGAGTGGTAGGTGTAGGCCAGAGTGTTGGGATGCTTGTGGGGGTGATTTTGGGTGTATTTGGGTAGAAGGTGGGTAGTTGGAAAATAACAGGGTGACCGACGGTGGTCGGTCGTGGTAATCCACCACGTGATTAGGGGTAACTAAAGATGATCATCACCGTATTGGGTCGAGTTTGAAATGGGGATTAGGGTGCCTTCTGTGACTGGCCAGAGGGTTGATAGGGAGCAGAATGGGGTGAGAGAGGGTCTTGGGTGTAGGTGTGGGTTGAATAGGTGAGATTGGAAGGGTAGGAGGGAAGTTTTGCTCTTTGGAGGAGGAAGATAGAGGAACAAGAACACAAAATATGAGTGAAGGATACAGGGATCCACTTACC
This sequence comes from Taxus wallichiana var. yunnanensis, assembly GCA_018340775.1. Taxonomy (NCBI): domain Eukaryota; kingdom Viridiplantae; phylum Streptophyta; class Pinopsida; order Cupressales; family Taxaceae; genus Taxus; species Taxus wallichiana. Next base: position 816,001,557 of record CM031238.1, on the reverse strand, counting down.
CGAGTCTGATGCATGTTGGAGTGTGAGTAGATGTTGGTGGAGGCTGGTAGGTTGGGCCGAGGGCTCTTTCTCGAGCTCCGCCTTGTTTCTGGTTCCTTCAATGGTTGTGCTCACAAAGGTTCTTGTGAGTGATTCCAACAATGGTCTCAACTAGAAACTCGGGTGGCCTTGTTGCTTCAACCAATTGCCAGTGTCCAATGTCAAGTTCTAGATAACAATGATGATCAATCAATGGAAAATGTGAACCAACCAAGAGAATGTCCAATAATGAACTAACCCAAAGAATGTCCAACAATGAACTAACCCTTTGGAAAGAGTCGGATCGGTATTTACAGTGACTCAGCGCAAGGTCCCACTGACTGACCGACATCGGTCGATCCGTAACCAAAACCGTTATGTTGGGGGATTTGTTTTTTGAAAAGTGGGGAATATGCCTTCCCCACTTGATTTTGAGTGGTGGAGCACATGCATCCTCCACCCTTAGAATGGGTAATAGGACAAAGAGGGGTCCTATGAGTGGAGTGGCCACTATTAGGGTTTTCTAGAAGGGTATGGGCTAGGTATGGGAAAGGTATGGGCAAGGTGGGGAGTGGAATGGTGAGGTGGAGGGGCAAGTGGGGTAGTGGAAGGGTGAGGTGGAGGAGCAAGTGGGGTAGTGGAATGATGAGGTGGTTGGGTGAGGTGGCCGGTCCAGTGGCATGGTGAGGTGGCTTTGGTGAGTGGGTAAAGGGAGAATTTAATTAATTGATGTTAATTAAATCCTTGGGTGTGTGAATGAGGGTTATTGTGATGTGTGAAAGGGGTTGTGAGTGACCGAATTAGGGTTAAATCGATCACCCATGTAGAATGTGGTTATTAGGTTATTTTGGAGGAAGATGATGAAATGTGACATGTTTTTGGTGTCTACATTTTGCCCCTTTTGTTGGGTAGCCTATAGTGGTAGGCGGCGTGACAAAAATGAAGGTTGGTTTTTGCCCCATGTGAATGTAGGGTGAGAAGGTGGATGTTGGGTGCCCCAAATAGGGGCATGAGTGATCCCCCTCAAATCGGGCACCGATGATGAAGAATAGAGATTCGGTGGGTGGTTTGATAAAGTACAGTGATAGGTGTGAAAGAGATGAGGTGCATGTGGAATGGTGATGACAAAAGGTAAGGTAGGTGAGTAGGTAGAGCATTAAACATGTACGCACACATTGTAAAATGCAATGAGGTACAAGGGTTGCTCAACATAATAAATTTACATCAGCTAAGGTCAAGGGTCATCCAAACATGGGTTATTGAGGTCCAGTATCTAGGGTAAAGGATACAGTCCGGGCACTCAATGAGGTAAGATGCAGGAATGCATAGGGTGGTTCCGGTACATCCAAAAGGTCAAGGTTTGTTTGGACAAGGGTCACGGCCATAGGTAAGGTAAGGTCATAAGGCTAAGCAAAAATAGGTACCGTCATCACAAGATGCAACAAGTGAGGACATGAAAATATCCACATAATCAATGGGTGGGGTAGGTAGGCATAGGTAGGTAGGTAGGTGGGTGTGGGTAGGGTAGTGTCAATCAAGTGTATACACATACAGAGATTGTGACATGGTACCATGGTGAAGAGCTTTCAAACTCTACATCATCTAAGGTCGATCGGGTTATCCAAACAGGGTTATTGAGGTCCGGTATCTCAGGGTGAAGGATACGGTCCGGGCACTCAATGAGGTAAGATGCGGGAACACATAGGGTGGTTCTGGTACATCCAAAAGGTCACTCCTTTCTTTGTTACCAATATAATATTTGTAATTCCTAATCATTTTTGGGTAAAGGTCACGTTAAATATTTAATTAGTCAAGGTAAGGTTGGTAGGCTAACAACATGGTAATAACATCACAAGGTAGAGTGAGTGCGTAAGGTCAATGGTCACCCCAAGGGGGTAGGTGTGGGTAAAAAGGTGAGATCAAGGGTTAGGGTGGTGACTGTGGGTGGTGTTCAAAAAAGGTCGTGGGTAAAGATGATGGGGTGTAATTGGTTATAATGTGGTGATCAAGGGTAAGATGTGGGAACATGCCGATCAAGGTTAACCAATGTCGGTCAATTTAACCGATGCGGTATATAAAACCGTAAACCGACCATGGTAAGGTAGGGCATATGACCGATGTCGGTTAAGGTAAAAACGATGCCAATTAGGTTGGGTTGTTATAAAAAAGAAAATTCCATGTTTTTCAAATTATTTGTCTCGTGTAAAATAGAAGAAAACAACACGAGAGAGAGGGAAAGTTGGAAAGCATCCAAACGGAATGAGAGAGCTAAGTTGGTGAGCCCACATATAAGGTATTACAAGTCTCGATGTCAGGATGATTGGGGTTGATTGGATCCACGATCGATTATTTGGGTCCATGAGATTAGATTGAGTGATTTGGTTGGTAGGAGGTGAGGTGATCGATTGGTGATGACAAAGGGTCCGAGAGGGATCGGGTGGGCCACCCATGGTGGCGAGCTGGCCACACCACCATGGTGACACAACATGTGATGAGGTAAGAGTCAATCCCTCTTCATGTTTTGTGAGGTATATTAGGTGAGAGGTCAGGTTTTGAAAAATCAAGTTTTTGGGGGAAATGGAATTTGAAATGTGGGAGGGTGAATTGGGTAAAGTAGGAAAAGAGAGGGAGGTAGGTGGGTGAATGAGGGGTGGGACGGGGTTGAGGGGAATTTAGGTAGGAATGGGTGGGTAGAAGGGTCAAGAAAGGAGTTTTTTTAAAAGGAGGGTTTGGGATATCGTGGTTTTCTCATGATGATGACCGACAGTATCGGTCGAGGTTTAGCCGATGCGTCGGTGGCGTAGAACTAGTACGGTCCACAAAATTGGTGACCTATGCCGGTTTAGTTTGGGGAGACCTCGGTCGATTAGAGAGATAACCGAAGACTGCGGTCGTGAGTTGGGGAAAAAGGGGCCAAAAGTGCCCCAGGTCGGGTGGGTGAGATAGGTAAGGGTAAAAGAAGGTGTTTTGGTGAAAAACATAGCATGGGTAAGGGGTTGAAATAGGTATGGGTGAATGATAGTGGGTAGGGTTGGGGTGGGTAGATAGAATATGTGATATGAAGGTAAGGTGGGAGAAAAAATAAGAGGTAGGGTGGTAGGTATAGGTGAGGTATCGAGGGTGATTGTGGGTATGGGTAAGGTGTATTAATGTGATGTTTGTGTTAGATGCGGGGAGAGATCAGCTGCGGATGTGAGACAGGGTGCCACCCCGCTCGTGATGATAATCGTGGGGGTGGTGATGGTCGAGGAGTGGCAACATGTGACAGGTAGGGCCCGAGTGGGGTTAGATGTTATTGGCATGCAGTCTGACAGCTGAGTTTGATGGTCACCCTCATCGATAGATGGGACTCGGTGACCAACACATTCCACCTACCGACGGGGAGATGACAGTCACCCTAGAGGAGGATGTGTATAGATCCTACGATTACCAATTTTGGGGACACAGGTATACTCGATCTCCTCAGAGGCTTCTAAGGAGTTGATGCTTGACAAGTGTTTTAGTGAGGAGGGACCAGTGAGATGACATTCCACAGTGCCATCCTGAGTTATGGGGAGATGTACCTAGCCCGTCCAGAGGAGACGAGGCTAGTAGTGCTACTTGATGGAGGCAGTGTGTTGTTTCACACTACCGAAATGCAGAGGGTGGGAGATTCCCATGATCACTGATGGGGGTGCTACATGATATGATGATGGACATGACCTACTTTGCATGGGCACCAACATTCTTGGTGTAGTTGTATAGAGAGCTATGGGTGTATGGGTGGCTATGTAGGTTCATCTTATGTTGTACTTTTGTTCTTCACTGTTGGGCCTATGAGCACATTATGTGTGTTCATTCGATTAGATTGGTATGCCCCAAGTAGATGCATTTGAGTTGAGTTTTGTTCGGGGGGTACAGTGATGAGTGCCTCATATTGGAGAGCATCGATCAATCGACAGGCTACACATGATGTAGCATATTACATGTGGCTATTGGAGGGATTGTCCGGGGTGGACATTATTTGGAGACCGTATGTGGGTTATCCCTCATACATGATGATGGTCGAGGTGAGTTATATGGCCTTTAGCTACTTAAATGGATAGAGGGGCACCATGCTGGGGAGCACGAGATGATCCCAGTTGACAGGGTCAGATGACAGTTTGGGCTTCCATAGGATATACCTCCACCCTTCCCACAATACAGAGAGATGACGTGGAGAGGCCATTGCCTCTACCACAACCGAAGCAGTTCCTATAGGCAAGAGGAGGAGCGAGGTGATAGACCGATCGATCGATCGATGATGCCAAAGTGACCGATAGATATAGATAGTGGTGGGCTGCCCATTTATGAGCAGTACCACCCGGCCTGGGGCAGCTAGATTTAGCCACTATCATCACGATGTAAAGAGACGCCCTACAGGTGTAGGTGGTGACCTTGATTATCCAAATTGGGAATGGTATAGGGGTAGTTGGCGAGGTTTAGAGGCAGAGGTGGTTATATTACATGCACAAGTGGCCAATCTACCAGGCCAGATGGCCAGGGTGGAGATGGAGATGATGAGCAGTGGCTGCCTCCCTACAGCACAAAGTTACAAGTTTAGGGGGCCATTAGCCACCACTGCACAAGCTCAGATTAGGGCCCTACAGCCCAACATAGTACACGGGGGTAGAGGCCAATGGCACCACCACACATGTACGCACCGACAGGGTCCTAGCCACAGGGGGGTGGGATAGGGTCCCACAGGATGTGTACAGGTCGAGGCCGATGGGGCCACCACAGATAGTACTCATATCTAGATTACGGGATGCCCTAGGTGAGGCTAGATATTAGGATCGTCAGATCATTGATGGTGGTCGAGATAGATTTTCTATCCTATGGAGAGTACAAGGTATAATAGGACTCGAGTGAGAGGACTCGGTCACACACCCATAACGTAGAGAGCACAGGGGCCATCGAGCCCCGAGACAGGAATCGGGTGAGGCCACCAGTTCACGAGAGCCAATTCCAATGATGTACCAGTAGAGGACCCAGCCACGACCCATGATAGGTGGTGAGATGTTAGCGGGTCATCAAATAGAGCGAGCCGAGGGGGAGGAGATAGAGAGACTAAAATGGAGGATGTCCAACAGGATGATGCCTGATGTATGTCCCTCAATTTTGATGTAGGTGTTTTGATTTTTGATATATACCGGCCTATGTGCCAAAGAGTGAGGATGTATGAGAGTTTTTGTATTTTTGATCATATACCGGCCTGCGTGCCAAAGATGGTGAGGTTATATATGAGAGTTTTTTGAGAGATACATTGTATTTGATATCCATGTATATTGTATGGATACACAATTTATATGATGAGATGGATGATTTGTTGATGATGTATTTGTGTTGGTAAAATTTGATTATGATGTATAGATGGATGGATGATAGGTGTGTTAGGCATGGTGGAGTCAGGTCATAGGCATGGTTGAGTCAGGTTATAGGCATGGTGGAGTCAAGTTATAGGCATGGTGGAGTTAGGTTATAGGCATGGTGGAGTCAGGTGATAGGCATGGTTGAGTTAATTTTGCAAGTATTTGATATGAAAAAAAAGAAATGATGATGGGCATATGTTGTGGTTTAATTTGTGGTATGTATGGTAACATGGATCATGTTGGTATGATCATAGGTAATGTATGATTGTGGTAAATGTGATGAAATGAATGTTGTAAAAATGAATTATTAATTTCCACTTATTTGATGATAAATTGGAAACTAATTAGAGTAGAATGTGATTGGAATAGGTAGCCAAAAGGTGAGAGGTGAACGGTTGCGAATGAGAAAGGTGAAGAAGGTGATGGTGATGGTCGAGCTAACCTCAAAGGGCCCCATGCCCTCGGAGTGCTGCCTACATAGCCCAGTGAAAAGGGGCCTCAGACCGATGTAGTTCTCCCTTAAGCTAGGGAGGAAAAAAATAGGTATGGATAGGGTTGGTCGGGTTGAGGTAGGTTGTGTTCATGGGTATGTAGGTAAGGGTAAATAGGTAAGGGTCAATGGTATGGTTAAGTAGGTATGGGTCATGGGTAGGGGAAATGGGTAAGTAGGTAAGGTCGATGGGTATGGGAGATAGGTAAGGTGAATGACTGGGTCAAGGGTATAGGCATGGTAGACCTTGGGTCAAGGTATGGGTAAATGGGTAAATAAGCACTGTGTGTGGCTAATGAGGTCAAAGGTATAGGTAAATGGGTCATATGTGATGTTTTTGGGTAAGGAGAGATGGGTAAGATGTTAGGTCAGAGGTATGGGTGTGTGTGGGTAAGGTGATGAAGATCAGGTGTGGTGTGAAATAGAGATTGATAGGTTGAGGTAGGTGTGGGTGGGAGGTAGTTGAAGGTAAGTGGAACTCTTGGTTTTGGTTTGAAGAAGGTCAATAGTTCAAAAGTAGAAAATTGTAATAGGGTAGATGATGCATTGGATTGGCAAGGACCATCGATGTGTAGACCAAGGGTAGGTGTGATGAACCTCAAGCCCCTAAAAGACCTTGCAGGTTGGACGGTTCCAAAGGTGAATCAATGTGTAGGATCACGATAGATCGTATTTGTGGCAGCGTCCCATGGTAGGTAGAAAAATTAGGGTAATGTGGTAAAATGGTGATATGGTGAAAGGTTGGAAATGTGAAGGGGAATAAAACACCTCTTGTATAAGATGGTCGATAACCCAGATAGGTGAGTCCATGGCAAAAAGGGTGTGTTATGTTTGTTGGATAGACTGATCAATGCGGGAAGTCTATGTGGGATGATTAGATAATCTCCTTGAGGTCTTCGTGAAGCTGATCGATGTGGGAAGCTTTGAAATGGGCCTAGTCTTCTTCTTTTTTTTTTTTTTTGACTAGGTAGAGTATGGCTAGTGCAATATAGTTGTCCTTCGAGGGAGCAGTCTATTTATGGCGACTAGATACAAATGGTAGATGTCCTTTTGAGGGATTCATCTTTATGTTTGGAATTTTGACTCAAGGAGGGTGATCCCATTTGATAGGTGAATTTTGTGTTTACCAATTAAGCCATGGACAAGGCTATAGAGGAATACGAACAACGTAAATCAAGAGGTGGAGGGAAGGTGGAGTTGGGTTGTTTTTTAGGGGTATATGGGATGGTATATGACCATGGGATTCCATCTATGAGGGGACGAAAAGTATCCATGAGAATCATGTCATGAGTAGAGTCATGGTACTCATATTGAAGACAAGGTTGAAAAAGTGACGGATAGTCACATGATTCTTGTTTAATCGTAGGTATGGGAGGTGATGATAAGAGAAGTGGGTGCTCATGGGACGAGCCGGTAATAGTCAATGGGTGATAAAGCACTTGGTTCAATAGTAGAATGGTCGAAGATGCAAGATGTTAAGGGGCTCAGGTTCGGGTTTACCATCGAGTGAAGATAAATGATAAGCACCTGATCCATAGGTATGGGTAATGATATAGGGTCCAAGCCAATTAGGAGCAAATTTACCTTGTAGATGTTTCTCAGCTTTGGTGACATGTTGATTTTCCTTCAAGATGAGATCACCAACTTGAAGGTTCAGGGTGGGCACGCTTGTCATAAGCACGTTTGATGTGTTTTTGGTATATTTGGATGAGACGGTCAAAGATGATTTTGAGGATGGGTAAATGTTCAGCATGACTTTTGGATTTTCCCAAAAGGTCATCGACGTAGTCTTCCAAGATATGATGCATGATGTCATGGAAGATGTAGGTCATGGCTCATTGGTAGGTGGCACCTACGTTCTTTAGTCTGAAGGGCATGACGCGATAGCAAAAGGTCCCCCAAGGGGTAATGAAGGTGATTTTGTGTTGATCCTCGGGGCGAGTAATATTTGATTATAACTCGAGAACCCATCCATGAGAGATAGCATCTCATGTACGGCGTGAGGTCAACCAATTGGTCGATGCTGGGTAGAGGAAAGTCATCTTTAGGACAAGCTAGGTTCAGTCCTAGAACTCGGTACATATGCGAGTCCCCCATTGTTTTGGTAATGGGAACGATGTTGGAAATCCATTGCGGGTAGTCGATTGGTAGGATGAAGGAGACAAAGAGGAGGCACTGGAGCTCTTCTTTGATGAGAAGGGCAATGCGTGGGTGCATTTTTTACGATTTTGTTTTATGGGTTTAGCATTAGGTAAGGTGACGATATTGTGGACCATGATGTTGGGGTCAATACCGGGCATATCGATGTATGACCATGTAAAAGCGTTGCTATGGTCGTGGAGGAAAGAAGTGTAGGATTCTTGTTTAGTGGAGTCCAAAGATTTGCCTATCTTTAGAATGCGGGGGTCATCCGATGTGTGGATGTTGATGTCAATAGTGGATTCATTTAACATGTTTTGGGTCTCAGAAGGTAGTGTGCGGTGGAGATAGGAGTCCTCTGCACCCAAGTAGGTGAGAATGGAGTCATCATTTTGACACTGTACAACATTGATAGAAGGGGCGTCCTCATCGATCATCTCAGGATAGAGGATGGGAAAATAAGTAGAGCCTCACCATCTCATTAAATGGTGAGCGGGCCCAAGGAAATGGTGTTTATGGAAAAAAAAAAAAGGTAGGAGGAATAGAATCTAGGTCTATAGACTCATGGGTGAAGTGGGTGAACTAGGTGGGGGACTATGAGGTTGAGGCACCTCTGTAATGAGGTCGACATGGGATTGTTTAAGCTGGGCTCAACAAATCCCACCCCACTACAATCCTTGTGCTTGTGAGTAGTGCAAGGGATAACAATGTGATGGCCTTGTTCATAGAGACCGAAGCCAAAACCCTTCCAAGCACAGCGATGTAGGAAGGTATGGGTGAGCGCGAGTTGGTTAACGAGGAAGGGTGGTGGTAAATGGTAGGGTTGGGGTAGGTGGTTCAGGTGTGTAAGTGGGGGTGTTGATACCTCCATAGGTTAGATTGGTGCGGAGGTGTGAGGGTCCATAGGTGAGAACTTCGCTAATGCAGGGGTCATAATGGGGATGTTGTTAAGGTTGCCATATTCTTGTGGGGTATGGAAAGTGTCGACATTGTATAGGTGGTACTCCCCCAGTGTTAGGCATTGAAAAACACCTTCTAGTGGATTAGTATCTGGGATATGGGTGGCGGGAATGGATGTCTCTATGGGGGTTTGAGATGAGGAGGTTGCGGGTTGTGGAGCAGCGGCTGGTTCTGCACGAGCCATGGTGGTGGTGATAAGAGGTGATGTAGGGGTCGAAGAAGAAGCAGTAGTAGAGGTAGTAGTAAAGTGGAGGTGGAAGTGGGAGTAGTGATAGGTATGAGGACATCGTTGGGCTGGTATAACATGTTACATGTTTTGAATGGGGAAGGGTCAATGGGAATGGTGTAGTTGTGTCCCTCATGTTCAAATTTGAGACACCGATGAAGGGTGGAGGGGACACATCCCATGGCACAGAATCTAGGGTCGACCAAGTAACATGTTGTATTGGAACTCTCCTTCCAGGACATAGAAGAGTTCAAGGATGCTACGGGGACCAACACGAATGTGAAGATCACTATCCCCAAGGTAGTGGTTATGGCGTCGTTGAAAGAACGCAACATAATTGGGTCATTATGCATGCAATGGTGGAATGCACATTTGATTGAATGCATGAGAGGAGATGATGTTGATGCTAGCTCCACCATCTATCATAATACACCAAACATGTATATTTTCGATAAAATCAGAGATGAACAAGGTGGGATCTGGGTCCTCCATTTGGTGAGGTGCGATCTCGTCATCGGAGAAGGTGAGGGTAGCCACCTGAGATGAGGCGATGGGTGTCGAGGTGGGAGGTGAAGAAATAAGGGATGCCACATGGTGTGGTGTGATGATGGATGCAACCAGTGTGGGGTCATTAGGTGGGACCTCAATGGATTACAGGACCTGACGATGAGATTTAGAAGTTTGGATTAGGTCATACAAGGACATTTTGAGTGGTGATTGGTGAAGTTGTTTGATCATGGCGTGATGGGCTTTCCCATTGGAAACAAGGAAGGCAGGTCCTCGGATGGTGATTTTAGGTGCGGGCATAGGTGCAATGTGAGGTATAGGTGAGGTAGTAGGTTTGTCTACCCTAGTTTTCCCTTTATCACGCTTATTCAAACCATATTGATTTTGAATATCGGTGGTGGGTAGGAAGGGTATGATGTGTGGGGTGATGATGGTTGAGTTGGTAATGGTATAGAAGGGGTGATTATGGTTATGGAGGAATGAGATCTTTGTCTAAAAGATCATCCTCAATGAAGAGTTGTAGAAGGAGGGCTTTAAGAGCTTGGCAATCCTCCACATTATGTCCTAGTGCACGATGGTAGGCATAGATTTGGGAGTCGTCAAACCATTTTGGTTTTGGTTTGAGTGGGTCATAGGGTCGGATGGGTGGTAAGGTGATGTGGGAGGAAGCCAATAGGTTAGCCAGGATAGTCGCATAGGATCCTACCATTGGGTCGCATTGTGTGGCGGGTATGGTTTTGGGTGAGGAACTCGGTAGTGATTTAGAAGTGGGTGTCATTGATCACGGTATGGGGGTGATCTGGGTAGTTTGGCTACGTTTAGGTTTGGGTTGGGGTGTAGGTTGCACCGTATTAGGTAAGAGTATAATGGGTGATCTGGTTTTGGTTTTAGGTGTCATTTTGGGAGGCGGGGTGGTTATCATTGCGAACATGGTGTGATGAAGAGGTTCGTGCAAGGTGGGAGAGGACGGGTTATCCAAGGTGAGAGTAGTGGTATTGTGGAGGTAGGGGTGATAGATGGTAGTGGTGATTGGTGCTTCCTAGTAGATAAAGGCAACTTTGTAGGGTTGGTTAGACGAGGATGCAGTGGTAATTGGGGTGGTTGTTGACTTTTGGCTATACTGTGTACAGTCAATTTTGTGGTTAGAGTCGATGGGTGAGGGCCCAAGAGGGATGGTAGTGGTGAAGGTGACAAAGAGGTGGTGGGTGATGTCAGTACCGACGTCTGAGGTGGTTGGTGTTTCGGTTTTGGTAGGGGTGTATTTTTGGTGAAGGGGTGAGAGGGGGTAGTTAAATCAAGCTTGATTTTTGGATGGGTAAGGCTTGATGTGGGTCATATCCCATGGATACGACAGATTGTGGAGGTTGAGGGGGGATTGGTCAGTGAGGATGTAGATGATGAAGGTATGGGCATGGTCAGAGGCAATGTGGGAGGTGTTACAGTCATCTTTGTGGTGGGATAGGTGTGGATGTTGCCACTATTGTAGGGTAAATAGTGGGTGAGTCAGTAGGTAAGGTCTACATCTGGGTGGAGATAGGGATTTGAAGATGTTCCGAAGTAACGAGTGATCAACAAACTCGGACGGTCCATCGAATGGGATGATGAAGAGAGAAAGGGGATGAGGGTGGATTTGGTGGTGATCCCTGTAAATGGAATGGATATCTGTGAAACAGGGAAGCCCTCTACATCTGATTCTATAGGAAGGAGAGATGAGAAGAGATCATTTAATGTTGTAGGAGATGGTAGCAGGTCGATTGCACTCAGAATGGGCTCTTCTTGGTGGTGAAGTGTGGGTAAGGTAGATGAAGAAGGATCTTCCTTGATGTGTGGTGAGGTGGAGAAAGGGGAAGGTATTGCTGACTCCTCTATGGGTATGGAAGCAGGTGTCAATGGTGATTCATCAAGCATGAGGGTAGGAGGGTCAATGACATGGTCAGGTATGGTAGTTATGATGTCCAAGGAGATGAATTTGTTTGCACTAGATTATCTCTTATTGGTAGTGGGGAAGCGGGTGAAGATGTTGGTGAGGGTAAAGATGTTTTTCAAGAAGTTCTTTTATAGGTGCAACTGGGGGGGGTATGGTGCGAGTGGTATGGGCAGGACATCAAAGATGGCATGAACCTCCCGGTATTTTCACTATCAATCGAAGGATGGTTGTGTTGGGTGGGGGTGTATGATTAGGAAATGGTTTTTGGAAGATGTGAAGGTTTTGGTTTGCAGGTGTGGGATTGTCCAGAATGAGATCTCCTCTATCTAACATTTCTTGGACAATGGTTTTGAAGGTGATGCAATGGTTGGTGTTGTGCCCTCGGTATGATGGTAATCATAAATTTTGTTCTCCTTGTACCATGATGGTATCAGGTGGGAAGGATCAAAACTAGGTGTGGTTTTATAGCCAAAGAGTGATAGCCCCTGCATTAAGGAGTTTTTCCAGAATAGCAGGGTATGGTTCCGCGATGGGGGTATATTTCTTTTGTTCATTTTTGAAAAGGAATGTTTGCACTGGTAAGAGGTTAGGTGGAGGTTTTGGTAGGTTGGATGGGTGAGACGAGCAACCTTCAAGACTACCATGATGAGCAGAGCCTTTGGCTCTAGGAGGGTTGAGAGGAGCGGTTGGTGGTGTCTTGGTAGTGGAAGAGGGTTCTTGTGGTTTAAAAGGAGCACCTTTGTTGCGCAATTGAATCATTTTCTCTTCGATGGCTCAAATTTTGAGCTTTCAGGCCATGGTGAACGCCTCGTCAAATGTACGAAACATTTGATTTGTAAGGTGGATGAGATATGGTGAGCACAAGCTCGGGTAAACAACTCTATTAGTTTAGTCTGCGGTAAGGGGAATGTGAGTTGATTGATCAAGCCACGCCATCGCAAGCGAAAAAAAATCTATGATTGACTCGTCATCATATTGGCGCGTGGTGTACAAGTCAATCATGGTGACTTTCTTGACTACATTGATGGAGAAGTGATCCAAAAAGGCTTGGGCCACCTGATTGAAGGAGAAGATAGAGTGCTTAGGTAGAGCACTATACCAATCTAGGGCGGGTCCATTGAGGGACATAGGAAATGTTCGCAAGAACAAAGTGTCATCATGAGTGATAAGATAACACATGTGTCTGAAAGACCTCAGATGTTGTTGTGGGTCTTCCTTGCTTGCTAGGTTGAATTTTGGCATTTCCCAGTGTGGGGGTATGGGCGGATAGGAATAGAGAAATGAATAGGCTCATTACAAATATCCTCGTAGGTGAGAGATGTGTGTGAACCGGAAAGAGATGCTTCTAGCATTTACATCTTATCCATCATCATTTTGATAAGATCAGGGGTAGGTTGTGATGAAGGTTGGCTTCCTAATGAGAGGGGAGGAAGGTAAGAAGAATATGATGTGGAAGGCATCACGTTGTGTGAAGGAGCGACGTACGAAAAACTATGGAGGTATATGCGAGGAGAAGGATGAGGAAGGGTAATATGTTGAATAAGAGGTAGAAGCTACTTGGCGGAGGTTGAAAGTGGGTGTATACAGGAGGGGTCGGGGTGACCACCCTAGTAGCAATGGGAGGAAGTGATTGGGGAATAGATAGGACTAAATTCTAAAGGGGGGTATGGTTTTCCAATACTGGTGGTGGTTGAGATCGGAGCGGGTATGTAGGTAGTGGATGACATGGGGCCACTTGGACTAATGGCCATGGAGGTGGGCATGGTAGATGCCATAGGGGTGAAGACGTCAAAGGTGTGGTAAATGTCATATAGGGGTGGATACCATCACTGGTAGGGTTGAGTTGCGACACCACCGGTGGTAAGGGAGAAGTAGGTATAGCCGAGCTAGAGGTAGCCGACACAGAGGTAGGTGCAAGAGCGGGAGGGATGGACACGGGCATACCGTAGATAAGTTGGCCCAGGAGTCACGAGTAGATGAGTGGGCTAGATAATGTTGTAAGGCGGCAGGATTCTGGTCTAGAAACCACGCAAAATTTGCGTCACCCATACTAACAACGGGAAATTGGGGTCCATAGGTGATGACACGGAAGGAGGTGATGGGCTGGTGGAAGAGGTTGGAGGCTAGCATGGAACACAAGTGCGTTGGTTTGGTTGTGTCAACACCATGTGAAGGGGTATATATCAGGTAATGCTATACTCTGCAGATTACATGTACAACAACAATAGGAATGGGAAGAATGGGTATCTGTAGATAGATTGGGTGAGTGTGCTAGTTAAGAACCAACAAAAGCTAACCAACGCCGTTAGGGGGTGACCGATGCCGAGTTAAGGTTAACCACCGCGATCACCGAGAGATAAGATTGATTTACTAAACCGAGACAAAATCAGTGTAGATTATTAGGTCGTCAAAGCTCTGTGATAGAGTTTTAGCAGAAACAAAGTGTTCGAATGTTATAGAACTGTGATATAAAAAGAAATTGAAAGAGGGGTCTTTTTGGATAAGTTAACCCAAAAGAACAAAGACCGACACCGGTAGGGTATAACTGAATGCCAGTGAGGAGTAAACCGATGCCGGTTACTTGTAGATTGAAAAATTGTAGAAAATTGTATTATGGTAAATTTGAATCAAAAGAATGATCAAACCAAAGATTGGTGGATGATATAATGAAGCCTCTACACCCTCAGAAAAAGTCGGAATACACCAACTATGAGTGGGGAGCACAAAAGGCAAAAAAGAACAAAAATGGAGAAAACGTTTACTCTCACACCTCAAAACACACTTCAAGCAGAAATGCTAAAAGAAGACATATTAACTAACAAGTGATTTTAAATGTGTTGAGCTTACGCTATTTAAAAGGACTGACTCATGAACTTTAGAACATATTTTTGGTGAGGAAGGCTTCCTACGAATAAGGAGATCTAAAAGGTGAGGTTTCAGGTTATGTTATGGTGGGGCGGGCATCCTCCTCTGAGATAATGACTCGACAGAAGTAACGAACTGGGGAGTACCTGCCAACCTAATCGTGTGATCGTGGATAGATGTTCCCGGGAAGATGTCATTTAAGAAGATGTGTTTTTGAATTTTTGTGCAATTTGGTAAGACTCAGAGAGAAAGAGAAAGAGAGTGCTTTTCTATGATTTATTTATCAACCATCAATTGGGCATGACTTCCAGCATATAGGTTGCCCTCATTTAATGTGAGCTAATGCAGTAAAGCAAAATGAAATGCGAGTGTTTTAAACCCAAATCGAAATATGATATTTGATGTCACAACTGATGAATAGGAGAAGGGATGCTCTTTCACTAATGTGATACTAATGAAAGGGAAGAAATGTTCATTTTAAAGCACCAAAACATGATTTCTTTTAGACAATAGAAGAAGAAGAAGATTCTAGAGAAGGAGATTAATGTGAAAGCCTTTTAGAAAGGGAAATAGACATACAACTTTTTCCTAAGAATGAACAAGATGCAAGGAACCCCGGATGGGTCCCACTGGGCGTGCCAATTTTTTTTTATCTTTTTTGTGTACAATCAGAAACTGAAACAGATAATGGTGTAGGAGATTTACCTATTGTTTGGTTGATGGGTGGAATGCACGTGTGTAGACTTACGATCTCGGTCGATCGTGTGAACTCCTTTTTGGCTAGGAAGGACTACCCTGTAATAAGAAAGCAAGACCACAAGAGAGAGTTAAACAACATATGCGTGGGGACTGCTAGCATATGCTAGATCCATGAAGTGTGTGTAAAGATATTACTTGTATAAATCAGAACATATACAATAGAATAACATGAGAGAACACCAAAATATAGATAAATGATGACAATATGCTCATATAATAGCTTTACCACTTCAAGGGGACAACCTCCAATACCACTTGAAGGGGTAACCTCCAAACCATACAATAACACTCCAATACTCAATATATCCTTAACTACAACCTTCTAACCCCTATATATACCGTTCTAACCTATGGCCAATACTTGAGGCTGACTTCCTAAGCATAATAAATCATAAATGAATGATATAATAAGATAAGGGGATGTGTGCCACATGTCAGCATCTCCATCAATACATATACATCATAACATCCTTTCCCTAGGTGCATAGCATTCCTTCCCTCCTTGACATGTTTCATCCCCGAAACATAAGAAGAAACCATGTAATGAGTGTGTTGTAAATTTTTACACACTTTGCACCATGATCGATCATCCATCCATATGTGATCCTGGTAGATGATACATATCTGAACTAATATCCATATTTTGTTGCGCTACTCTGATTCCATTCATGACCATAGTTTATCATCCTTGGATTCCATGCATAACCAACATAAGGATTCAATGCATAACCATAATAAGGATTCCATGTATAACCATAATAAGGATTCCATGCTTCATAATTGTTGCTCCATTGATCCCCTGTATAAATAAAGTGATTATTCCTCCAATTACATGTATATCTATATTGGTTGGAAATATGATGTGCCCTGGGATATCTCCATGATTTTTTTCTCTCATGTTGACGTGGATTTCCATATGTTGCAGTTGTAGTATCCTCAACCTTATCAACTTGTTTATGAACTTTCTTTTCTTCTTCCACCTTTGCATTTGATATTTTCTTTTTCTCTTGAGTAGATGAATCATCATTTCCTTCTTTTTCTTCATGTTCCTCTTTTGAATCATCCTTATTCCCTTCTTCTCCATATTCTAAATCATCCTCATGGTCTATATTGACTTTTCTTTGATTTCCATTAAGCCTGATATCCTGTAAAGTGACCTTCTTCTTTTTGTACCAAATCTTCATAAAATTATTTTTCATATTAATATTAATTGTCCCCAATGTCTCTAACCAAGGATACCCAAGAACAATATCCAAACCATCCATATATAAGGCAACAAAATCTGAATGTAAAGTATATTTGTCCATATTAAGTTTTAAATCTTCAAAAACTTGAATTTTCTTACCATTCACTTGAGCTTCTTTGATATTACTTTCTTGAATATGTAGATGTTGAGCCATATCCTTGTTGATGAAGTTATACTTGCTATTAGGGTTTATGGAAACAATTATCTTATTCCTTTTAATGCATCCATGAAACTGAAATATGGTATCTTCCTTCTTGGGAGCTATAATATCTTCTTACTCGCATCAATATCTTGTTTTCTTCCTCTTCTTCATAGTCTTCTTCAACTTCTTCTGTGTTTAATTCTTCAATATATGTTGCACCATCATCTTCCCTTGAATCTTCTTCACCTTCCTCTTCATCTTCTTTCTCTCTTGATTCTTCAATATATTCTTCCCCATCATCTTCCTTTGACTCTTCTTCCTCTTTGTGGTCCCATCTATCCATAAAAAGTTGTTCCATTTCCTCCCAAGACCAATCCTTCCTGTCATTTTTTAACTCAGAAAACCAAATCCATGCAGGACCACCAAGATAATGTGAAAACCTATTCCTTGTCATGAAATATGAGAAATATATATTCTTAAATTTTATCCACCATTCTTTAGCATCCATCTCACCATTTCCATAAAAATTATTATCCCCATGATCATGATTAGGGTTTAGGAATTCTGAAAATATTTCGATAGATGGATAAAAACACAAAGAACAAACCCTAACTGAAATTTCAAGAGCTTTCCAAAAATATAAATTTTGCTAAAAAATACCACAATTTGCTTCCTAAAAAGTGAATTTATGAAAAAACCTAAAACACCAATAACATCCGCAAAATAGATCCAATGGAGCTGAAATTTTCAGATATTCTGACTTAGAGTTTTTCCAAATTATGATGAAAAATTGGGAAAAAAATCGATACCCTCTTCAAGATATATTCGAAACAAAAAATTAGGGTTTTTACCCTAATTTTGGCCGAAATCGCTACTCTGATACCACTTGTAAGGATATTACTTGTATAAATCAGAACATATACAATAGAATAACATGAGAGAACACAAAAATATAGATAAATGATGACAATATGCTCATATAATAGCTTTTCCACTTCGAGGGGGAAACCTCCAATACCACTTCGAGGGGGTAACCTCCAAACCATACAATAACACTCCAATACTCAATATATCCCGAACTACAACCTTCTAACCCCTATATATACCATTCTAACCTATGGCCAATACACGAGGCCGAACTCCTAAGCATAATAAATCATAAATGAATGATATAATAAAATAAGGGGATGTGTGCCACATGTCGGCATCTCCATCAATACATATACATCAAGACCTTTTTGGTGGAAAGGACTACCCTATAGACTTCACGATCTCGGTCGATCATGTGAACTCCTTTTTGGCTGGGAAGGACTACCCTGTAATAAGAAAGCAAGACCACAAGAGAGAGTTAAACAACATATGCAGTGGACTGCCTAGCGTATGCTAGATCCAGGAAGTGTGATACTCCCTAGAGGGTTATCAATCCACTATTTTATAAATTAATATTAAATGAAAAAAGCATGTAAATAAAAGGAATCTAGTGCTAGCATTCGATTTGGGTGCCTCAAGTCACTATCAGTCGATTCAATTAAATACTAAACTATGTGGGTAAAAGGTGTTTGGGTCAGGTTCTGGGTAGGTTAGGTGGTTTACAGGTCACAAACAGGGTCAGGTTGGAGTTGGGTAGGGTATTCTAGGTTATTTGGGTGAAGAGGTAGGTTGTTGGTCTACTCTGTGTTAGTAGACACAGAGACCGACGCCGATTGATGGTAGACCGATGCTGGTTAAGGTTGACTTAAGGTTTCGCCACCGTAGAGTGACAAAGGTCTAGGTGGGAGGTGTTTGGGTCCCACTCTATCTCAGGACAGAGTGTTGAGAAGGTATGGGTGAGGTTTAGGTGAGTGGTAGGTCTAGGCCAAAGTGTTGGGATGCTTGTGGGGGTGATTTTGGGTGTATTTGGGTAGAAGGTGGGTAGCTGGCAAATAACAGGGTGACCGACTTTCAGTCGGTCAACCGACTACGGTTAGGGGTAACTAGCTTGGTGATGGTCACTGGTATTGGGTCAGAGTTTGGAAATGGGGATTAGGGTGCCTTCTGTGACTAGCCAGAGGGTTTATGGGGAGCGAAATGGGGTGAGAGAGGGTCCTGGGTGTAGGTGTGGGTTGAATAGGTGAGATTGGAAGGGTAGGAGGGAAGTTTTTCTCTTTGGAGGAAGATAAAGGAACAAGAACACAAAATGCGAGTGAAGGATACAGGGATCCACTTACCCGGAGTCTGATGCATGTTGTTGTGTGAGTAGATGTTGGTGGAGGATGGTAGGTTGGTTGGAGGGCTCTTGCTCGAGCTCTGCCTGGTTTGGGTTCCTTTAATGGTTGTGCTCACAAATGGTTCTTGTGAGTGATTCCAACAATGGTCTCAGCTAGAAACTCGGGTGGCCTTGCTACTTCAACCAGCTTCCAGTGTCCAATGTCAAGTTCTAGACAACAATGATGATCAATCAATGGAAAACATGAACCAACCAAAAGAATGTCCAACAATGAACCAACCCAAAAAATGTCCAACAATGAACCAACCCTTTGGAAAGAGTCGGGACTAGGTATTTGCAGTGACCGGCGCCGGTCCCACCTAATTGACATCGGTCGACCGTAACCGACACTAACTATGTTGGGGGATTTGTTTTTTTGAAAGGTAGGGAATATGCCCTCCCCACTTGATTTTAAGTGGTGGAGCACATGCATCCTCCACCCTTAGAATGGGTAATAGGACAAAGAGGGGTCCTATAAGTGGAGTGGCCACCATTAGGGTTTTCTATAAGGGCATGGGCTAGGTATGGGCAAGGTATGGGCAAGGTGGGGAGTGGAATGGTGAGGTGGAGGGGCAAGTGGGGTAGTGGAATGGTGAGGTGGAGGAGCAAGTGGGGTAGTGGAAGGATGAGGTGGTTGGGTGAGGTGGTCGGTCCAGTGGCATGGTGAGGTGGATTTGGTGAGTGGGTAAAGGGAGAATTTAATTAATTGATGTTAATTAAATCCTTAGGTGTGTGAATGAGGGTTATTGTGATGTGCGAAAGGGGTTATGAGTGATCGAATTAGGGTTAAAAAGATCACCCGTGTAGAATGTGGTTATTAGGTTATTTTGAGGAAGATGATGAAATGTGACATGTTTTGGTGTCTACACTCAAATTTAGTTGAGTGATATGCTAGTGCACTTGGGTTATTCACAGGTAAATTCTAGGTTACATCATTGGTTTCATTGTTGGGACCTATTGTTTAGCTTTTTTTCAAGGTGTTGCATGATGAAGACATACCGACCGACTTTGACAAGCATTGAGGAGTGGATAATAGATTTGGAAAAAGAGTACGCTTAAGATTCAAAACTAGATTTGTGTTTGGCGCACACGCGTGGGTGGAGCAGAATTTGTATGATTATTTATACGAGAGCTTCTTTACTATTTTTCCAATAGAGCTATATGAGTGGCTAGTTGCTTACGCGTCTAAAAGGAATTGGAGGTTTCACACACTTGTATGGATGTAAGAATAATTTCAGGCCCTCTATGATGCTGATTTGATTTGGACGCACGTTGTGGACACTTGGTTCCCGGTGTTTTGGATAGCTATATTTTGAGTACTCAATTTCCACTTATTCTTTCCCGTGAGGTAGCTAAGTTTTAGTTTCTACGTTATCCTGGGGAACCTATCTACAAGGCATTCCACCGCGATCAAAACGTTTTAGTAACCTGAATTTGGAAGAGAAGTTGATGGCTAGCTAAACCCCACCATTTGCGGGGCAGAGCAGGTGTGGTGAAGGATGGTGGACCTAGAGAATGAGAGAAAAAGAGAAGAAAGGAAACTTGAGTTCAATGAGGTGCGTGAGAGGGATTTAGAGAAGTAGCGAGATTGCAGAATGGATGGTGTTGAGGAGAGAGATGGCTCGTGAAGGATTTGAAGCTCACACAGAGGATGTGGAGCCAGAGCATTTGGAACTCCCCCATTTGGGAAAGCATGATAAGGAACCCTCCGACCTCTTATAGAAGCACACCAATAAAGACAACTTGGGTCGTAGACGTGCATCTAAATCTACCTAACAACCTAGCCCTTGCGCTTGGTTTTCTAGTTTCTAGTACAACCAGTAGTCAACAAGCTAGTTTGGGTAGTAGAGTAGCAAGAGGTAGAGTTGACTTATCAGCAAGTTCAGGAGTGAATCAAATAGCAAGTACATTTATGGTCAAGACAGACATCTTCCCTATTATTTGGAGGACCGATTGGAGGAACCTTTTCAAGCACGTCATCGGCATAGAACACAAGCACACAAACTTTGGGCTCACATGGGGAGTAGCTCAACTTCATAGGTTGTAGGAGTTCGGGCTTTAGCACCATTATTGGGACACATGGCAATGCATCCTCTGGTCTAATTCCTACAGGTGGAGGATCAGGAGGAACATGTGGCTCGAGATCTGGTGGATCTGAGGGGCGGAGGCAACACAAGAGGTTTTGGATCTAGTGGGCATGGTCCTCACCACCCCAAATATTTACATGGAGATGTCACTTTGTCTCCCAGAGTATAGGGAATAGAAGATGCTATTGAGCATGTGCATATGTGTGAGATATTGTGGTGCGTGAAAGGAATTACAACTTCAGAGTGCAAGGCCAGTCATTTTATAACTATGTTGTAGGACACGCACATAGTTGGTACAGAAAGTTTGACCCTGATTAGACTTGTGTGGATTATACAACGTTACAAGATGCTTTCATTAAGGAATTTTATATACTTGAGTTCAAGCATAAAAAGTATAAGCGTATTCAAGGACATCAAGTAGGACACTACTAAGAGTTTTCGGAATATGATGCTCATTTCAAAACACTTTGATCTAAACTATCATATGATATCCATGCAAGTCAACATGAATAATGGTTCATCGGAGGCTTGATTACACCTTTTAGGAGGGCACTCTCACATAAAACTTATACAGACCTATGTGAGGCACTTGAAGTAGCTCTGCACGCTGAGGCAGTCAGGAGCATAGACACTAGAGTGAGCCCATTCTTGAAGCTCAGATTACAGCAATGGCAAAGCAATTGGAGAAACTATCAACCAATACAACACATGAGACACACAATGGAATTTGGTGCACATATTGTGAAGTAGAGGGGCATATTAAGGATAGTTGTCCTCGCAAATTGGTGCGCTCCTTGTTACTGGAATGTGAGATATCTCATTTGGACCATGATGGAAACTGTTATCCATTATTGCAATGTGCGGTAAGAAAGAACGTTTCTTGCTACTATAAAATTTTCTCGGTTCACGACTCACAATACTGAAGATTGTAGGTTAATTGATTAGATCCATGATGTCATTGATATTGGTGTACAACAGACAATGGTTTCAAATAACACTAAGGATAAAGGTGAATGACATGATCATGATCACAATCAAGGGCATTATGATCAAAATGAAGGGTGCTTTGAGGGAGGCCATGGTAGAGGTTAAGGATACCATGGTGGATTCAGAAGAGGCTGTGGTGGTGGACGAAGTGAGTTCCCTTATGGAACATGTTATACGTGTGGATCCCCTGACCATTATAGGTGTAAATGTCCTCAAAACATTACTTGTTCTTTTTATAGAAAAGAATCATAACTATGAAGAGTTCCCAGACTTATATGAACACCTGAGAAAGAAGCACAAACAAGAGAACAAGGGTGCAGGATGTGTTTAGGATACAATGTGCCATGGAAAACCAATGGATGCCAAAGTTAGCACCAGATCCTGAGGTAGTACATGTGAAGATTACTACACGTGTGAGGCTACGCACACCAGAGAAACACTGCAAGAAGCCTACCATCACTAAGGAGGAGGTTTTACATGCAAAATATCCAGACCCTACACATCAGAAGGAGGTTTATCAGGAAACCATGGAGGTACTCAGAAATTTGCAGGTGAAATATAGTGTTTAAAGGAATAATCGCATGGAAGTTGGAACAGAAGAAGGCAGCTGAGACTTTCTAATCAGATGTTGATGATCTGAAGGAATTATGCAAGATGTTGCATCAGGAGAACATTATTCCATTACTAGGGAGTTGGTTGAAAGGAAACACTCTACGCACTGGTATTGAGAATAGACGATAGATTTTGCATGCTAATCTCCCTCCCCATAGCTTGGATTATGACAAGGAGATCACTCTGAATGTTGTTGTGGATGGATGGCTTTTGAGCAATATTTTGATTGACACAAGCGTGAAAGTGAATGTGCTTACCTTAGATGCATGGGTTCGATGGGAAAACCTCCATTACATCCATCTCTTAATGTATCAGATATATGAAAATCGACTAAGGCCATGCCAATTGGAGTATTAAAGGATGCATCTATTACTATACAGGGGGCAAGTTCACTGGGGACTTTGAGGTATTAGTGCTTGTAGAAGCAGACAACTTCCCAACTCTACTTGGGCACCCTTGGTGTTATGCAAATAATGTTGATCTACGGTTCAATAAGGGATATATTAGTTTTGAGAACAAGGAATAATGAGTTATTATCCCTTTGATAGATGGGAAATTTGCACCTTATGTTGAGCCCTTAAGTGAAGAAGACCTGAACATAATTTATGTGCGCACCATTTGAGATCCGGAAGCACTTGAGCCATCTAAGGAAGGAATTCTCCAATGGGATGATGCACATTCCATCAATGATACTACAAGTATTTCCTGTGACAATTGGGCACATGACACTTACAAGATGGTTGGGTGCAAAGTAAGAAGCGCAATACAAGTAAGTAGGCCGCCACAGTGTTAGGAGATTAGGCAACAACCCTATACCCCGATACATTGCGAAGGAAACCCTGAGGTATTCCTATGAGCCATGGAAGTATAGTGGAAGGATATGGTGGATAGAAGGAATATCTTAGTGTATACCCTGCGCAGGACAAGATCGCGTTGGGTGGATGGTTCATAGGGATAATCTCATAAAATGGAGAGAAGTGAGAATTGCTTTATTACCCAGCTTTTTAGAGTAATGCACTTACTCAAATATGTGAATATCATGGTAATAATCCTATTCAACACCACATTTAAGCAGTGAGAAACTCTGACAGAGGGCAGGAAGATTTACTACCTTCGTTGAGGGTGCACAAACTTTATTTCACCTTACGAGGCTACGCACACGCTTGGTATGTTTATGCAGAGTTGCGTAGGGAGACTGGAAATTGGCAAGACTTGACTGTAGGAATGATCCATACTTTTGACTACTTCTCCACTAAACCTCCAGTGAAAGAGGTATTACAGTTATGAAGTGATTGACTATGGGAGATCGTGTAAAGGCTAAAGAACTCATTTAAGAGTTATTTGGTGAGTCAGACCTAGAAGCATGTTTTGATGAAGTAGATGAGATGGATGTAAATCACTACTTTGAGCACACTTTCCTAGAGAATGAGAAAGGAAAGATGGTCTATATGGTGGATGATGAAGAAGTGGAACAGTTGGACATAGATCATTCAGAGGGTACGCGTGAAGGTCTTAGAAAATGCGGATGAGAAGGCACGCCTACCATGAACCTATGAAGACAAAGAAAGTGAACATTGGCACAAATGTTGAACCTAAGGAGGCCATAATTGGAGATTATTGGTCTGACTTTGAAGTGGCTAAGATAATTGAGTTACTACGTGATTTATAAGACTTGTTTCCTAGGGGCTACCATGAGTTGAAAGGGTGCATGAATCTTTGAGTGAGATGAAAATTAAGTTAAAGGAAGGTGCACGCTTGGTTAGAAGAGACCTTATAGGATGAACCCTAACCTACGTGTAAAATTTAAAGAAGAAATTGACAAGATGTTATAATTTGGCATTTTGAGCCCATAGAGGAATTAAAGTGGGCCATCCCTATGGTGATAAACATAAATAAAGATGGAAGAATCAAGATTTGTGTGGACTACAAGGAGCTGAATGTTACATGTGTGATTGATCCTTTCCCTACACCATTCACTGAGGAAATATTGGAAGGCGTCAGAGGCGTGAAATTTACTCTTTTACAGATGGATTCTCTAGGTATCATCAAGTAAGAATTGCTAAGGAGGATCAAGAGAAGACAAATTTCACCACTAAATGGGGAAGTTTTACATACACAGTGATGCCCTTTTGATTGAAGAACGCGCCTACAATATTTTCGCATTGTGGTTCAAGCATTCCAGGATTTTATTCACAAATTCTTGCAAGTTTACTTAGATGATTGGACCGTGTATGGGCTTATCAAGGATCATTGTGATAAGTTACAGTTAATGTTTGAGAGGTGCATATAATTAAACATCTCTTTAAATATCAAGAAGTGCATCTTTGCTACACCTTTTGGAACTCGCTAGGGAATATCATTTGCAAGGAGGGTTTGTTAGTAGATCCAACTAAGATTGCAGTCATTTTAGGCTTAGAGGAACCCACCAGTCAAAGTGAGGTGCACGGGTTCTTGGGCCACACATGGTATTACAAAAATTTATCAAAGGATATGCTAAGATTGTTGTGCCCTTAGAGGAGTTATTAAAAGGTAAAGGGAAGTTCTATTGGGGAGAACCACAACAATGTGCATTCAAAGCATTGAAGGAGAGGCTTACTACAACGCCTATTTTACGTTTTCCTTCATGGAATCTACCCTTTCACGTACATGTGGATGCCTCTGCATGGCCATTGGTGCACTTCTAGCTTAACCTGAGAAGGTATTGTAGATCATCCTATTTATTTTCCTAGTAGAAAGTTGACTCATGTAGAACAAAATTATACAACTATGAAGCACGAAGCTTTGTCAATGATCTACGTGTTGCATAATTTTAGACAATACTTGCTAGCAACACCTTTTGTGTTCTATACATATCACATGGCATTGAAATACTTAGTAAATAAGCCCGTTTTACAAGGGTGCATATGCCGATGGGTTATATTATTCCAAGAGTTTGACTTTATAGTTGTGGTAAAGCCAGGTAAAAGCAATTCTGGCCCAGACCACTTATCAAGGATTCAATCAGGAGAGGACACAAAGTATTAAGATACAATGCCAAATGCATAGTTATATAGGTTAAACCTCATACCCTCATAATAAGAGGATATTGTTGTCTTTTTACGCACAAGTATTGTCCAGAAGGAATGAAAGCCTTGGAAAATAAACAACTTGCAATTTGTGTCGCACCTTTCATGTTGATCAGTGGTGACTTATACAAACTAGGTCAAGATGAAGTATTGTGTTGGTGTGTACTGGAGCATGAGTGCATGACAATCATGGAGGAGGCTCATGGCGGTATTGTAGGAGGACACTATGCAGTGACGCCACCGCACGTAAGATTTTACTTGTTGGTTTATGGTGGGAAACCTTATACAAGGATTACAAGGAGTATTGTAAGGCGTGTGATCACTGTCAACCTTGGAAAACCTGGGCAGAGAGATGAAATGCCTTTGAGGCCTATTACTAGTGCAAATCCTTTTGAAAAATGGGCAATAGACTTTGTGGGTCCTATTTCCCACCACGCCAGCAAAACTAGATCACGCTACATCATCACTTGTACAAATTATCTTACAAGGTGGGTGGAAGTAACACCTATAAGGATTGTACAATGGCTACAACAACAAGGTTCTTGTGGGAAAATATTCTTACCAGGTATGGATGTCCTTTGAGTTTGACAAGTGATAGGGGCACTCATTTCTTGAATGCGATAATCAAGATATTATTGGATGAATTTATGGTCACACACCATAAGATAACACCTTATTACCCTCAGGAAAATGGGATTGTTGAGGCTTTCAACAAGATATTGAGCCGAACTTTGACAAATATTTGTGATGTTGGAAGGAAATACTGGGATGATAAATTTTCTCGATGTACTTTGATAATATAAACAACCTACAAATGGTTAATAAGGCAACACCCTATCAATTGGTGTATGGCGCAGAAGCAATTCTTCCCATGGAATTCATATTGCCCTCTTTGCGTATTGTGCACCCGTGAGGTCTAGCTGATGAGCAAGCATTGGAAGAAAGAATTGACAAGTTGATACAACTGGATGAGAGGCACGTCATAACACATTGGAGTCAAGCAAGAAAAATCCAGCCAGAAGGCATGGCACGACAGACACATCAAGGATAAGAAGCTTAATGTTGGGTAGATGGTACTTCTTTATGATTCAAAGTTTATGCCACCCAAGAAAGCTTAAGGTGCATTGGTTGGGACCATATGTTATCACTCACATACTTGAATCAAGCGCTTTCTAGTTAGAGGCACTTGATGGAACACGGTTACCTGGTTACTTTAACGAGAGTAGGCTGAAACCCTACTATAAATAAGCTTTCTTGGTGTTTGTAATAAGGCAATATTGCCATTTAGATTAGATTTCCCTTACTGTATTTCCTTTAATGTTTTTCCTTCCTCGTCGCTATGCTTTGTCAATTTAGTTAAGTGTTATGTGTAATAAGCGTGTTTGCGCGCGAAAGTTGATTACTATCTCAAGTGTTTTTATGCGTAACGGACTGCACATACCCTTAGTGTGGGGTGGATAAAAGAAGGTTAGTCTGGACAGAAAATAAATAAACTCACAAATGTCCAAAAAGGAACATGTTTTGAAAGGTGATGAAACTTCAAGAGGATTGCTCAAAGTTAAAGACCACGTGTAAGGCAGTGAGCGCTCAGTATAACTCAAGGAGGTTATAACATTTGAGACTACGTATGTTTGGGTCACATTGGATAACTACTTCAGCATTAGGAAGTGTGAGTAGAGATCTGTGATAGATAAGTAGTGGCGCGCCAGAAAGTTATGACTGAGGCACAAAATTTTGAGGCGTGAGAGATTGGGGTACGCGAGATAAGGAGGCACGACACATGCTTAATAGGAGTTAATGTAGTGTATGGTGGTAGGTGGAGTAATGAATGAAGGGAATTTTTGAAATTTGGTTTAAATCCGACGTTTATAACACATTTGTTACCTTGCGAGTTCAAAGAAAATTGAGAAGGGTGAAGAAGAGATGGAGACGACGAGCACTATGCAGAGTGAGTAAACCTACCATGTTTGAAGCACATTGTTGATCATTCACGTACAAAAGAAGGATTCAAGTGGTGGTGCGTGCACATGATGGGGGAGTGACCTAGGTTTCATTTGTACGGTAGATAGGGTTTTCATTTTACTAGCTAGGGTTTTCATTTCGCCAGCTAGGGTTTTCATTTCGCACTCGCAGAATTGAGAGGAGCAATGGCATCACGGAGGGTTGCCACTATAGTGAAAGAGGTTGATGACCTAACAAAGGAGTGGTTGATCGAGATGTTATATCCGTAATAAGTTATTGAGGGGCAACCTTGGACAACAAAGATTACATAGTGTAGGGTTTCATAGATCAACCACTACACTGAGAAATACCTAAAGGATGTTGCAGTAGAAGTTTACAAGAGGACAAATCAACGATTGGCAAATGACACTAGGGTCTTGATGACTCTGTGAATAAATTACTTAAAAATGTGGGGTCATGCAAATTCTAGAGTTGCCCTATTTTGGGAAGCCCGAGTAGTTGTACTAGTGGCTCATGTCACGCGTCCATGAAGACTTTTTCTACTTCATGGGTAGGAGAATGAGGATCACTGCCAAGTTAATTGGGAAGGTGATAGGGTTGTGCGACTCGCTCAGAGATCACCGAGACCTATCAAATGACGAGGGCATTGATGCCATAACAACCCTACATTAGTATAAAAAGGGGTCAAGCCTTCAAAGTCACCAATATTACAGACATGGCCACTAGAGTTGCAACGCATTTATCGAGGGAGCAAGTCAAGGTGCCACTAAACGATGGAACGAGGTGAATATGCATTGTTGCATATAAAGCACACAAAATGGTCAATAAGACATACTACAACATTGTCGTACGTCACGAGAAAGACCGATGAATAAGGTGCATGTCCAAACAGATAAATGTGAGAAGATTACCCGGGCGTAATTTTATTATTGATTGTATTTAGTGAAATCGAGTACTCAACGGACCTAGGAGAACATCCGGGAGTTTCATTGAGAATAAGTCCTCAACAAAGAAATATGCCAAATACACTCTACAGGGACTACTTCCAATACATACAAGGAGCGCCTAGACAAGTGGTTCAGAGAGATCGCAGTGGCATTCGAGGGAGAATGGCACATTCCACGTGAACTGCCAAAGGTGTTAGAAGGAGAGGCTAAATTTGCGGTTACCAGCATTTCAACTTGGAGCACTTCCATATGAAGTCTGGAGAGAAGAGCCCCTAGTGTGAGTTGCCCTTTGCATTTACTACAAGATACTTTAAAGATTCTCAGAAATGATTCCATGACACGTGTCAACTCAGCTTTGATGAAGATAAGGTGGACGCAAATGTTCACATTCTGTGCAAAACATATGTATGGCTGGGAAAGAGGCCTATGTGGAAACCATAGAATCAAGAAATGTGGACATCACGCTAGAGAGTTTGGTCGTGGGGCAGATTGAACCAACACGCGTGTATATATATTTGAGGCCAAGGTTCAAGGATGGAAAAATTGTGAAGGGCGCAGATATGGCAGTTCCATCACCTCCGAAGAAGGGGCAAACAATAGGGACTTCAAGGCATGTTGCATCTATGCCCCCTGCTCAAGAGGATCCAATGCCTATAGGACTAGAAAACATCCTTGAGCAAGAAGAACCAAGACAACACCGGACTTGTGTATACTAGAGAGAGTTCTCATGGAAAAAGCACACATCTAGAGACATCGGTGCTGGGACTTCACAACCAGTAAAGAGATCACCACGCATGACTCCTGTGAAAGATGCAGAGAGGAAGAAAGGAGAAATCACAAGAAATATGTTCCTGTTAAAGATAGTGAGGAGGAGTCCCCATAGCCAAGCGCGCAAGAAGAAGAGGAAACTCCAAGTATGGATGGGCATAGAGCAAAGGCCACCCCCAACGTGGAAATGCAGGAGGATGAAGATATTTCCAGAGTGCGTAGTCTATAAGACTATAGACACAAGCATAAGTATTCATGAACGACTCTCTCGGTGAAGGAGAGAGCAACGCCATGGAGACACAAAATTTATAGTACGCCCCTGAGAAGGAAGGAGAGGATGAAGGGGAAGTGAATCAGGATTTCAGAGGCATTATATAATAGGATGCAGCATGGCAATACCACAAGATGAGGGCGCATCTACTCATGAGGATGTTGGCGAGCATGTAGGTGGGCATGATGAGGAAGAGGTAATAGGTACTCAAAACTTAGGTTATATGGATGACCCTTCCAAAATTATTCGGGCTCGCTTCCAGAGTAATCTGCCAAACAAGCACTTATATACCGGGATCGATGGACCTGTAATGGCAAACACGCGCACTCACAAACAACTATCTTGGAGTATGCAAACTCACATGGATGAGCCTGATTTTGATGTTTGCGAGGAGGCGTGTAGTTCAAAGAAGATGAGGAAGGCACCTTACACACGCCATGTGACTATTAAGCCAACATAGTTTTCAGACGAATATGTGGGTAACGCATTGGTCAAAATGTCAACAGAGGAGGCAAAGACGCCGAAATATTGATAAGGTGGCAAAAATATAAGCGCTATTAGAAGATAAGGAGGATAAAGACAAAGAGATCAAGCACCTCGCTCAGAGCAAGACAATGCAAAGACTAAAAGGCCCAAAATGTTAAAAAGATAAAAAGTAGATCATAGATGAGATTTTGCAGAAGAGACCCGATTTTTAGGAGAAGGTGCCTCGGGACTTCAAGTCTGAGTTACACTATTTGCGCATAACAGTTCGCCTACTTCTAGAGGAAGGACCAACGCATCTCCCTAAGAAAAAGGATGTTGTGGAAGAAGCATCAAGGGTTCAAGCTTCAATTGCAAGAAATATATCCAACTACGAGGTAATTTTTCAAGCCTTAAAAGATGAAATGAAGAAAACGGATACAATATTGGCCATGTGTACATCACCTGATAACTTAATACAGGTAAGGACAAAGGTAGAGGAGAATTAAGTTCTAAAGGCGGCAAAGGATTAAACACTCAGTGCTCAGAATGAGTTACCCTTGTAGAAACAAAGCGCGACGTGCTGGATGCTACGAGGAAACAACATATGGATCGATCAAGGGCATCGGGAATCTCATTGCCGCAAAGGTGGATGTCATGGAAGGGATGGTTTCTATGACAAACATCCTTAGAATTTTGAAAAGTGAAGGCAGAATCACAACTATGGATGAGTTAGATGACATCCTTGTGGACATCCCTGACAAAACCAATGCAACGCTTAAGGACTAGTATGAGTTTGAGGGAGAAATACAAAGTGAATATCCATAATTCATTCTACTAGAAGGTGAGAAGGGTACACAATAAAATGGCTCACCATATTCTTTATTCCTTGATTCTTTCTTTCATTTATCCTATATTCTTTGAGTGACAAGGTGATTACCCATTGTCGGACAATAATGTACTCTAGTGTGGGGTAATGTTGAGCGGAAAGAAATGGCCTATGTATTGGGCACAAAAATGTAGGGCACTCGGAAGTGCGTGCAACGCTATGATAGGATCGAGCGCCTGAGATCGGGACTTAGTTGTTTTTGGATAAGTGTTATTTTTGAGTTAGCATGTCGAGCACATAAAGACATGGACTTGCATGGTCCACACAATGATATTTTGGGAACAAGTGACAACTGAGCGCCATGCATAGTTTAGGCTAATAATAGGATTTCTACTCAGAGTTAACTATAGGAAGTCTATTAGTAGAGCACTTGCATGTTGTGCATCCTATTGTAAAGGCACATGGCT
Source organism: Taxus wallichiana var. yunnanensis (assembly GCA_018340775.1). Classification (NCBI taxonomy): domain Eukaryota; kingdom Viridiplantae; phylum Streptophyta; class Pinopsida; order Cupressales; family Taxaceae; genus Taxus; species Taxus wallichiana. The sequence continues at coordinate 815,970,186 of CM031238.1, read as the reverse complement.
ATTATTTAGCATGTGACCTATTTTGAGAAGTGTATGGGTGGTGAAGGGCAAGTCCCCACCCCTATATATATGTATTGATTTGCATGAGCTAGGGTGTGGAAACTATGGTAGAGTTATGTTCTTAGTTTTGTCGCATGCATGACTCATGAAGATACTTATATAATGTAAGAAGCTTTTGTGTTTTACAATATTCAATACAATGGTTCATATTGGTTGGATAATGGTGTTGAACATGATTGAATCTGGTTCTTGCATGGTAAATCTTATTATAGTCATTGTTTAGTTCATTCTACATCTATATTAAGAACTAGTATGCAATGTGTGTTGTTTACTATTGATAATGAATTTGGATATCTATAAGCACCATCATGCTAACATTATGTCCAAGCAACTCTAAAGAGGGACATGGTGCCTTTGCATGCTTTGATGAGCACTCACTTTGGGTGAGGGATGTATCGCCGCGTCTCAGGTTATTCATAGTAAATTATAGGCTACATCATTATCTTTCTTGACTCGTTCTTCTCCTCATACCTCTCTAAAGTGAATGCTTTGTTGTCCCATATGATTGGCTTGGCTTCGTGCTTGCATCAAATATTGTACTTTTAGGATTCACACATATGTAAGTTTGCATTAGAAGTATTCATTGACTATGCCTTGCTTTCTGACAAATCTCTAAAGTACATTACCTCTAAGACATGCACACCACACCACCTTCTTCCTTCAAATGATTGATAAAAACTATACACGGTTCATATGTGCCTGGTCGTAAGAAAGATTTTTTTCAGCATAGAACCCCAACACTTTCCCAACCCTTAACTTCTCCTCCCTTAAACCCCTTTTTCATCACCCCTCTTCCTCCTCCAATGTTTTGTGCCCTCAAATTTAACTTTTTCGATGCATCCCCTTCGGCGTTTTCATTGCACATTTCACGCGATTTATCATAGTTATTTTTCTATGAACATTAACATTTTCTTTTGAAATGACACGTGACACATACATATCAACAAGAGAAAAATAAATATTTAACTACAAGATTTTTTTATCAATCAAATCATAGGGATTAGTTGCACATAATTCTTAGACTTAACTATCAAGGATTGGGGTCATGCCATTCTACTAATTTGCCTAGGGCATGATCCCGACCTCATCCATTATTTATTGGTATCTTTTGGGATTGAAACCTTGGTGGATGGCTAAGAAACACCTTTTACACCATCATATGCACCGTTGGACCACAACCCATTCGATTAAACTAAAGAGATTTCATGCTTTCATAGTCCACGAATTCAAAATAGACTTTTGGGTGAAGAATTGTTTCAAATCTTTTAGCTTGATGTTTTGAGTCACTTCTCGTGAACCATTATCGAAAAAAATACCATAATGGTTTACTCGAGTGACCTAAAACATGAAGCTAAATAAATATCATTTCTAAATATTTAACTATATGAAAGTTATAAGCTTACCTAAACTCTTCGTTAAGTAATAACCGCAAGATAAATTATACCGTAAGCGCATGCTCTCAAGATGGGGCTAGTACTATTATTTGAGAAATGTGGTCCCATGTAAAAAAATTTATTGATAGTGCTAAAATCCAACAAAACTCCTAAAATTTATAAGCAACTACACTTTAAAGAGAGGATTTCTATTTATGTTTAAGCTTCCCTCCCAATTTTTCCTTTGAATAGTTTATTGGGGAGTCATAATACCATACTTTTGCTTCTACTAACAAAAATAAAAATTTATAGAACCCTATTAAAACTAAAATATCCTTTTTCCCCTCCCCTACTTACTGCATTTTTACACTACCCTTGCATGGGCATTGGGACTGCAGCCTACAACTGAGCAGTAATAGGGTTAGGGTTAGGGTTATAAAGAAAAGGGTTTATAAGTTGATTGTGCGTAGTTTGAAGTCGATAATACTTGATCTTATCTGAGCGGCTATCGTTTTGCCCTTTACATTCTTGATTTGGTGGGGGTTTTAATGAAACCGTCTGTTGCTGCTGCTGTACATGGCGACTTGGTAGCAGACGATTGTTTTGCCATAAACCCTAAACCTAGTCAAGTACAATGCAAATGGGCTGCCGGAAGCCTCGATGACGACTGCCTGCAGATCGAGCCCTTGTATTTCTGGGCAATGATGCTTATGGCAGGCTTCCCCACAAACATAATCCTGATTTTAGCACGTCATCTTTAAATTTGTTTTTTCAATAACTAAATTTTGATATAGACAATTGAGATAAACATGGCAATTTTATTTTTTGCAGTAGAACTGTTGAGAGGGTTTTCACAAAGAGGATAAGGGTTTCGTGGATCTACGCAGCAGATGCGTTACGCGTGTTAAATAAGCGAGCTTTTGTAAGTGACAAGAAATGAGGTTCTGTAAATGAGATATTCGGTTACTGGTAGTTTTTGTAAGCGAGTATCCGGTTAATTGTAGATTATGGCGTTTAATTTGTTAGGGTAGCTGTGTCCTCTTCAATTGATGTGACTTGATTTGTATTGGATGGTAGTTGATTTTGAAAGAATACATTTGTAAAATTTAAAGAATACATTTGTAAAATTTGCCTCGCTTTTATGAAGGCTGTAATTTCTTTATTGTAATCCCTTAATTTTGAGCATATGAAGCTTTGTCCCAAACTTGCTCCAATACATTAGTGTTGTCCAGTGTTGCTGTCAATTGATTGCTACATGTGATATAATGGCTGTCAATATATTAGCAATTTAGAAGTAATGAAAAGAATGTTTTTAATTGCGGTCTCATGTTTTCATATCTGGGGATATTCAATCCGCGCAATTTTCACAGCTTAACTCTTCTATTAAACCATACTCTTTAACAAGCCATCATCAAATAGTACGTAGGCATTGGTCTTGTGAAGAATGGGAATCTACAATGTCTCAGTGATAAAAATGCACAGTTATTTTAAGCGGACTGGTAATATGAAATAGAATCTATCATCCCACAGAATCTAGTTTTTAAGGAATTTGTTTAAAGGGCAATATTTGAGAAAAGTTTATTATTTTTGTAACTTTGAAGGGTTTGTCTGGCAGGGGCAATACTGGTTTTTGTAAGAGCGAGATATTTGGCTTAGTTATTGAAAGAATCTTGTGCGTTTATTTTTAGTGTAACAGTGCCCTTGTCAATTTGAATTTGCTTGTAAAAAAGTTTTTAATATGATTATGTTAGTCCCTTTTTTCCCCACATACGAAGCATTGTCTTAAATTTGCCCCAATTAAATAGGTTCTTCGAGTTTTGGTTGGTTGGTTTTGAAAGGAAATAATCCCTATCAATAGGTTTATTTTTAATTCACGAGGGAATGTTTTACTTGATCTCTTTTCATGTTGTAAATATTCATTATCATGTTGTAAATATTCATTATATCATTAACTGTGTTTGCGATGTAGTCATTTTCACTTCCAACACTTTTAGCATACACTTTTTAACTGTGGGACATTTTGTTATTGTAGTAACACCTGGCAATGGCCTCATTGTTGATGGAAAGTTCAAATTTCTTAAGGGTTGCGTAAAATAGAGCAGAATCCAGTTTTTAAGGGTTTGGCTGCAAATGCCAGTGTTTGGGAAAAGTCTCTGTTTTCAGCTTGAACATGGGATGGGTTTTGTTTCGAATGTCAATATTTGTGAACTTCTGTTTTTAGGTTGAATATGAGATCTAGTTCTGTATCCCCCTGATAGAACTCAATCTGAAATATGGATGTCTAGTTTGACTTTTCTTTAGGATTTTGTTTTAAATGCTAATATTCGAGGAAAATTCGTATTTCAAACATTTAGTACACTGTTAATTATTGTCATATAATTTAATAAATAATACTGTGATACAGTTCAATGAATGAATATCTTTTAAATCATGTGGAAGGCAGTGTCCAATAAAAAGATCCAAAATTTCAAACCTAAACAAAAATGAAGTATATTTCAGAAATTAAATTCAAAATCTATAATTGAATTCAAACTTGTACTACTCTGGATTGGTTGTCTTGACATACTGCAATTTACTTTGTTTTCCTCTGCTAATTAAGTGAGCGAGTAATGCAGTGAATTTTGTATTTCAATATCAGAGATATGCCATGACCTCTACACCGACAGAAGTGTTTAACCGTTTCAAACAAATTTTAAATGTCTCATACAGATGTATATGTCTGAGATCACTTTACTGCAGCTTATTGATGCATGCTGGATCATGTGTCATGTTTAGAAAGATATTTTAAATGTCTCATACAGATGTACATGTCTGAGATCACTTTAGTGCAGCTTATTGATGCATTCTGGATCATGTGTCATGTTAGAAAGATTTATGGATGTGTAATGCACTCTGTTTCATGTTAGAAACAGTTTTTTGAAGGGTGTTGTTCGCTGGTTCCTGTTAGAAACAGAGTCTAAGCAGGGTGTCTGGTCAATGTTAGAGACTGAGTCATATGAAAGGGTGATGCCTTTTGTTTTGTGTCAGAAACAGAGTTGTATGGAAAGGGTGGTATGGGTGATTTTCTATGGTTGATTTCAGAAACAGAATCCTGGTTGCACGCTTTAATCATTTTGTTTATCCTTTCATCATCCTTCCATTACCAACCAGAATGGTGTTGTTCTCTAGTACCAACCATTGTTTGTATGGAACCCTGTAAGTAGTATAATCTCCTTGTTACTTCTGGAAAGGCAATTCACCTTTGTACCCAGGTAGTATATTATCCTCCTTACTCCTGGAAGTGTGATGAACTCTAATCCTCTGGTTCCTGGTGGATGTGACCGACCTTTGTGTGGATTAGCCATATTTGTATCATGTATCATTTGGTGAAGGCTTTAACCATCATTGACTCCTTGTGAATATATGTGAATATTGTACTATATTCACCCGTTGAAGAGTGAGGAAGCTCTACGGTGTTGAAATGGAGCTTTTACTGGAGAGGAAGCTCTTCAGTGCTACGATTGTGCTTTGATTTTGCATGAAGTTGTATGTTGATATATTGTCTGCCTTGCAAAGTGCAGTATCTGCATTATTTCAGCATGGAGATTTCTGGCTTGAACATGCAATATGTGAATATAGGGTACAACTGTACGTGAAGATAGGAATGGTCTTTGTCATCAATCTCGAGTTTCCGTAAATGCATTCTTTGCAATAAGAAGATCATGTCCAGCATTTGATTTGTTTCTAATTTCTTTTTATGTAGTGGATCTCCATCAACTAGGCTCAATAAAAGCTGCTTTACAATGCAGAAAGTGGCTCTGGGCAGAAGGTTATATACAGCACCATCTATAGCCTATATGGTATGCAGTCCAAATTGATGTTTGAATACCTTTGCATGTTGGATCTTCGACCTTTTGAGTTGAGAGTGAAGAATTTTGCATATATCCTGGATGTGGTTGCAGTTGTTTTTGGATGTAGCAAATTGAAGTTCATGTATCATTGTTTTTGAAGCCTTTCACATTGATTGATCACATCAACTGGCTTGTCATGAATCATTATTGTTGTTCATGCCCTGGGTGCATGCATTCTTGTATGATGATTTACAGGCTTTTGTCCATGATCTATTTAGCAGGCATTTGCTCATATCAGCGTTGGGTTAAGAATCTGTAAGGAGGTGCAGAATTGTTGAGGGTACATCAAGTTGTTAGTGGTTGGCATATTTATATCTTGTAGCCGTCTTGGCTGGATAGAGGCCCAACTGAGGTAGGCAGTTGCCTAGGGTCTCATTGTTGAGGGGTACTAACTTTATTTTCCACGTGCTCAGAGCATGGTCCCATGCAAGGGGAAAGCTAAAAATTTTGAGCAGCTAAGGGAGAGAAAAATTAGGATATTTTAGCATTAATAGGGTCCCATGATTTTTTATTTTTCTGTGCAGAGATAAAATAGGAAGCTTTAGCACTAGCAAAAATAGGGTCCCATGAATCCGAAATAAACTTTTGGATGGAAAATTGAGAGGGAAGCTTAAACTAAATGCCAAGTGTCAAAAAAGCTCCCTAAAAATTTTAAGCAGCAGATTTATTTTTGTGCCCCTAGCTGCTTTGTGGGGCTGAAAATCCTCTCCCTAACTTATAGCTGCTGAGAAATTTCAGGAATTTTGTTGGGTTTTGGCAGCAGCAATAATTTTTTTGCATGGGACCATATTTCCCAAATAAATAGGAGCAGTAGCCCCCAGCATGGGACCATGCTCTCAGAGTGGATTCCTTTATCTTCAAATGCATCGCAGTATTAAATTCTCTGGTCTTTGTGGGTGGTTATTTTACATGTTTTGTATTACTAGAAAGGTGTGCAATAACTGATTGAGACATCTTTGTTTGTATTTACAAAAAGTCTGTATTTCTAGTTCATGGATGTTTTATAATAACATCATGCTTCTTGGTTTGGCCTCAGTCTGATTCTTGGCATGATATAAATTAAGGTTATTTTTCTCCCTCAAAGGAGAATCTTATACAAATATTTTTCATGAAATGATGTTTCCAAGTGTGCCTGCTTCTTTCAGCTTAGACATCTGTACGTTTAAGTTGAATTAGATTTTTGCATGTTATGTTTTCATCAATAAATGACACTTCCAAGTGTGCTTTACTATTTCATTTTTCTATCCCTTGTTTTCAGCAGTAAATGGCATTTTCATGTGCAGGTATTTTCATCACTTGAAAATCACTGTACAGTGAGTTGAATAATGTTTGTGCAAGGTCCGTTTTCAACAATAATTAACTTCATATATTTGTGATACTTTCATGAGACAAACGAAAAATCCTATTTGAATGTAGTATTTGCAAATATTAGACTGGTAATATTTTGAAACTCAAATATAATAAGTGCATGCTGTAAAATGTGGAGTCGTTTAAGGCGAAATGCTTGAATTTCATTGTTTAATGGTTGTTCCAATTTTATTTTTTTGCATTAAATATTTTCTTATTATTTCGACAGGGAGAGATGATAAAATATTTGTTGCAGGGTTTGTTAAAATTCTTTTTTTGCATCTATAAAGGTTGTACATGCAATGTAGTGTTTTAAAATTATATGTTCATGACAATTATGCTCCATTGTTATTCAGCAAGTTTAAATAGTTTTTCAGTAAGTCCATGGCGCCTAGCTGATTTTTAGGATCTTTGGGAAATTTAATAAATATTAAAAATGGAAATTTAATAAAAATGGAAATCATTTCATTCTTGACCATCTATGACCATCTTATTTATTGATGTTTGCCCCATGCCAATTGATTTAGTAAAACTAAAACTTATATAATACCCAAACAAATACAAATACCAATAAAGAAGAAAATAAACAAACAAATCATGATCAAAGTAGTGTCGTACTCCAGCTGTTTCATATAGTGAACAACTATTTATTAAGTGTAATCAAGGTCACGCATTGTTTATGTTGTGACCATATTTGCAATTATTTTAAGAGGGACAATAACTATCTCACTAATTGATTGGAATGGTAAGGATCAAGTATGCAACTGCTTCTTGGTAATCAGATCAGGCATTCAAAGATTTTGTTTTCAATTTGTCAAAATAAGTTCTTAGATGGACGGTAATATTACAATTGGCAATTTTAGATGTTTTTTTAGAAAAAACAAATCTTGTTGTAACATCTAAACAGGTCTCAACTAGCAAATTACCATCAAAAACTTTTCGTGAAGAATTTACAATGTCGAGACAATGTGAGAGTTAGCATAGCTGAAAGGCATTTTCATAGATGGGTTGGTCCGGAGGGTGTCGAACAATAGTCAGAGCATTGGACGGAGGAAATGAAGTGGCAGAGGGCATTGATGCACGGTGCAATTGAAGCTGTGTACGAGGAGAAATAATATAATTCAAAAACGTAAAAAAACTCTAGAAATAGAAAAGAGTAGAAACCTTACAAGTATAATAATAGGCGGTAGTGCCTTTTATGTTGCAAGATCCTTGGTCAATAAGGACACTAGCTATAGTGAAATTATGCAGGCAACGCCTGTTGCAGGAGAAGGTAGGACAAATGAATGTAGGTAAAGCCCCACCGTACCTGCAATCCAACAACTGCAAAAAGTAAAGAGAGTGATTTGTTTTGTTCATTTAGAAAGTTTTAACATGTTTGTTTAAAATGTTTCTCTGTATGTGTTGTAAGGTCATACTATGCATGTGAACACTGGTCGTTAGGCTGTTGGATGAAATTGCAGCCAGTCGTATGGGTGTATGGGCTGGACTTGCCGAAGCATGCAAAGTACATATCTGTGTTGTGTCTAAAGGCAGATAAGAAGGCCTGCGAAGAATGGTGAGTAAATCGTGTGAACAGATTGGACATTAAAACTATTTACTATGGAGGGTTTTCTAAATACCTGTAGCACCCTATTTTTTTTTTTTTAGCTTGTAGATCCGGTGATTAGGTTGTGAAAGTTTTTATTTTGTGTTCGTTGGCTGCATGCAGGATGTGAACTGGTTTCTTTGGCTAAAAATTGGTAATGACCCAATACTGTTGAACAATTAGATCTTTATGCAGTTTCTTTGGCTAAAATTTGGTAATGACCCAATACTGCTGAACAATTAGATCTTTATGCTAAACACTATGTTTTTATCGTGGGTGTTGTAAAATAGTGTAGATTAAGTTGTAGTTACGCCAAGTTTTGAATCAGAGTACTTTGATATTACTATTTTATCATCTATACCAATGTTATCATTATATAATTTTATCTATTGTTTTGTTATTGTTAATATTGAGATCATTAATTAGGGATTTGCAAGTCCTGCGTAAGTGCTGTCCATCACCTGTATTAAGACTATTATTATATTGGTCAATCTCCACTTCTTCTCTAAGATCTCTTTATATGGTGGTCTAAACTGGACAGGACATCAGCTATTTCCATGCATGCATGTTCTGTTTTCTATGAAATTTCCAGCAGCGTTGATTTTTCAATCCCATTATGTTCAATATCTCTGTTGCATCATTTTATCCTGGTGTGGATGGACCTCCTTGCTTCGGTAACCGAATGATCAGACCACTGTTGTTTTCTGGGTCTATTCAGTCTTTGCAGAACAAAGTACGTGTTTTAAAACATTCATCAGTAGGAAAATTGTGTTAATTTCTTTCCATTTTAGGATCTATGAATCTTTTCAATGTTCATGTACAACTGCCTCGTGCATTTAATCTTTATTTGGTTTCCTTTCATGCACAGTTTTCTCATTGTTCCTTTATAGTTCGTTGTTTGTTTTGTATGTTGACTCTAAGGCACAGGGCATGGTTCCTTTCAGACATATGTCCATTTATCTTACAAGTTTGTTTATTCTACTGATATAAAAGTTTCTTAGGAACACTAGATTCAATGCATGCAACTAACACCACAACCAGTTTATCAATATTTTTTTCATGGTGCTCTGTTCAAGTAAAAGGAGAGAATTTATGCATAAAAGGATTTTGGATGAAAAAAAGCAGCCTCAACAACAAGAGACTTACGAAGAAAAAGTACCTTGAGCCGATATAGATGAAAAGCTCTCAATTACCATGTCCAATGGTCATCGGGAAACTTCTACGAAAAGAATAAACCTTCCACTGTAATACAAAGAATATTTCTTGCCTCATAAGAATCCGGCCAATCCCTTGTCTGAAATTGAAGATCGTAGACAAATTTATCATTTTGAAATGAAGCAAATTGACTGTGAGGGTGACAATTTCTTCATACTGGAGGCCAAATTTGATCGTATGGAAACTAAATGGACACATCCAGGATGATATATGAAATCCTCTTGACAACAATATCTACGTAAATCTGTTTATCCTACAAGTAGAAACCTGCAGGGTATGTTGGCTAAAGCAACTTTTATATGCCCAACATTGCGTCATCTATATCTTAACACATTGTTGCTGTTCATGTATGTTGTTAAGATTGATTGTGATAGTAAAGAAACGCCAAGCACGCTGCTGCTAATCTCGGAAAGTATATCATAGTAGAAATTCAATATCATTTGCACATATATTTTCCAGCAACTTGTTTGCATCAAAATCTAATGATGATAAATTATCCGATTTTGCAATTTGTAAAGAGCATATATGAACAAGACTCACAATATGTCACTTGGAACAAAACCCCTTTGTAACATTTCATCATGTAACTGTAAAGCCTTTTTGTTGTTTTTTTCATTAAAGTAGTCGTCAATTAGTGTTGTGTAAGTTGACTTATTGGGAATCAATCCTTTATGTTTCATTTTTTCAAATACTGTTTTTGCTCTCTGCATATTGCCTCGACTGCAAAGCCTAATGATAATTGCACTGAACGAAATGACGTCTAGAATTACACCAGGTTCTTCCATTTTATGAAACATCCTAAAAGCTTCTGATATTACTCAGCCCAATAGACATTTTCTTGCAAATATACTTAAGGCAATCTCCGTTCATGTGCGGATGGAAACACATCTTGGGTTAGGTTTATTAAAGGTAATAGTGCGTGTCTTTGATCCCAGCTCTAAATCTGTTGCATACATCTCCTGGCAAACTATATCTGAAATTAATATAAGTAGTCTCTGAAACTTTGTCCGTGAGTGCTACGCACATCTTCACTTGCCTGTATTTAACTGTAACATCATTATGTCTTCTTCATATACTAGTGTTCTTTATTTGAAAAAACATTGCTGTCACCGTATTTATACACGTTTTTCATATATTTATGTGCTCTGTTCCTATTTCAAAATGACATTGTTGGACTTGGACCCATATCCCATATGCTCTAGTGATTGTAGTTTTTTTCTTGACACATCAAATGCAATTTTTCCAGAGACTTCAATGAAAATTAGAATTAGTTTCTTTAGAATTTATATCTCTGATCCTTAGCGTGTGGGTTTTTGTATATATAAACGACCATTACTTCAACAATTTACCTTTTTTAATGATAGATTGTTTTTGCCTAAAAAAGTAAATTCTGTTATTCATAGCTTTCACTTAATATTAGTGTATTTTTTTATATTGCTCTCTTGATAAGTACCTGTTTCTTTATGGGAGCTGTTGTTTCATCAAGACCATTTTGTTCCTTGAATACTTTGGTGTTTTAGGGCTGTAATAATTTTAGAACCCTTTTTAGCACAAAAAGTGAATTAAAGACTGGGTGAATTCCACTTTGGAGCAGCGAGGGATGCAACCTGCAATTCAAAAAAGGGGAACTGCTTGTAAACATAACATTGTATGATAGATGCCAAAACACTAGGGTGTCATATCTGCAAGTTGACACTGCTTATGCATTTAGATTAAATATTTGAGTGAGGTAGCACAATTCCCAACGTAACTATGCCACATGGGTCTTAAAATATATTTGCCACTACTAGTGATTTGAATGCCTCTTGGTGTGTGTCAGATATAGTTTACTAGTGTAACTGTGATGTAAATCTTGTGTGTAAATTACATGCTGAATAGTTATTTCTTTTGACACTTCTACTCATCTGGGAAGGGTTTGAGAAACATCGTGCCTGTTACAAGCGAGTGAACACACATCATTTCAAACCCTTTTTTTTGTAACATCATGTATAGTTTTTCTGTAACTCCTGTTTTCTGTATACACTAGCATACATGCAAAGAATTTTTGCTGAACATATCCGAAACTATAATTGATTTCTTAATAGACAACCACATTTAATGCATACTTTTTTTTGTTGTTTTTTAAAAAAACTTTTTATTCTTATTTAAAATAAAAAACTTTCTATCAACACACTATTGACTGATGTGATTTCCCAACTTACTGGGCTTTTAAGATGTCTTGAAGGCAAGTTGAAAAGCCAAAAGCTTTTACAGTTTACAAGCCATTTGAAAAGTGCTTTTAGTGGCTTGCATATTCATAACTGTAGTTAGGTGGAAAATAGCTGTATGAACCATTAAAGAGTATTGACAACATCAAATTTTACTTCTGATTTAGAATCATTTTTTTGTTAAAAGTATAAACATGTTTGAAATTTATATTTAAGATATGTTTGTAGTTGTAATTTTTATTGAATCCAAAATTGTAGTCATAATTTTAAAAGTCCTTAGTCATATATATTTTAGATATGTTATTTTGTATGAGTTTTGCTAATGTTGACTTATAATTATTTTCAATGTTATAGTGACGATCCAAATTATATGTTTCATTCTTTGCTGATGCACAATCATTTAATTGTTTGTTGCATTTTTCCTTTTTTTTTTGCTAACATCTCTGTTTAAAAACAAAAAAACAAGCTGTAATATCTTGTGGTTTCCATCTTTCAGTTTGATATGTAGGGGCATGTGTCTTAGATGTTAACAATATTTATTGTGTGTTGAAGGGTTTCAACTCCTATGAGGTTGCATCAAACGCCTCAAGTTGAGTGTCAAACTGTTCATTGGCAACGTTTTTAAAGCTGTCTGTTGAATAAAAAATGGTTTTGTCACTTGTCCTCTTTAGTTCCAAATATATTGTAATGTGCGCCTTACCTTCTCGGAAAATAAAGATAATCATGGAGTTTTTATTACAGAGACAGTTTCAGTTATTGCTTGACAAAGTGTTTGTTTGTTTTTCTTTTCAGCTTGAAGATAAGAAGATTAGAAACACAATTTTCCTCCCTCCAAATGGTGTGACTGTCACTATGCCCCAGTTGCAAAGAGGAGATCAAAAGGATTCAATTTTTCGTTAATGTCTTACATTACAGGGAACCAAAACTGTTGAAGCCCACTAGAGAACACTTTCATTTGATGCCCACTAGTCCTTCGTACCTCTCTAAGTTGCGTATTGCTAGTCCCCATTTACGAGGGTTTGACTTGACTTATGATTGTAACGAAGATGTAGTGAAATATGAACCTCCTCATAAATTAAAAAAATGGGTGTACCAACCATGCAAATGCATCCTAGAAGGATATTCAAGCATAGTGCCAAAAAAATTGCAAATGCAAGCAACAAAAAATTTGAAAAAGAAAAAAAATGAATGCCTCCTTGATTAAGTCTCCAAAAACTTATGTGTAGTTATACAATGTTGAAAACTATGAAGTAGTCGAATAGTTTTCATTGTAAGTTTGTAATTGGTTATATTTTGAAAAGTTGTTTTTAGCTAGGATTATGAAACTTGCTTTTTTAACATTTCTCAATATGTGATGCTAAGAAATATGAAATATTTTGGGAAAACAAATTAGTGGCTTCATGTTCAACTTTTGTTATTGCGAACTATTTACTTATGAGTTAACATTAAAAAAACTATTACTGTATAATAGTAGCAAAGCATGCTATTTCAAGAATTTTTTTGTTAGAACTTTAAGCATGACAATATGTTCGAATTAGGTGGTTTTCCTTAGCATGAAATGTATTGCATAGTAAAAACCATTACGAGAATCGAAAAAAAAACTGATTTTTTTAAAACCCATTTCCATTTTTAGTTTATGTTTTACACCTTAATTTGAAAAAACAACTCTTAATTGCTTAATGATTATTACGGTTATAGATTGTAAAATTCTAATTTCCTTTTCGTATATGTGATGTGAAATTGTTTGTCTATATATGGCGTATTACAACAAAGATGGCCCTCTTAGTTCTTTCGGTGAACTTTCGACAGTTCAAAAGGAGTCTCAGCAAGAAATCGTAAAAGTTGCAAAAATACATGTAGTCTTTTATTTCCCAATACTTAGCTAGGCGTGCTGACACTTCATTCGTGAGAAGTTTGGAAGCTCACTCAAGCATGCACATCCACCAGGTCCCTCCTTTGTTTGCTTAACAAGATGTTAGTCATGCATGTTCATCATAATAACCATTCATACATGAAGATACATCATAGCTTAGCAATTTGGAAACACATATAATAAGGAAGTTCAATCATCATACAAAATTACCAAAAATACTTTGAATCCTCAAAATGCCATACTCAGATGTAGTTACCTTAGCTACCCAAACACAATTATCCTTTAGAATCACAATTGTATCACATAATAAAAAGGTTGATTACATCTTTACTTCTTACAATCTGCTGGACCATGCGCGCTCACATAATGTTGATACAAACTTTAAAAGATACATACTAAACACTTAAAACCCGTAACTAGAACACTAAGACTCATGGTTACAAGGACGTATCATCTATTTGTATACACGGTGAGGACTTGCCCTTCACCGTTTACATGCAATTCCTAATAATATGCATGCTCTAATAATAACTTGCATGTTTTTTCAACTTTTTTAACAATAGAGCATAAATAGCTTGTTTTACTCACGTTTTAATTTCTATATTTAGATTACCTCTTGCATGTGCTTTATCTTCCTTGATCGCCTATTTTCGGTCCTTGCATGTGTGTCAAGTCATTTGCTTTCTTTTCTATTTTTAACCAATGCTCCCAAAAATTGGCTAAGTCTCGAATACTCGCATGTGCACATAATCTTGCACGTTAACATGTTTTATCAATATTTGAGCTTAAGTGATACTTTTTGTACCCTACCGTTGGCGAGAAAATTTGTTGATTGGACAAATTGGTGGGTTTCCACCAATGCTCTGGGACTAGGTCCCTCTACTTGAATGGGGCAAATCCATTATTGTGTGAACAAAAATAAAAATCCGTTGTTTGGCCTAAAGGTCGGGATCCAATAGGGACACTCCAAAGAACCTTCGATAAAGACTTGCAATTTCTTGCAAAGGAGAAATTTACTTGAGTAGATGGAAAAGGGAGTGGGAAATCAAGGAGGGGGAATTAATATCACAGTAGAAACTTAGATGCATGCAAATATTAATCAAAGCATTTCAACATACATATTCAAAAAGAACAACCTTGTTATTAATACCAAGACTAGGTAGAATTATGAACACAAAGTCACATTAATTCCCTCATCAAGAAAAGTATGAAACTCCTTTCTTCTTTATTGACATTATCACAAAGTTGTATAAAGAGAGGAATGGAAGAACATATGAGAAGGAGAATGGAAGAAAATAGCTATCTCTTTTGCTTATCACAAGTAGTTATCTACTCTTGAACATACAAAATTGACAACCCTTAAGAATAGGGAGTCATTACAATTTATAGACTTTAGAAAGACTCTTCACCTACCCCCACATGACTTTTCATTTGTCCTTTACAACATGTGACTCTTTGTATTCCTAGGAATAAAATTAAGTCCCCTTTTATTAATTAAGGGTGACTTATTACAATATCAACTATAGTCACATTTAAATGAATATGACAAAATAGGAATAAGACAAAATGAAAAGTGCAACCCCCAACGAAGAAATAGAACATGAAGGAGGAGGGGGAAGGGGGAGAGAAAGAGAGAGAGAGAGAAAGAAGAGAGATAACTAGTTCGATGAAGACGCCACTTGTGTTGATTCTACTTCATTGTTTGATGCATCCTTGCCAAGATCAACTGGAAAAATCTCCACTTTTTTGACTCTTTTCTATATCAGTCATTGCAGATGTAACTTTATTAGCCGAGGATTGTGGACACAACTTAGGGACTCGAGCCAACCATCCGAGATATCATTGATGTTCTTGCTTTTAGTGAACCAAGAATGATGTTTCTTTGCAATGTTTGATATCATAGCTCTGATCTCAGAGAGACTCCAATGTATCCTCATTGAAAGAAAAGGGGTCCCACTTCTTTCTTGACATATTCCTCAAATGGTTTCAAAAATTCATCCACTGAAGTACTCTCATCAATGGCGAGCACTCCAAGATTATGTATCTTGGTGTCGACATCATCCTCTCTCTTTGGAGACACGCTCCTCATTTGAGTCCAACTCATCCACAACACAATTCAACGTCTCATACCGAGAGACAAGAGTCCTTGCCCACACATTGACAAATTCTTGGAGGTAAATTCAAATACCTTCCTATTTACCAACACCTGAGAATGAGCTTTTCCCATCTCCAACACCAGTGGGTACACCTGATCCCAATGTTCTTTTTTATTTCTCAATCTCATCCCTCGTCATTCGGACTTTGGTGGCAGTCACGCACATGTACCTGTATCAATGAGATCATCTCTAGAAGCAACACTTTCCCTTTCTCCATGATCTTGTTCACCCATTTGTCATTAGCTTGTCCTTGCATGGTGAAACTCCATGTCTTTCGAATGGACTCTAGATCAAAGCTACTAATGGGAGTAACTTCTTTGATTGGGAGAGATGAAGAAGCATTCGAGTCCATGAAATGTTACACGTACGAGGAGAGTGTTCGCACATGGTCTTCCAACTGATCAATTTTCTCTTTGTACTCCTAATTTCTCATGAGGAGGCGAGTGGAAGACTCCTTGAATAGATGTGCATCTCCCTTATGAGTTGGGCCTAGGGAAATGGTGCTCATCTCATAGTTGGTCGGGTCATTTCTTTAATGGGATTGACTACCCTTGGCATGAATACTTCCACATACTGATTGCCAGAGGTGCCATTGAAAAATCGAGAAGCTGTTTGAGTGAATTTTTCTTCTTCCCCTTAACCAATGATGATACAACTAAGAAATAAGGGACTGTCACTTGTTGAATCATACGAGCCTCCTTTGTGATCATTTCTTACATCCAAGGGAACATTTCATTCATCTTAGGCTCTACAACTGACATGACTTTTGTTTCCTGCTTAGGGTGAGAAGGTACATCTCATGCAAGAGGAGTGTCAATGATAGGTGGGAAGCTCGGGGCTATTGAGGGATCGAAAGTGTGTACTAGATCATTTTTCCCTAGCTCTATTTCTACCACAGGATCATCTGTTGTTCGACCTTCTTGTGCAACCTTTTGTAGTAGGGGGCTTCTGATTCCACTACCTTGCGCTTTGAAATTTCTCCAGAATGAACTGAGCCTGAAGAATTCTCTTTGACCTTTGAAGAAGAGTGATGAGATGTTTTCCTTTGAAGAGGGGAAATTTCTTGATGCAATGGAGGCAACCTTCTTCTTTTTGAACCAATCCTTTGATCTCTTAATGATGACGTCGGTCCACTCACTTATATCTCTCGATTCGTGAACGCTCCATGTCACCTATGGAAGAGGTGAGGCCTTTACTGCTTGATATTACAGATCATACAAATCCGTGCCATCATCATGGAGGCCTTCTTCATACCATCAAAACAGTATTTTTTCATTTTATTGATGGTCATACTCATGTGGTCTCTTTATTTGATTTCAAAGTCATCTATGTAATTCACCCAATAGTCTTCGATCTGTGGAACATGATATGACTTAGGAAGGTGAAAAGTGTCTGGATCACTTTTGATCTTAAAGTCTCCCTTGGGGTATATGAATACAAACTCACCAGGGGCAAAGGCAACTTCTAGGTGTGTAGCATCACCGACACTTTTGCAAGAGAATATTCCAAGTGAGATGGGGAAAGAGACATTCTTCCTTTTCCGGTTCTTGAGCTTACCATGAACATGGGAAAGTTGTCTACATAGCTCGAACAACATGATCATGTCACTGAGATACCATGGTAGCATTCACGAGCAAGATCGTAACTAGATACTCGGATGTAGGAGAAAGTGGCAAATTGGATGAAATATGACTTGTACTTTTTGATTAAAGAAGCCGCTTGTGGAGACAACCTTGAGTGAGGATTTCCTTCCAGTATTCTAATGGAAAACATTGTGAATACATCGTTCACCCTCGTGAAATGTTGGTTGCTCTCCTTCAAGATCAATTGTGGGTATCTTTTGAATGCCGAGCCTTCGAGAAATATTCTGCAAAGTTCCAACCCTTTGAATGGTCTCGAATTCGCAAGAGTGCATACCAAGTATGAAGTCATTGAAAACTTATCGGAGATCAATACTTGGAGCAACTAATGATGCAAGTTGTCACTGATGATTTTCCCCCAATCTATCTTCTCTGCCTTCGATGATAGTGAGCATGAACAAGGCCATCCAATCTTGAAAATCTTTTGTGGTTTCTTCTCCCATCACCCAACTGAGAAGGATGATCGCATTTGAGTAGCCTTTGTGAAATTCACTCCGTGAGAGAGACTTTGGCATACGAGAAGGATTTATTCATTACTTTAACTACAAACATAGAGAAAGTCCCTAAAGGTAGGAGTCTGTTTGGACCATTCACTTGCTACAACATCTTTTGATATGATGGCCATATTGTTCCAGGTTGGAATTTGCATTAAGTGAGAGATTGCCTTTGGAGCGAACACTGCCAGAACTGAGTTATCATCTGCTCGTATAGTTCGGGTGTCTGACTCATAGTGAGTAACATCGCTGTCACCCACGCTCGAGTATTTAGATGCGAGAGCCGAGACAAGCTCAAGGCTTTCCCCACACCTGAGCTTGAATTTCATGGTTGACAATGACACCCATTTTGCACCTAGAATGAGGGTTTACTATTTTTAGTAAATTGCCTTTTCACCCTTTTCACTTCAGACCACCTTGTTTGTTTCCTTGGTTATTTTCTATGAACAATGCCTTGAAGAAATTTTCCTTATGTGAGAGTTTACTATTTATAGTAAGTGCTCATATAAAGACTTACTATTTTTGGAAAGTTCCCTTCCACACCTTAGATTGTGAAAAACCACCTTCATTGGTATAGGTTTCTTCTCTTGATCTCACCCACAAATTTTAAGTTCAATCCAATCACTAAAATGGTGGGAAATAAAATAATAAAAACTAGGGCACGAAGTCGGGTTTTTTCACTGGAAAATTTTTGGGTCATGCATGTAATTGCTATCACCCGTGTCTTGAAGGCGCCTGGAAATGGAGAAGAATGCAAAAACCCCACCTCAATCCATGCATCGGTTTATGAGATACAAAAATTTCACCTTCTCAGGTACAAAGTCATTCAGGTGAGAAAATACACATGGAGCCTTTAAATTTTTTTAAAAGTTGTGGAAATATCTTTGCTACAATCATGGAAACATGGAGGGAGGAATGTAAGAGAAACAATGGAGGTGAAATATTCTGGAAAATTATTTCCAGAGTTCCGGGTAGATTTTGAGCAAAATGGGGAAAATGAAAAAATGCACTAACTTGGTTTTTATGTCTTTGGGGGGGGGCGCATTTTTCTCATCCCCCTTGTCCCCTTGGAAAGGGACGAAGGGGACACAAAATTGTGCCCTATCCCTAGGAGGACAAGTGGCGGACATGCATTGACAGAGGAGAGAGAGGGAAGAGCTTATTTTTGGCACTCGGGGTTGAGTTGAAGTCACGTGAGGAACCATGTGGAAGCAAGGTGGGGGTGTATTTTCTGTCCCCCTTGTCCCCTTGGAAAGGGACGAAGGGGACACAAAAATTTGCCTCAACCTCATGGTGACAAGTGGCGGGCATGCATGACACAAGGCAAGGGCTAGAAAATTGCCAAAAGGTGCTTACGGGAGCCTCCTAGGGTCATGTGGTGGGTCTAGGAGGTCAAAGGTGGGGGAATTTTTATGTCCCCCTTATCCCCTTGGAAAGGAATGAAGGGGACACAAAAGTGCACCTCAGCCTCATGTTGTTATGTGGCACCAGAAAAATTGACAAAGGATGGAAGCTTGTACCTTGGGAAGGACCTTGAAAATGACGTTGTTGGAGCTCCCAAAGGTATTTTTGGGAACTTATTTATATGAATTTGATTGAAAAAGGAATTTTTAAAGTATTGGATGGGTATCAAGGTCTGATTTAGATTTCAAACTCATCAAAAATGACCTTCTTTCTTAGGATTTCCAATTGTGTCTCTGTCAAGAATGAGTTGTGGAAAGAAATTCATGGGTCTTGTGAGAAATATGAAAATTACACCATGTAGGGAATTGAATTAGATTTCCATTGATATATTGTTTGACCTCTAACTCATTTCGTAGCTCCTTAATCATCTTCTCGAAGCTTAGGTGCTTTTTCACAATGCAAGCTCCTTTGCCCTCAAAAACCCGCTTTTGTTGAACTTGTTCCCACACCTTCAAATATTTCTTAAATATTCCTAAATTACTTGAAAAATTTTCTTATCTCATTACCCTAATGAATTTGTGTTCTCAAATCTACTTTGAAGAATATGCACCTGCCTTAGAAAGGCTAAAAATAACCATTCCTAAGCTTGCTTTGAATATCTGCCTTGAAAGACATTGTCTCGGAAGAATCTTGTGAACTTGTTTTCATCTCTTCAACACATGGGAAAGGTTAATACCACATACATGAGCACTACAAGGATGGGGATAGGCCTGACATAGGGGATGAACTTATTTGGAAGGGTGTACAAGAAGGTTTACAATAAAAGAATTTGACACTAGGGTAAAGTTGTCATGTTTTCAAGTAAAATTTTTCTTGCAAAACACATGACAACATCTGGCTCTCACTTGGGGACTCATTCTAGATTGAAAAAGTGAGGACAAGATGAGAATGAACTCCATAAAATTAGTTTACATTTTGGACTAGTGCCTTATCCATTGGGCTTCACAGATTCATTATAAGCAACAGATAGACTGAAAGGAGTACACACACACGAAAAAAAGGGAAACACATAACACACAAATGGGAAAGAACACACACGAAGGGAAAGGGAAAAACACACAACACAAAAGGGAAAAAACACACATGATAGGAAAGTGAAACACACACCTAAATCACCTATGGTATAATGCGACAAACAACTTGTTTCCAAAGCTTATATAATTTCAAG
Source organism: Taxus wallichiana var. yunnanensis (assembly GCA_018340775.1). NCBI lineage: Eukaryota > Viridiplantae > Streptophyta > Pinopsida > Cupressales > Taxaceae > Taxus > Taxus wallichiana. The sequence continues at coordinate 815,949,711 of CM031238.1, read as the reverse complement.
TATTACCCACTCATGGGGAAAATCCAAATGTGTACCATCCATATACGATAGATATAAAACATTCTCTCCACAAGTTTTGCAAATATGGAATGGGTCGAGCCATAAAGAGTCAAACTTCCCATGTCTTCCTTTAGGTTCTCTTGGTTTGTCCCATAATAATACAAGGTCTCTAACTTTAAAATCCCTGGATTTTGTCTTCTTTTCAAAACAATTCTTCACCCTCAACTGATGTTATTTTATATGGTCCACCACCTTGAACATGTCTTCTTCGATCTTCTCAAGGAAAAAAATTCTTTTGTTAATGGAATCACAATACTGACCATCTTCTATTGTCTTGAGAAATTGAAGTGCTTTGGCATCTAAACGGTGATTGGAATCTCTGCTTCGATCCCACAGCAATTGGAATGGTGACATGTTGATTACTTTCTTAGGAGTTATTCTATCCGCCCACAATGCATCGTAGAGTTTCTTGTGCCAATTATTTTGATTCTCATCAACCATTTTATGAACTATGGTCACAATTTTTTTGTTTCTCAACTCGGCCTGACCATTTCCCCGCGGGTAATAGTCCGATGCATGAGACAACAAGATTCCATATCTGAGCAAAATTATTTCAACTCCCTAGAGGAAAAATAGTTGGCATTATCGGCCATGATCTTCTAGGGGATCCCGAAATGAACAATAATGTTCTCTTTGATGAAATTGCACGCCGTTTTAGAATTTTCTTGCATAGCCGAGATTGCCTCTACCCAATTTTTGAAATACTCCGTTGCTTTGTGAGCACATGGGTATGCCCTACACTTGAATGGGGATTTAGAACTCCAATAAAATATAGGCCCCATTGTTAAGAGGGTTCTTCGATCACCACCAGATGGAGAGGAAGCGCAACAGGATGTGGTCTCCCAAAATGTTTTTGGCATGCTTTGCACTTGGAGACTCATTCTTGGGCGTTTACAAACAAGGTAGGCTAATAGTAACTACTGCGGAGAATTTTGTGAGTAGTGACCATTGCAGAGAAATGCCCAGCACATGCCTGATCATGATATGATTTTAGAAACTTATCTTGTTGCTCTTTATCTCCACACATCAGGAAGCACTCCGCCAAGTCCCCTCTTGTACAATACATGATTCCAAAGGACATACTTGGATGACTTAATCTTGAGGGTTCTTCTTTGTTTGTAGTCAAGGTGAGTAGGACACTCACCATAAGTCAGGAAGTAGACAATGTCCGCATACCATTTGTTAGTTGTGTTTACGAAAAGGACTTGAGGCATGTCCTTACTTATGCACTCAAACAAAAAAACACTCTCATGTATAATTTTTGGTTAAAAGTGCTTCATCTTCTCGTAATCAATTAGAAAAACCCATTTCCTCTAACCAGATTTGAAGGTTTGATCTCCAAGTCATATTCTTGAATTATTTCCACCCAGTTTCCCCTCTTGGTCCATAGATCCTATTGATTAAGGATTGTTTTGATGGTAGATCCAGGGACCATCACCATGTTATGGGAGTTGAGAATGTAGAACCCGGGTTATTTACAACTTTGACTATGACATAGACATGCTTCTCCAGTTGGTTGTACCTCAATTCGTGGTTTTTCAGAGGAGAGCTTATGAAGGCAATGGGGGCCTTGAGACCTTATTCGCTCTTCTCGGACTAAGATGGCCGATATTGCGTGCTCAAGTATATCAATACAAGATGAAGTCTTTATCAAAATTAGGGAACACCAAGCTAGGAGCCTTTGTTATCACTTATTTAATTTCCTTGAATTCCATTTTTCCTTTCTTGTTCTATTTGACGCTTTCTTGGGGTTTCATCATGACAGTGATATGCTTGGTCAACTCAACGAAGTTTGGGACAAAGCACTGAGAAAGTTGAATTTTTCAAGAAGGAATGGGCTCCCCTTTTTATTATTAGAAAGGACAATTATTAGATTGATTTTATCCTTTTGGATCAATCTTAGCCCCTTCCTTGTTCATAATGTGTCCAAGGAGTTTTCCTTTTAACCCGATAACACCTTCTCAAGAAAATCCATTTATTCCTTCTTTGTCTTCTTCCACCACTGAATCCCAATTTGGATTGTCACTTCCTTCATAGAAGAGACTACTGAAGTTGTCTCTTTGCTCCAAGAAAGAGAGGATTTGTATGTTGTCGTTGAACACTTGCCAATGATTTTGTTGTATGGAACTCTTGGTTTGAACACCATTTTGATAGTCACTTTGTCCTTATTGAAGGATGAATGTGGAGTCATCAAAGAAGCTGAGACTACAAGAGAGTCTCGCCTTTTCGTTTTCTCGCGAGGAATAGCCGAATGGAGAAAGCATCGAAAGGTTTAATGCGAAAGAAAAAAATCGATTCCCGTGATTCCCGAATCTTGGGTTCTTGACCTGATACTAATCTCTCACCTATTTTACAATCACTTCAAAGTGTCACCAAGGAATTTGAGTTTCTTTACGCCCATAAATTTTTCAGCATCCATTCCGAGGAGAAAGGTCTCATACTCAAGTATTTTTGGTGTTATCAAATTGCAGCTTGTATATAAATGGGAAGAACTCTCCCGAGGAGAGGTTAGGAAAATTTAGATCCAGGACCCTGCATTGGAATGGCTTCCATCAAATTCCATGGGCCACGCTTGACCTTCTTCATTATCCGCGAGGAGAAGCATATTCTCATCTCTTTCAAATGTGAAGAAGTAGTTACCCATCCCGTTGTCTTGGAACATGATGTTAGCTTTCAAATTTTCAGAATTTTTGATGGTGTACTTCATTTTCCACATTGACAACAAATTATTTATTTCACCCTTCATTGGAATGGTTATCGAAGAACAATCCATTTGAATTTTTCCACCCAAGTCTCTGCAAAAGCTCCTACTCAATAGCATGGCAAAAGATGCGGGGATATCCACCACAAAGATAGTGAAAAACAATTTCTTGTCTAGAAAATCCGCTAGGGCCACTTGAGCATCTTTGATTCTTCCCACCAACAACATATCTTTTGACTCCATAGAGTAGAAAGATCCAGCTTGCTCATGTTATAGTAAGTCTTAAGGCATTGGCAACTTTGATGTGAATTACATTGTCTGAGGCTCCTAAGTCTATGATACAATTATTCAATTGGTGGCCTTTGATCAAGAGGGATAGGTAGAAGGGTTCCACCTTATTGGTTTTGGAAGCACTCAGTGCTAACATGTTTTATGTAGGAGGCATGGGTGGTGTTGGTAATAACCCCTTAGAATTGGGACTTGTAGTTTTGGGCTTTGAGCTACCTCCCTTAATAAAATTGATGAGCCTCTCAAATTTCTCCAGGTGTGTTTGCAAAAAATCAGACTTTAAAATCTGAACTTTTTTTTGTTTACATATTCGATGATATCGAACGGAGTTGAGGCAAGTGAACTTGATGTTCCTGAGATAATGAAATTTTTACAAGGTGGAGGCGGTGCTACTTTGGAATCTTGTGCACTTTTAGTGGATGGAGTAGTAGATTGGGGAGGAATGGCTGGTTTTGATTTAGATGATTTTGTAGGATTAGCTTTGGGTGAAGTATTAGATTTAGGAACAGAGCTAGATCTAGGGGAAACACAAAAGGAATTACTTGTCACAGAAACAAGATTATTTCATGTTATTGGGTTTGGTTTCTACTTTTCTCGATTCCATTGATGGTGGGAGTGGGGATCCTCTACTGATTATCTTGTTCTGCAGGACTACCACCTAAGGATCATCCTTTGTTTTCTTCTTTGCAACATTCGTCGAGGAGGAAGCTCCCTTTTGGGATTGGGAGCGAGTAAATATGACACACGAGAATATCGTTGCCTCTTCATCATAATCCTCATCCTCTCCTAGAGAGTACTTGAGAAAACTAACTTTGAGCATCATCTTTAACTTCTTCAATCTCGAGAACATTACCATCTTCATTTTCTTCTTCTGGCTCCTCCACTTCTTCTTCTTCCTCTTCTACATCACAAGTTGCATTAATTGGTGGTGCCTTGAGGGCAAGTCTGCAGGGGAGGTGGAGAAATCCTTTTCCTATTTGGGAGATTTGTCTTCTTTGGAACATTTCTCATGGTACTTTGTGTGAGTTGTTTCTTGAGTGCAATTACATCATTCACCAAATTTTAAACCAAGGGGTCTAAGTAGAGATGGAACTAGAACTTTAACCCTTCGATTTCAAGTTAGATTCTTCACCTTGTTAGATAGAGTCATTTCATCTTCTATCTCAATGGCACGAGATTGAGCTTCCTTCATGGTTGTAGGTAGGGATCTTCTGAGAATAAATCCAACCTCATACAACCTGGGCATTTATGAAGAATCTTTTGATGTTATCATCAGAGGGCATAGCTTTGAGAGGTATTCTCTTGACCAACATGTTGTATTGGGATACAAAATACCTCATATCCTCATTGTATTATTTATTCATTTGTGCCAATTGTACTAAGAGGTCCTCATAATCCTCAATGGCTTTGAATCTGTCTTCAAAGCAAGTTTTGATATTGTCCCAACAGGTGATAGATCTAGTTGGTAGGAGGTAGAACCATTCTATTGCTTTGTCTTGTAAGGATTCCATAAACAACCCGATGCAGACACATATTTTTGCTCCACTTTTAGTACACCACATGTGGTGATAAATGTTTCCATATGTTATTCTAGAAGTTGTGAACCATCTCCTTTGAATTTGGGAAATATTTTCCTCAAACCTTGTGGTAGTTCAGAATAGGCCATGGGAGGAAAGTGGGCCCGTGTTCCTTCCCCATGGCACAATTGGTTGAGGTCTCTCTTCATAACCCATTATGGATTTTACTTCTTCTTCGGCCTTTTAACGCTTTGGCTCTAGCTTCTACTTCAAATTCTACTCTTGCTTAAAATTCTGCTCTTGCTTATGCTTCTCGCTCTTGTTTCTGCTTTCTGCTTTTGCTTTTGCTTCTACTTGCTTTTTGCTTTAGCAAAGTCTTCAAAATCTTCGCTGAGGTTTAGAAATTCTATGTCCAACATGTTGACATCGCTTGGACTACCAATGAGAGAGGTTTCCATATGAAGGGAGTGCCATGAATTTATGACTAGTTATTTCCTTCTTTAGATCTCTTCAAATATGGGGTTAATATTTCCTCCTTGTCTCTGCGACCTGGTGTATCTTCGATCAACCATCTTGTAAACTTGGGATTGACTTATGCTCTCTTTTGTTGAGTTTGGGATTATACTCTCTCTCTTTCTAAATCTTCGGCCCGTTTCTCTTCATAATATAACATCCTTGTAACTATGAAGTAGTGTGTGAAGTTTTCTCTTTTGTGCTAGATGGCTTCCCTCAAGTCGGATATGATATCTTCTTGGATATGAAATAACAGATTCAAGTCTTTAGACAAGATGGTTACTAGGAATATCCATTAGTGTGAGACATAAGGATCATCGACCTTTCAAATTCCATTTTTTTGATTTTTCAAGTATTTGATTTTTTTGTAATTTTTGTGATTCGTATTTTGGGTACAAAATATGCCAAGTTTTCCCCATGGTGGGGGCCAAAAATTGTTGATGAGAAAATTTTTCTATTGGACAAATTAGTGGGTTTTCGCCAATGCTCTAGGACTAGGTCCCTCTATTTGAATGGGGCAACTCCATTATTGTGTGTGAACAAAAATAAAATACGTTGTTTGGCCTAAAGGTTGGGGATCCAACATGGACACTCCATTGAACCTATAGAAAATGCTTGCAATTTCTTGTAAGGGAGGAATTTTCTAGAGTAGGTGGGAAAGGGAGTGGGAAATCAAGGAGGGGGGATTAATATCATAGGTAGAAACTCAAATGCCTACAAAGATTAATCAGAGCATTTCAACACACATATTTAGAAAGAACAACAACCTTGTTACTAACACCAAGATAAGATAGAATTATGAACACAAAGTCTCACTAATTCCCTCATCAAGAAAAGCATGAAAATCCTTTCTTCTTTATTGACATTTTCACAAAGTTGTACAAAGAGAGGAATGGAAGAACATATGAGAAGGAGAATGGAAGAAAATAACTATCTCTTTTGCTTATCATAAGTAGTTATCTACTCTTGAACATACAAAATTGACCACCCTTTAGAATGGGGAAGTCATTACAGTTTATAGACTTTAGAAAGACTCTTCAAATACTCCCCACATGACTTTTCAATTGTCCTTCCAACATGTGACTCTTCGTATTCATAGGAATAAAATTAAGTCCCCTTTTATAAATTAAGGGTGACTTATTACAATATCAACTATAACGACATTTAAATGAATAGGACAAAATAGGAATAAGATAAAATGAAAAGTGCAATCCCCAATGAAGAGAGATTTTGCTTCTCTGTATGATGCATTCTTGCCGAGATCAACTAGAAAAATATCCATTTCTTTGAACTCTTTTCTATACTAGGCTACCACAGATGTAACTTTATTAGCTTGAGGAATGCGGACACAACTCAAGGACTCGAGCTAACCATCTGAGATATCATTGATGTTCTTTCTTTTAGTGAACCAAGACTGATGTTTCTTTGCAATGCTTGATATTGTAGCTCTGATCTTGGTGAGAGACTCCAATGTATCCTCATTGAAAGAAAATCCCCAACTTATTTCTTGACGTATTCCTCAAATGGTTTCAATAATTCATCTGATGAGGAAATCTCATCAATGGCGGGAACTCGAATTTTTGTATCCTGGTGTTGACATCATCCTGCATCTTGGAGGCACGCTCCTCATTTGAGTCCAAATCATCCAAAAATGATTCCACATCTCATACCGAGAGACAAGATTCCTTTCCCACACATGCAATAAATTTTCGGAGGGAAATTCAAATACCTTCCTATTTACCAACACCTGAGAATGAGATTTTCCCATCTCCATCACTAGTGAGTACACCTGATCCCAATGTTATTTTTATTTATCAATCTCATCCTTCGTCATTCAGACTTTGGTGGTAGTCACACACATTTACTTGTACAATGATATCATCTTTGGAAGCAAAACTTTCCCTTTTTCCATGATCTTGTTCACCCATTTGTCATTGGATCGTGCCTACATGATGAAACCCCAGTGCCTTTCGAATGGACTCGGATTGAATCTACGATGGGAGTAACTTATTCGATTAGAATAAACAAAGAAGCATTTGGGTCTATGAAAATTTTTACGTACGAGAAGAGTGTTCTCACATGGTATTCTAGCTGATCTATTTTTAACTTGTACTCCTTATTTCTCACAAAGAGGCAAGTGGAAGATCCGGGAAAAAATCTACATCTCCCTCATGAGTGAATGGGTCTAAGGAAATGGTGCTCATCTCATATTTAACCAAGGTCATTGCTTAAATGGGCTTGATTACCCTTGACTTGACTACTTTCACATACTTATTTCTGAGGTACCACCGAAAAAGTGAGAATTTGCTTGAAGAATTTTTTTATTCTTCCCATTGACCAATGATGATACAGCTGAGAAATCAAGGAATGTCACCAGTTGAATCGTATATTCCTCCTTTGTAATCATTTCTTACATCCAAGGGAAAATTTCATTCGTCATAGGATCGAAACTAACACGAATATTGTTTCCTACTCGGGGTGAGAATGTACATCTCGTGTAAGAGAAGAAAGAGTGACACTCATAGGTGGGAAGCTCTGGGGGGCTGTTGAGGGATTGAAAGGTGTACTAGATCATTTTCCCTTATCTCCATTTCTACCACAAGATCATTTGTTGTTATGACCTTCTTGTGTAACCTTTTGTAGTAGGGGATTCTGATTCCACTACCTTATACTTTGAACTTTCTCCAGAATGAATTGAGCCTAAAGAATTTCTTTGACCTTTGAAAAGAGTGATGAGATGTCTGCCTTTGAAGAGTGGGGAAATTTCTTGATGCAATGGAGGAAACCTTCTTCTTTCTAAACCATTCCTTTGATCTCTTGATGATGACCTCGGTCCACTCACTTATATCTCCCGATTCGCAGACGCTCCATGTCACCTGTGGAAGAGGTGAGGCCTTTACTACTTGATATTCTGGATCATACAAATTTGTGCCATCATCTTGGATGCCTTCTTCATACCAGTCAAACTTGAATCTTTTCATTTTCCCGATGGTCATCCTCATGTGGTTTCTGTCTCTAACTTTATATTCATATGTGAGATTCACCTAGTAATCTTCGATCTATGGAACATGATATGACTCAGAAGGTGAAAAGTGTTTGGATCACTTATGATATCAAATTCATCCCTTAGGGTATACAAATACAAACTCAACGGGGTGAAGGAAGCTTCCGGTGTGTAACATCACCGATAATTTTTCAAGAGAATATTCCAAGGGAGATGGGGAAAGATACATTCTTCCTTTTTTAGTTCTTGAGCTTACCATGAACATGGGAAACTATCTACATAGCTCGAACAACACAATACTGTCCGCGCGATATCGTGGTATCCTTTGTGGAGAAAGATTGTAACCGATACTCGATGTAGGAGGAAGTGATAAACCTGAATAAAATACGACCCATAATTTTTGATTAAAGAAGCTTCTTGCGGTGACAACCTTGAGTGAGGATTTCCTTCTAGTGTTCTGATGGAAAACATTATGAACGCATCATTCACCCTCCTGAAATACTAGTTTCTCTCCTTCAAGATCAACTGTGGGTATCTTTTGAATTCCGAGATCCTTCTCGAGAAATATTCTATGCAAGTGCTAAAATTTGGAATGGTCTCGAGCTCATAAGAGTGTATACAAAGTATGAAGTCATTGAAAACTTCTTGGAGACTGGTACCTAGAGAAACCCGATGATGAAAGTTATCACCGATGATTTTACCCTAATCTATCCTATGCTCGCCTTCGATGATTGTGATCATAAACAATTCCATCTAATCCTAAAATTATTTTGTGTTTTATTCTCCCATCACCCGACTAAGAAGGATGATCACATCTGAGTATCCTTTGTGAAATTCACTTTGTGAGAGAGACTTTGGCACACGGGAAGGATTTCTTCCTTGATTTAACCACAAACCTAGTGTAAGGCCCTAAAGGTAGGAGTTTATTTTGGACCATTCACTTGTTGCAACATATTTTGAGATGATGGCCATATTGTTCTAGGTCAGAATTTGCATTGAGTGAGATATTTCCTTTGGAGTGAGCACTACCAGGACTAAGTTATCATCTACTCATATGGTTCGGGTGTCTGGCTCATAGTGATGGGAGCATGCAAACACCAATTCTACGCTCTACACTGACACTGGATGACCACCCACTGCATACAACCCACTCATGAAAACCTTACTCCACCGGTTCTCTAGGTTTGCCAAGCATCCGATCCTCGAGGTCTTTTAGATCCATGTGAGTAACATCACTGTCACACACACCCAAATATTCAGATGCGAGAGCCAAGACTAGATCAAGGCCTGTAAAATTGATTTTCATGATTGACGATAACACCCCTTTTGCACCTAAAATGAGGGTTTACTATTTTTAAAGAATTATCTTTTCACCTTTTTCACTTCTGACCACCTTGTTTGTTGTCGTGGTTATTTCCTCTGTGTGAACATTGCCTTGAAGAAATTTACCATCTGTGAGAGTTTAATATTTATAGTAAGTGATCATATAGAAAATTACTATTTTGGAAATTTCCCTTCCACACCTCAGATTGCGACAAAACCACCTTCATTGGGACATGTTTCTTCTCTCGATCTCACGTACAAATTTTCAGCTCAATCCGATCACTAGAATAGTGGAAAATAAAATAATAAAAACTAGGTCATGAAGTTGGGGTTTTTTCACCATAAATAATCTAGGACATGCATGTAATTGCTATCACCTATGTCTTGAAGGCACATGGAAATGGAGGATAATGAAAAAAAAACCAACCTCAATCCATGCACCGGTTTATGAAATACGAAAATTTCACCTTCTCGGGTACAAAAGTCATTTAGGCAAGAAAATGCACATAGATACTTTAAAAATTTGCAAAATTTGTGGAAATATCTTCGTTGTGATCATGGAAATAAGGAGGGAGGAATGGAAGAAAAACAATGGAGGTGAAATATTTTAGAAAATTTTTGCCAGAGTTCGGTAGATTTTGAGCAAAATGGGGAAAATGGAAAAATGCACTAACTCCTTGGTTTTTATGCCTTTGGGGGCACATTTTTCTGTCCCCATTTTCCCCTTGGAAAGGGATGAAGGGGACACAAAAGTTTTCCCTATCCCTAGGAGGATAAGTGGCAAACATGCATCATTGACGAAGGATAGAGGGGAAGAGCTTATTTTCGGCACCCGGGGTTGAGTTGAAGTCAATGAGGAACCATTTGGAAGAAAGGTGGGGGTGCATTTTTAATCCCCTTTTTTTTCTTAGAAAGGGATAGAGGGGACACAAAAATTTGCCTCAACCTTATGGTGACAAGTGGTGGGCATGCATGGCACAAGCCGAGGGCCGAGAAAATTGTTGAAAGGTACTTATGGGAGCCTCCCAAGGTCATGTGGTGGGTCTAGGAGGTCAAAGGTGGGAGGGATTTTTCTGTCCTCTAGAGGGGACACAAAAGTGCGCCTCAACCTCATGCTGCCACGTGGCACTAAAAAAATTGACTAAGGATGAAGGCTTGTACCTTGGGAAGGACCTTAAAAGTGACATTGCTGGAGCTCCTGAAGGTATTTTTGGGAATTTATTTATATGATATTGACTGAAAAGTCATTTTAAAAAGGCTGCAATGGGTCTCAAGGTCTGATTCATCTTTAAACCTATTAAAAAATTGAATTATTTCTCGGGATTGCTAGTTGTACCTACCAAAAATGAGTTGTGGAAAGAAACACATGGGCCTTGTGAGAAATATGAAAATTCCACCATGTAGGGAATTGAATTATATTTACATTGATATCTTGTTTGACCTCTAACTAATTTTGGAGCTCCCAAAATCATCTTTTGAAGCTCAAGTTCTTTTTTGCAGTGTAAACTCCTTTGCCCTCAAAAAACCGCTTTTTTCGAACTTGTTCCCCCACCTTAAAAATATTCCCTAAATATTCCTAAATTACTTTCACAATGTTATTTTCTCATTAATGCTATTCCCTGATGAATTTTGGTCGTCAAATGTGCTCCGAGAATATACATCTTCCTTAGAAAGGCTAAAAATAGCCATTCCTAAGCCTCGTTGAAAGATCTCGCTTGAAAAACACTTTGTCTTAGAAGAATATTGTGAAATTATTTTCATATCTTAAACACATGGGAAAGGTTAAGACCACAAACATGAGCACTAAAAGGATGAGGATAGAACTCGACACAGGGGATGAATTGATTTGGAAGGGTGTTCGAGAAGGTTTACTGATAAGTTTTTTTACACTAGGGTAAAGATGGCATGTTTTCAAGTTGACTTTTTCTTTTGAAAAAACACATGAAAAAAATGGAACTCACTTTGGGAATAATTCTAGGTCAAACAAAGTGAGGACATGATGACAATGAACTCTAGAATCTCGCTTACATTCATGCTCTTGGTAAATATTCAATGGAAGATTCTAAGATTTACAGGAGAATTGAAACATGATTAAAAGGAAAAGTGAAATATTTGAGGGCCTATTTACATCCAAAGTGTTGGTTATCATTTTTATCATCATAAACTCTAGTGGAAACTTCTTTCACTCACGCACATGTTTGTAAAAATTGAAAAGTGGGGTGAATTTCATATTTCAAGTTGAATTGTCTCCTAAAAATGGTGTTACTTGTTCTCATAATCCATTTAGGAGTCAAAATCATATAAGTTTTGCCATGGAAATTCCACTCCTAGCTCGTGGTGAGAAAATGTGTCCAGTGAAGGAAAACATCTATTTTTGAAAAACCACACTTAAAGACCATTGATGTTCCCTTTTACCTTTTTTCCCTTTCCAAAAGGGACACAGGGGACATAAAAGTGTGCCACCACATGAATCATAAGTTTGCGTCACTTAAAATATGACTTGGTGGTTAGAAAATGTCTTACACTCACCTAACCCACCTAACCACTTCTCATGATGACTTGACCCTTGACACATTTTGAGGGGGTGATGTCTCTTTGTCCCCTTTCTCAAAGGGACACGAGGGACACAAAAGTGTGCCACCATGTGAGGAGTTCATTTTTCATCACTTGAAACACTAAGTGGTTAGAGCATGTTTTCAACTTCACCTTTCAAATCTGGCCCCTTCCTCATGAAGAGCAGACCCATGGAAAATTTTTAGAGGGATTATGTACCTTTTTAACCTTTCCAAAAGGGACATGAGGGAAAAAAAGTGTTCCACCATGTGGAGGAGTTTTTCGTCACTTAAGTGCACAATTGAAGTGTTAGACAAGTGTTTTCCACTCACTCTCATGACTTGTTTTGGCCCCCTTTCATGTTGCTTCCACCCTTGGTTTTGAAGGGGTGATGTCCCTTTTTCCCTTAATAAATGTGGTAAGGGACATCTCAGACCCATTTGGAAACTTTTAACCCCACTCCTCCACCCATGAGTCTCCAGTTAACCCGGGTTAAGCCAGGTGAGTCAAGTGATGGGTTAACTAGGTTTATGAGTGAGGGAAGGTGTAAAGCTCATACTTAGTCATTTCTCACTCACTCTTCATGTTTTTAACTCCTCATTTCGTGCTCCTTTTCTAGTTATGCTGTTAAAATTCCCCCAATCCCTCATGCTCAAGAACACACTTTTGCTCATATCTCACAAACCCTTTCTCCATTTTCCATGAGATTTGAACTAAAGGTTCCTTGCAAAAACGCCTTTAAGGGGAATGTTTTCATGAATCCATTAATGCATGATGATATTTTATATATAACCTTGAAAATTTGATCCAAAATACTCATTTCTCATATTTACACAAATCTAGCGATGAAATCCTCTAAAAATTGGAGCAAAGGCCTAAAATGAAAAATAAAAACTTTTGTAAGTGGTTTCGTTTGAATCGACACATGTAAGATTTTTTTAAAATTTTTAGTAAGCCTTCATTGGAGAACTTAATAAAAATAGTAATTCTGATAAAAATGTTCATTTCTTGTACCTCATTGTATTCCCTCATGATCAAGACACTCAAAATTGGCAAGATTGACAAAATTGGAAAAATTGGCTAAAATGGGACAATAATGATGAATATTATAAAAATATTAAATGGATGGGATAAGATAAAAATTATCACATTTCAGTCCTTCATACATTGTATAATGTTCCCGGCATTCAATTTAACTTCTCGCTCGGTTTTCAAGCAAATTTCCGCATTCCCGTTGCGGTGAGCATAAAGTGCCAAAATGGGAAAAATGCCAATTTTGTTCCGAAGATATTTCACTTCATCCCACATGGAGTGCATGATAAAAATGTGGATGAAATTGGTTTTGGTTTCATTCTTCTTCCCTTTCTTCGAATTAGAAGGATTTGGTCTCATGTTTCATTCATCATTAGTGCTCTCGTAGTGGTAGAATCATGATCATGCTTGTGTGAGAAAAATGCACCAATTTCTCCCATGTGAATGATTGATCATAAAAATGTGACAGTGTCTCAAGAATTAGAAGGATTTTCTTAGTGAGAGAATTCACCTTTCGATGTTCTTGGTGGTCTACTTGCCAAGTGCTCATCACTCCTCTTCTCGGTATGTTCAAGTAGTGTTGCAGAGGTTCACCATTTTAAGAGTTTTCAAAGGGGGCAAAGTATTCAAAGGTCTTCATCGAGTGGGTCACAATGGAAGGTGATTAAGATAAATATGGAATATAAATGCCTAATCTGATTTTACAAAGTGTAGCAAAGAAATAAATGCAATAATAAAATACATAAATATACCAAAGCAAGCTAAGCAATAAATAATGAAACCCTAATGTGCAAAGAAGGGTAAGATGCCTTAGCTGATTTGTGGCATTTTCGAAGGTGTATAGGAATGGAAACTGAAGAAAGCCAAAGCACTAACCGTCACATTGGGACTCAGAAAATTATAGAAATGGACGAATAGGCTAGACACGGCCGTTTGTGAAGGAACAAGGGTGCCGCGGGCGCCCGAGTTTTGATTCTGGGTGCTTGGGTATGTGAAAATGCTCAGAAACCTGAATTCTTAGGGTCAAAATATGTTTGTTTATGCTCATTTTTTGTTGCTATGGATTCGTACAAAGATCACCGAGGTTGCAATAAACTCGCAATGAAGAATGAACCTGCAAAACCCTTAAATAAACATCAAATCCTAAAAAAAATATGGAGAATGAGGGGTTAGATTGGTCTCGGCACTAGTGTCCAGGATGAAAAATGCCAAATAATGAAAAGGAATATTGAGCAAGTAAGTGTGTAAGACTCAAAGTAGCAAAAAAAAACAAAGAAAGGTGGCCAAATACATGGGTTAATTAGAACCATTCTTACTTAGGAATCATATTAATAGTCGTATGCAATTAGGACTAGATAATTACCTAAAGTGCATGATTTTATGTCTACATTTTCCCCTAATTTATGTTGGTGAGAAAAAATCTCAGTAACATAAATTAGATAGAGATGCGTACTTGATAACCATGTAGATCGAAGATGCAAATGTGCTAAGGGACTAAACAAAGTGTGGAGCGATAAAAATGTGAAGTGTGGATACTAAGGAGGAGAAAGTGTAAAAGTGATGATGAAAATGAACCTAGGGAAGAAACGCATGTGTAGATGTCATGATGTACCTATTTTCAATGTCGATGTGTGTGATGTTGTTGTTGTTGTTGTTGTTGTTGGTGTTGTGGTGATGTTGACTACCGCTTCCCATATAGATGGACATGCAAAAAGAGAATCGATAAGTAGTAAAATATGCATGTATATGATCAAAGTGTTTAAAAAGTGTGTAAGGAAAGTATGTAAAATGAAAAATTATGAAAAAGTAACATGTGCACTTGATCTCGTGATGAGAAAAGGGTGTAGAAAGGATCCTGAAGATGATGTTGACGTGCAAGTTTTTTGGGTGATCTCATGCCAATGTAATGGAAGAAGTGTAGGGAGAATTATTTGGTGTCATCCGCTAACCTTTAACTTGCTTCCTACTATGTAAAACACCACTATAGATGGTGTGTATGTGCTAAGGACTCTCTACCCTATAAAAGCCGTTGTGTAAATGTCCAGTGCTAAAGGACTCTCTGCCCTATCAAAAGCCTTTGTGACATGTCAAAGATCTATGTAATTGTCCCCTAGTTAGTGGCATTCTAGGAAAGATCGCTGTATTGCCCTTGGCTTGGCTTCGTGATTCCAGTTAGGCTGCTATGGTAAGGACCCAAGTCTAATTCTGAGCCTTGTCGAAACTGAAAACTATTTTATATCGGTACCATGCTATGTGTATCTTTGTATGGGGTGATTGATTCACCCATATGATGCCCCCCTCATTTGGGGTGCATGTAATGTCGTTGAAGGATTATGTGGCCCAAAAGAGAACTCGACCACTATGCTGAAATTGTCCTATAGAGGGAAGAGAATGTGCTTGGTAAATACCAAGGCACATGCAAACAAGTGGCTAAGAAAAATAAATTTTAGTACAATCAAAGACAAAAACTCATGTATAAGATGAAATGTAAGCTACACAAACAATGTGTAAACATGCAAGAAGATAATGTATACCATGAAAAGTGGGTTGCAAAGATGGGACATCACTCATGATGTCACAAGAAAATTAAGGCCATAATGACCGCAAATAGACAAGTGTGCACACAAGATAAAGGGAAAATCCCGCAAACAATGAAAAGTAATGTAATATACAACTTGAAAGGTTTGATCATGATGCAATGAATTAAACACAACAATAATATTTATATTATTCATTACACATGCTTGTAGGTATATATACAAATATATAGGCAAACTAGCCTATAAATATGGAGTCAACAACCCATGATTCTCTCCTAGAATCGTGTGGATGTTAGACCCGTAAACAAACCACAATAACCAAAACATATATATGAGTTCATTGTAAACAACCCATATAACAAACAATACTACTACCATGCAACATAATAATAATTCACACATATAAAAATATGTGAGCACTAAATATTAATTTCCTAACATTCCCCCCCTTAGTGTGAACATGGGGAAAACCTGTTTTGTACTTGCAATGTGCCACTATGTAGCCTACTCATGATTTGGATGGTTTCAAGGAAAATTCCAATAACCTCTGGATGGTTTCCTAAGTGGTTAACCAACAACCACACAACATATGGTTTTTAAGGACAATACCAACAACCTCTAGATAGTTTTTCCAAAGGGATAACTTACAACCACACAACGAATGGTTTTTTTAGGACATATTGTTGAGGTAAAAAAAAACCATGTGTGTAGAGTAATTAACAAGGTAGACAACAAAGAATGCATGAGACCTTCATAACTTACACATAGAAATCCTTAATGATGGGATAATCAGGGAAGACACACGTTTGAATGCAAAAAAATGTTAATATTCCCACACTGTTAACTTGAAATACCAACTATTAAATGAATAGAAACACAATCAAAAACTTGAGGGAAATCATTGTTGATTGAATACATGAACATATGGGTAATAAGATCTTTGCAAACTGAATTTTCAAGTCTCTCAAACTGATAGATAATTTATTTTAGGACTGCATGAATTCTTGCCAGATGACCACGAACTTAGGCATATAGGAATTAAAAATGCCTTACGCTACCTTATAGATGACTCTGATATAAGCCGAGGGATGGAAGGTATTATTGGAAGTTTTTTATCTCCCTTGAATGCCAAATAATCCTAAACAAAAGATACCTTATACATCTGCAATATCCATCTATAAATCCTATGATCGCATGCAGGTCTGATTTATGACTATGAGGGGAGGTCTATCTACAACCATGATCTGGGACTCTCATCGCTCTGATACTAGATGAAAGGTTTGAGCAATATGAAATGAATTAAAAAAACAATAATCTTCATATATTTCATTACACATGCTTGTAGGTATATATAACAATATATAGGAAAACTACAACCTATAAATATGGAGTCAACAACCTATGATTCTCTCTCTGAATCATGTGGATGTTAGACCCGCAAACAAACCACAATAACTAAACATTATATGAGTTTGTTGTAAACAACCCATATAAAAACAATACTATTACCATGTAATGTAATAATAATTCACACACATAAAAATATGTGAGCACTAAATATTAATTTCCTAACATTTAGTGCATAACAAATGCTACATATGAACTACCCATTAGCATGTTAGAAAGATAAAAAGTATGTCAAAGAGTATAATTTGATAATGTAAAGTACTAAGTTGATCTCAAACTCTTCAACTTTGGAATTATCCACATAATCACAAAATAAACGATGTTGTTCTACTTTCTATTAGAAAATGATAGAGATAACTAGTGAATGAATTAGGCTTATGCTTAGAATCCAAAATTGCAGAAAGGAAAGAATTTAATCTCATAAAACTAACAAATTTTATCCTGGAAACCTCTAGAGGAGGAAAAACTAGTCGGGAAGGGCAATTGCTCTTTCTTCCCACTTTTATTGGCCAATTCAAAATAACAAGTACAAAATTTACAATAAGTATGAAAGAGAAGTAGATAATATCTCACACTTCCTCCCAAATACTTGTTTGCTCTATCTCAACACTCCTTTCTTCTACAAAACAAAATTCCAACAATAAGAACTTCTTTCTCACTTGATTTCATGCTTCGATGATCCTATTATCTTCTACAAACATGCATTTATGGCCTTTCTCATTTCCTCCTGTGCACTAGAGAATGGGAAAGGTCATGGAGGAGAAGAGACACAAACAACCTTTTAAATTATGGGCTGTTCGTTTCATTTTTTTTGTTTTTTGTCTGAAAGAGCCAGGAATGATGCCTAAAGCGGACCAATGGTCCCGTGGACTACCACCCTAGTTGGGTGGCAAGCTCTGTAACCGCCGCTCTACACAGAGCGACGGTCCCATTACTAAAAAGACAGAACCTTTGTGTATTATTTTTCCTTCTTCATGTTGACTGATTTGATGAAGTAGAGTCATTTTGGATCCCTATGGATCATACCTCCCCGCTTAGGAGGATTTTTGTCCCACAAAAGCTTAGTGGGGGAGTAAATGAGGAAATAATTCCCTCACTTGCTCCTTTGAGTACCACCGGGCCTGCCTTGGTGTCTTTCCTTTCAAACCAATCTGCCAAGACTCCGTGGACCTCTCTAGTCTATGTGAACTTCTGCTGCGCAAAGACTACATCCTACCCAAATTAGCCTCATGATTCTAAGACACAATCCTCTATGGAAGGTAACAACCGTAGTCTTTCATCTTCATCTAGCATGGATGGCTCATATAGGTGCATTTTTTTTTACAGTTTATTATAGAGTACATCCTCATAAATGACAACAAATCAAGTCAAAAGAATTTTCTCCAACTTGATCCAATATGGTGAAGGGTCCATATCGTAGTGGTTGGAGCTTCCATGCTTAACCTTGTAGTCTCTCCTTTCTCAATTAAAGCCAAACTCTATCTCCAACATGAAGTTTATATTCCCTCCTATGCTTGATCATGCCTAGCTTTGTACTTGGCTTGAGATTTCTCTAGATGTTCTTTGAATTTGAGATGGATTTACTAGATCCTCTCAATAAATTTTTTTCTCTAGTCACCTCTATGTCTCATGTCTCCTCTTCATCCCGCTACACAATTGTTATGTCCAAAGGGATTTGTAGGTAGATATCCCAAGCATGCTTCAAACAAAGTGACTTCATAGTGGATGTGTGTATTGCCCGGTTATAGGAATGCTTTGAATGTAGGCTAAGGAATAATCCCAAGTCCTTGGATATTTTCTATTATACCCTTTGATTAACTGTACCAAAGTCCTGTTTACCACCTCTATCTCGTCCATCTCGTCTGTGGGATGGAAAGTCATGTGCTCCTCTCAGTAACCTAGTATCCATCTTGTCCCACAACATAGTCCAAAACTTCCCCAAGAACCTGGAATCCATGTCGAAACAATAGACTTTGGCAAACCAAAATGCACCCATACATTAGTAAAGAAAAGATCTACTTCCTAATGTGCTTTTACCGTCTTTTTACATGCCATAATAATACACACCTTATTGAATCTATCAACAACAACATATATATAGTCATGGCCATGTTTAGACATAGGTAATCCTACTACAAAATCCATAGAAATGTCCTCCCATAGAAGAGTAGGTATAGGAAAAAGCATATATAAACCTTCCTTCCTAGTCTTAGGCTTCACTTTGGTAGAACAACGTTTACATCCACGTATAAATTTTGATACTTCTTCTTGCATATTGGGCCAATACACGTACCTTTGCAAGTGGGCTAGGATCTTACCAACACCAAAATGTTCCGCTACTTTCGAGGTATGTGCTTCCCTCATATATAGAAGTCTTTCTTCTTTAGGCACAAAAAGCTTCCCCCATTAGTAGAGCAGCCCGTCCCTGAGATAAAAATCTTCAATCCTGTCCTTTCAGTCCCTTGGGGCTACTGCAAATCGCTGAAATGTCACCATAAAGTCTTTGTCCTGGGCATATGCCTCTCTATAAGGTTCCTTCGCGAAGGGCTCGATCTAAGAGATAGTGGCCAAACAGAAAACTTCTCTTGTGTGGGTGGCCTAGAAAACATGTCTACCACCAAGTTTGTACTACCCTTCTTGTATTTGATCACCAGATTGAATTGTTGAAGGAACCCCATCCATTTGTGCCTTTCCTGCTGTAATTTAGAATGTGCTTGCAAATACTGGAGGGGTTTGTGGTCAGTGTGCATAATAGTTTCTTTACCCAAAAATAATGCTTCCATTTTTTAATTGCTTGAACTAGTGCATACATTTCCTTATCATATACTTGAATATCCTTTAACTACTGAAGTGAAAGTTTCAGAATGATAACATATGGGTTTACCTCCTTGAAGCAACACTATGCCCATAGCATAATCACTGGCATCTGTCTCTACTTCAAAAGGCTGTTGCAAACTAGGAAGAGAAAGTACTAGAGCATGAATAATCTTGTATTTCAATAACTCAAAGGATTTGTCTTGTTCCTTACCCCAGTCAAAACCCTTACTCTTTGTGGCCACTGTGTGTAGAGGTGTTGCAATCATGGAGAAGCCCAAAATGAACTTCCACATGTATTGTACTACTCCCACAAAAATCCTAGTCTCTGTGGCTCCTGTTGGTGTTGGCCAATTAGTGATGGCTTCCACCTTCTTTGGATCCACTCATAGCTCTCCTCCTCCAACCATGTGCCCAAGATAGACAAGTGACTATTTGGAAAATTCACATTTCTTCATATTACAAAGCAGTTGTTTCTCCTTGAGAACTTGCAAGACATGCTGTAAAAGAGTTAGATGTTCTTCCCATGTGGCACTAAAAATCAAAACATCGTCTAGATATACAATGACACATGAATCTATGCAATCCCACAATACATCATTCATCAATCTCATAAATGTAGCAAGTACATTGCATAACCCAAAAGGATGTACTAACCATTCATACAAACCCTATTTTGTTTTGAAGGCAGTATTCCACATATCCTCCTCCTTCATTCTGACTCGGTGATAACCAAACTTGAGATCTAACTTCATGAAGAATTTGGCATGCTGAAGCTGGTCCAAGAGATCATCTACACGGGGAAGTGGATATCTGTTCTTTATGGTGATCTTATTCAAAGTGCGGTATTCGATGCATATTCTCCAAGAACCATCCTTCTTTGGCACCTCACAATAGGCGAACCACATGGTGAGCTGCTCGGACGTATCACCCCTTGGTATAGTAGTTCATGTAGTTGTTTCTTTACTTCAGTACTCTCAAGCAAGGATTTCCTATACAAATTGATGTTCGGTAGAGGGGACTCTAGAAATAGCTGAATCTCATGCTCTACTTCCCGTTTGGGTAGTAACCCACTGGGAGCCTGAAATAATTGTTGAAAAGACTAAATAATACTATCCAAATCATGCTTTCCCTGGTTAGAAATATCTGAAACTTCTACCCCATCTTGTTTATCCTTTAACAAAAGTAAACAAAATTGATTATGATTTTCCTAAATAAGTCATTTTGCTTGGTTAACACTCACCATAATAACCCATGTCTTATGTTGGTGTGCTCGAATGTTGTAGCTAATCCCATCCTTGACCCATATGTACCGGTTTTCCCTTCTCATAAATATAGCATCCCTGATATAAAAGTAAGGACTCCCAAATACAACATCAAAAGCATCAAGTGGAATAACGTCAAATTCCAAAACATCAATATACTGGGAATTTATCCCAAAATTGACCTTATATCTTCTTGTTACTCTGAATTTCAACACCCTTATTCACCTAACCCAAAGGATAAGGGTGTGATGCTCATAAGTCTCAAGACCAAGATTCTTTACAACTCGCTTCAAATCAAGTTAGACCGAGAACCGGTATCAACCAAAGTATTTACCTTAGTTCTCTTGATCTAGACTTTGATCTAGAATAGTCTTCTCATCTCCTCTTCCTGATTGTCCATGTTGGTGGCCATGCATCCAAGCCTTTTGTCTACATCGTAGTCATCCAAGCCTTTTGTCTACATCAGAGTCATCTTTGATTTCCACCTCCCCTTCTATTCTTACAACTGTCATGGACTTCTTTGAGTCCTTGGTTTGGTTCTTCGGATGTAACTTTGGATGCAACTTCCAATAGGTAGCGTCAGTATGACCATTAATATCACAATTCTTGCAAAAATTCTTGGGATATTTACAAGTATTTAAAGTAGTGGCAGCTTGTTTACCTTTCCCTTTCCACTTACCCTTGTTACTTGTTTGCCCATAATATTTTTTTTTGCTGATTTGTCGATTGCTTTTCCCTTGGCTCTACTTCTCCTTGCTTCTTTTCATCATCTATGTAGTATGCCTACACACACGCCTTGTTGAGATCTTTGGGCTTTGTGGAGATGACTTTTCTTTGAAGGTGAGTGTGAAGTCCTCCCAAGTACTTATTCAGAATATCCTCATCCTCCAAGTCCATGTTTAGCAACATGGCCTACCTCCGAAACTCCGTAGTATAGTCTTGCACACTTTGACCACTGCCTTGTCTAAAATACTGCCATTTAATCATTTGGTCAGTCTTGTGGCCAATAGGATAGAAGTTATCTCTAAGTAATTCTTTAAATTCTTGCCAAGATTTCACAATAGGATGCTTCTTCTTTTCACAAGTGGTTAGATGGGTTTCCCACCAAACTAGAGTGTGTCCTTCCATTTTGAGATGTGCAAAGGTTATCCTCTATGCCTTAGTGACATTATGGATGATAAAGTAGACTTCTAACTGTTTTAACCATTAATCAAGCGACTTTGCATCTACTTATCCTTCAAATATTTTAATATCAACTTTCGTCTCAACTTTAAAAGGAGTATGATAAGATCTTACCTTTTCTCTTGCGTTTGAAGACTCTTCTTCATGCTCTTCCCCATAACTTTCCTCATGGTGGCTCCTTCCTATGCCAAAATTTTCAGCTAAGCCCCAAACCACTGATTCCATGGAGTCTTGCTTGACAGAAGCTATCTTCTACAAATCGGCAAGCTCTTCTTGCCTTCTAAACATCCTATCCATCATGGTCTCCAGCATCTCGATTCTACAGACCAAGTTATCTTCCTCCATTTGTCCCCGAATTCTCTGTTTCCACTTCTTTGTAGAAATTTTTGGATCGCAAGGTAAAGCCTCTTTGCCTTTAGATCTCGTCACTGTCATACAAATCCAAGAACGAATACCATAGTCTTGGATACTTGTTAGCTTTGATACCAAAATGATCTGTAAACTCTTCAACTTTGGAATTATCCACAGAATCACAAAATAAACGTTGTTGTTCTACTTTCTATTAGAAAATGACAGAGATAGCTAGTGAATGAATTATGCTTATGCTTAGAATCCATAATTGTAGGAAAGGAAAGAATTTAAGCTCATAAACACCAAAAATTTTTATCCTGGAAACCTCCAGAGGAGGAAAACTAGTCGGGAAGGGAAATTGCTCTTTCTTCCCACTTTTATTGGCCAATTCAAAATAACAAGTACAAAATTTACAATAAGTATGAAAGAGAAGTAGATAATATCTCACACTTCCTCCCAAATACTTGTTTGCTCTGTCTCAACACTCCTTTCTTCTACAAAACACAATTCTAGCACTAAGAACTTCTTTCTCACTTGCTTTCATGCTTCGATGATCCTATTCTCTTCTACAAACATATATTTATAGCCTTTCTCATGTCCTCCCATGCATTAGAGAATGGGAAAGGTCATGGAGGAGAAGAGACATAGACAACCTTCCAAATTATGGGTTGTTTGTTTCATATTTTTTTTTGTTTTCTGTTTAAAATAGCTAGACCGCCACCCAAAGCGAGACCGATAGTCCCAAGACCGCCACCCTGGTTGGGTGGCGGTTCTGTAACCATCGCTCTACACAGGGCAATGGTTATGTTACTAAAAATATAGAACCTCTATGTATTATTTTTCCTTCTTCGTGCTGACTGATTTGATGAAGTAGAGTCATTTTGGATCCCTATGGATCATAAGTACAAAAATTAAACAATAACACCTATAGTGTACAAAGTGGATGTCCCCAGGAGCCTCTGTGGGATTAGTAATAGGTATTGCACCAAGCATCCATGCTATGTGTAATAGATCTGTAGAATCTATGATCACAACTAGAAAGAAAAGTGAACGCGCATGTGTGTATGATAAAGATAATGACATACAAGATATATATCTAGCATGTGTAATAATATGAACATGTAAGAGCATAAGTAAGCAAGAGTAAATGCAATCAAGATATATAGTATGTTGTGGATGGTACAGAATGGAATGCAATGTGAATGATAGGAGAAACATTCCCCCTGAGTGGATGGAAATGTATGTAATGAGGTTCATTTATTTATGCCCCCTCAACAATAAAGAATGAACCATAAATGAGAGTACATCATCAAGAAATGGTTTGAAACACATGCAAGAAGATGTTGAATGTAGGTTGTCGTGTAATGTGTAGGATTGAATGCGACAAAGTAAAATTGATGAGGTGGTAGAATGTGTGATGATTTAGCCTAAAGCATATATCACTAAACGTGTGAGGAAGATGTCCAAAAGCATGATGATGTAGCCTAAAGTGTATATCACGAAATGTGTGAAGAGGGTGGTGGATAAAAATGTCACATAGTATGATAAAAATATTGGTTGATCAAATGTGTGAGTGTGATGAGGTCCATTTGATTGGTAAACCCTTAGCAGTTGAGTATGGACCGAGGGACTAAAGTGCGTCATCAAGTAGTGAGTGCAACATGTAAAAGGAGATGAGTAAAATGTGTAATAGTTGTGGTGGTGAGAAAATGTCATGTGATGTGTAAGGTAGGTAATGTATAATGTAGAATGTGTAGTGTGTAATGTAAGATGTGTAGATTATATAAGTGTGGAAGTGAAAAGTGCGTGTGATGTAAAATGTATAATAGTGTAGGGTGTAGACTATGTATGATGTATAGATGTATAAAGCACAAAATGTGAATGATGCATAGTAGATGTAAGAGGAAGATGATGTGTATGTACAAAGGTGTAGAATGTGTGAGGATGTGTAACATGTAGTGTCTATTATGCAGTGTGTGAGGTTCATGTGTATAGTATTCCCTCAACAGTCAAGTGTGAACCATAGCACAAGAGTGCATCATAGGGAAGTGATGTTATGAGTGTGTGTTGAGATGTATATGCTAGAAGTAATGTGTGTAATGAAGGGAATGCAAGATGTGTGTTGATGCTGTGAGGGTCGAGAGAATAAGTGTGATGCCCCCAAACATGCGATGGTGAGTGCACTATCTGATAAAAGTGAAAGATGGAGACCCTCCACCCGATGTTGGCAGAGATGAAGGTGTGTGACCATGCTCTAAGAGTGGTGGTATATGAGATAAATTCTATGCAGGTGAGTGAAGTCTATATGCATACGATAGATGAGTATATTGTGGGAACCATTGCATGCCAAAATGTGTAGGTGAGGGAGACCTATGTGAACCAAAATGTGGTGGTGATGGACACTGTTGTGGAATAAAATGAGGTGGACACCTGCATCTAGATGGAGGAGTTGTCCTAGAAATGGGCCTAGAATGATGTAATTGGACCAAGAGAGAGAAATAAGACCACATAGTTCGTGTGTGAATAGGTGAGCTAAGAGAAGATTGTGCTTTAGGTGCTAAAGTACATGATGTAATAGAAGGACTTAGTGATCTAGTGATAACTATGAGAGGAGATGGTGACCGGGGAGTAGATGGAGACGCACCATTGAAAGAAATGAATTGATTGTTGTGAATGGATTTTAGATGCAAATGATTCATGGAGATGATAGATTGAGATCAGTGAATCCAATTGAGGCCTAAGAGCATGTCACACCCATCGAATGCTTGGCCCACAAGGAAGGGCACCAACATAGTAAGAGGACCAATTATAATGCGAAACTTGACAACACCACATGAGTTTTTCATTGGAGATGAAATTTGTGAAAGTGGATAGCCAATAGCAACAAGAAGTGGAATAGAACATGCGCTAATGGGACATGATGGATCAACCTTGGTATTATTGATAGAGGTAGATCCAATAGAGGCACTAATATGTAAGTGATTAGAATAAAATGCCACATGATAATCATGGTCAAAGAAAGAAATGATTGGAGGAGCCATCTCTATATTAGCAACTAAGAAATCAAGAGCACCCGATGCAGGAGGAGGCCTTTGTGATATGTATGATTATCTGAGGAGTCCGTTGGTTTCTTGTCATGCTTTGGAAGTGGATTGCTAAATATTTTGAGCTTATGATTGTCGTTGACTGGTGCAAAGTCTACGAGGCTCTGGAAGCTCAAGTTTGTTGTCATTGATAAGATCTTGGATGATGGTGTGAAGTTTGAAACACCTATTTGTAGAGTGTCCCACACATTGATGATAGTCACATCAAAATTTATCATTGTAATTCTGACCTTTTGGATGAGATGGGTCTAATTCAAGTAGAGGAGGAAGTGTAATAATATTTCTCTCAAGAAGTTATTGTAATATAATTTGTGGAGCAATGGTTAACTTTGTAAATGTATGCCTAGGTAGTTGCGATTGAAGCTCTTTGGTGGTGGATACTACATTGACATTGATTTTTGTTTTATTTAGCTTGGTCATTGATGGTTTGAATGTTAATTTATTTTGAAAACATGTAGAAGATGAGGCTTTCTCTCAATATTTAATATTTCCTATAGATAAGAGATTAGTTTTGCGAAGCTTAAGAGTATGAAACAAGTGATCAAATGAGGGAGATGTATCAAATAGAACACTCTCCTGAAGAGGTGGTAATAAACTTTGAGTGAATAAGTCTTGAAGCTTAGAGTTTGCAAGCACATTTGAAATCTTATCTAAGTTGTTTTTGTATCGCAAAATGTAGTCCACTAAGTGTTCTCTAGATCCTTGTTTAAGTTGTGGTTGAGCATAAGAGATATTAGAGCTAATGTTGATAGAGAAGTGAGTTAGAAAAGCATCGGTTAGATGCGTGAAAGATGTTACTGAGTGAACATGTAGGTCATAGAACCAAATAATATCACAATCATGAAGACTACAAGGAAAGAGTTTAGCTAGGAGAATGTGATCATCCTAAAAATATAGACAAGCCACATGGAATGATCAGAGATGCTCTTACGGATCACCACGCCCATTGAAAATGGGAATCTTGGGGGTGAAAAAATTAGGTGGAAGGGAGTAAGCGAAATGATGAAAATACGGCCAAAACGAGTCCAAGATAGATTTTAATGCAAATCTCAATGTTCTTGCATTAAAAGGTCACTCAATCCAGATCCAATGCACAGATCGTAATATATGCTCAGGCTTGACTGCACATTTTCCCTCTACAATTGTGCCTTCCCTTTTCTATAAAAAATAAGTGTTCCAACTTTCCAATCATGCCTTCACAAATTCCAAGACCAAGTTCCACGTTCCTGATATTTTTCAATGCACAGGATAATATGACCGTGTTGATCTACACAGTTTATAGATCTACACAATCTCAAATCGGCCAACACATGATATCTGAATGAATACTACATAGAAAACTCATAAAACTATTTTAACTATCGACAGTTAAAATATAGAAGGCTGTAAAAAGGAATACATTAATAGGAGTGACTCTATGAGAATGACGCTGCTCCTTTATAGATCATTATACTTCCATTAGAGATAGAATCTTAACATGCTCGGTACCAAATGTTAAATTTGGTTCAAAATGTACAACAAAAATATATTCTTCGTATTAATCAACGTCTATATTTTTATAATATATGGAGGACTATTATATAGCCATAGATATAGGAAAACAACTTCCTACAAAATAGGAAGCAATACTAACAAATAACAAACTATAACCTACTTAAATGAGTTATGGGTATAGCAAACAATATGTGAACTAATATTGTTAAATACAACAATTTATGAAATAATCATATAACTGTAAGTATTCTTTGACTATACGATAACTAATTACCATGGAGCACTATGTATTTTCTAACAATTATTTCATGTAATTGTTTCTTATTTAGATTAGATAAGCTTTCAATTTAATATCCTCTAGTATCAGAGCAAGAGAGATCAAGCTATGAGAGTCGTTGCAAGATAAAAATGTGGCCTCTAGAATGTAGATCTAAGAGTTTTGGAACTTCACGTGTCGTGTTTTCAATTCTAGGTTCATGACACAACAATTGCCGACGATTCTACCTAATCGCCGATGACTATACCTAATCGCCGATGACTCGCCGATCGCCGACGACTCTGCTGATCACCGAAGATTCTGCCCGCAGATTGACATACTATGGATCGACACCCCGTGTCCAATCATCGCGATTCACTCTGGTTTCCCACGATCCTATTTCCAATCGCCAACAATTTGATCTGATCGCCCGCAATCACTGTGTAAAAATAATAGTGCGATTTTTCCTACATCTTAAGCAAGTTTTTCAAGCTTTCCAAGTTTGAATAAAGGGGGGGATTTTCAAACTAAGATTATGTTTCAATTTTTTGAGTAACTTTAAAGCAACATTAGATGGAGGAAGGGTGTAATAGAGGAAGGAGGTTAATCAGTGACCTCTCGTTAGCCACACGTGATAGGGCCACACAATGAATTTGTGGAATTTGTTTTGTTATGTGTTTTAATTCCCGCTATATGCAAATAAGAACATATGGATCATACCAATTCAAAGTATTGTAATATGTGAGTAGTTTCTTGTATTTTCCCCCGAATGTAAGAAGGTGACGTGAAATAAAGGTGTACGTTGCTATGAAATGGTTGCTAGTTCCATTAGAAAACCTTCTTAGGAGTTGTTGGTTCTCTTAGAAAACCCACTTGTGGTTGAAGGTTCCACTAGAAAACCTCTACAATGTAGTTGATGCTTAACCAATATGTAAAACCATAGGTAAAACATGAGTACGTATAGGATAATGTTTTCCCCATGTTCGCACTAAGGGGAAGAGTGTTAGGAATAATATTTAGATTAGTGCTCACATTATTATTTGTAAGGGTTAAATATGATATTCATGTATTACATTAGTGTGTTAGTGTGATATTAATATCATATTTGTGTGAGAAAAATAAAGAGTTTAATATTATTAATATGAGTTATGAAACAACTCATTATTAATAATATAGGATAAATTGTATTAGTTGTGATCATTTTGTTGAATAGACAACTCATGTGGCTATTGAGAGTTGTGTGAGATATTATGGGTTTGGGAGTGATTCTAGGAGAGATAGGTAAGTATATTATGGGATTGAAGATTGGGTTTGAATCCTTGTGTTAATAATATCATTCTCCTATATATTGTAAGCTTACTCTCTATGTAATTTACTCTAGATTTATTGAATAAATTAGAAGTGTTTTTGTTATATTTATCTTCTTTAATTTTTGTATCTTCATTGTTATATTATTTGATGTAATTATTTCTTATTTAGATGAGATAAGCTTTAAATTTCATATTAGCCATGACACGTTATCCGGTTTGAATCAATTGCAACAAAAATTTACAACAGTGGACCTAACTCGACATCGAAACCGCTCGACTCCCGAGTAGTTGAATGAATGGGATGTTTTGTCTCATCTCGACCGGTCACACAACATACCTTGACAACCTGCATATGTTGGGTCACCAATAATTTGACACGACACAATTGGAACACTCATAATCTTCCCCTTCTTTACACGTTCTTGGTCCGAATTTCATCAAAGTTAATAAGGCAATGAATATTGTGGCATCCATACTATTTTTTTGTAAACAATTAGATTTCGATACTATTCTTCACCACTTCTCGTGTAAAAACCACCTTCCTCCATTGAAGCTTGTTATTCAAGGTACTATATGGACTGATAAGTCATACCTCATAAATACTAGCAAGTCTTTGTTTGCCTCACTGTCGTCCACCGGTATTTCACCTCTCCTTTTACCCTCCCTAACTAAAGTTCACACTTTCAACATTTCCACATCTAATATACACTTCAACCCTCACATTCCCACCAGAGAACTCAAACCCTTGGAAGGTCAGGCTTTGTCATCTTTTTAAGACTCCTTTAAGCATATCGATTATATTTTAAATGATGCAATGAGTTTCATTGGTCCCAAGTTTCTCAGTAAAATTGACTACCGCCTTCGTGAAGCTATTCCCCATTCTAAAACATTTGAATTTGACAACAGATCTATCATCCTTGTTGGGGACCTTGGCAAACTACCTCTTGTCATGGAATTTCCTCTATATGCCAAGTAATTCCTATGACGCTAGAAAGTGGAAAGATTTTGGCAATTCCATCTCCTTACATTCTGTCTTCAAGCAATAAGGTTCCAATCCTACACAGTTTCATTTTTCTGTTTGCTTTTCAACATTTAGAATGTTGTCCCTATATTTGAGGACTAGGAGCTCCTCATGTCATGAGATGATTCTTTCCTTTCTAAATAAGAAATCATTTAGTTCCAAGAGGGCCTCCATTTTTTCAAAAATGACCAGTGGATAGCCACAACCTTCGATGTTGAAAGGTCTAAAATATCATGTTGCTAGATCCATTTCTCAAAACACGAGGTGTATTGACTCGGGGAGCCTGATGATGATCAAATGCAACACAAATTTCTTCTCTGCATTAACCATAAAGTCACGCTTTCCACAAATTTGTGGGTTGACATAGGTCTTGTAAATGGTGCAACTGGCTCTATCGGAGACATTGTTTATGACACTTCCTCTACTCCAACCGATTTTCCTTAATTTTTTTCATCAAATTTGATCGATACACCGGCCCTTCGGGATGCCAAAAATCCTTTCTATGTTCCAATCTTACCTATTTCCGAGGTGATCGTAGGCAATTACCACTTAAAGTGGATTGGGCATTATTTATCCACAAATATCAAGGGCTTACTTTACATAAAGCCAATATTAACATTGGAAGCACCAAAAGACAAGGACTCATCTTCACAACAATATATAGAGTTCCCTCCTTATTCGCCGCTCGGATTTCACCTCCTTTTTCATTGAATCGTTATGTAAAAATGTCCACAACCCCTCTTTTGATATCCCATAAAAATGAAGAGTCTCGTCTTTGTTCCCTTTCCATTAACCCCCCTCTTAATCCCTTATGCACCTTCTCTCTCTACCTCCCGTTATTCTTCAACAACCCAAGATTACCTACTATACCGGTTTCCAAGGAAGAGTACATTCTCTTATGCTTGTCTTCTCGTAAATGTTCCTCAATGTAACCTTCTAAATATATCGCTTCTTATTACAAGATCCTTTTCCTTTATTTTGTGTTTGAACTTCACTTTACTTACACCAAATATCAATTTTGGCGTTATCATCGCACTCCTCACATGCGATTTCTAGTTTTGTAGGAACTGCTACAAGAAGGCTATAATGTGACTCTTCGATATATTCTTTTAGGGTTCATTGTTGCATTTGAAAGTACACATCTTTTTGTGTTTGATTTCATAAAATATTGGATGCATTCAATGCAATAGATTGCAATCTAAAAATGGTGGTTACGGTGTTTTATGACAGCTTGAAAACCTTTCAAATAGTAGAAAGGACCGAGTCCGTATTATTAGCAATAGTGTTAGTTCAATGGTATTTATCTTAAATTGATGAAACAAAAATACGGTACCTGAAATTGGGTATTGTTAATGACCATGTGGCTGAAAGGAGATAATGGAATACATGTAGCTAGCTTACACAAGTGTGCCATTTATTAATTTAGAGAATGTGTAGCATTCTTTATACATCTGGATCAAGCTAGATTTCTGATTGATTGTCATATTTTAAAGTCGCATGCTTGTATTTTCGATCACTATTCTCACTATATTGTTTCGATGTTCTTTGTATTACGTGGAAGTATGATTAGGAAGAACAATAATTAAAGTTGGATTCCAACGTCTATCATATTGTGAATAGAAAATTAGAACTCTCGGTATCTAGAAAACTAGCAATCGCTTGTACAATGTACAATGCAATGTGAACACCGAATGGTATGTGTTATTTGATTTAGAGGGATAGTTATTACTTTTGGAGTTGATGTTGATAAGGGGTGTGATTGATTTTGTAAGTGTAGGAATACAGATGAAGCATTACATTTAAAGGTTCTATCTCTACATTTCAAATTTGTTACAATTTCATACATATACATTTGCAAATCTTACATCACGAGTGGTAGCCTTTTGTGGACTATTTTATTTGAACTAAACATGAAATATGAAGACTTTTGTACATTTACATATTTTATTTCATGAGTGGTAGAATCAATGCCAAGCCAAACAACATAAAATACTCAACAAATGCAGAAACTTGGTAAGCAAAGTTCACTATGAAATTAAATAAGGCTAATCAGCCATGCACATTCAGAAATGACATTGGAGACCAACTACTAATATGAATAATGAGACCCAATAAAAAAATTACAGAAATAACAGGCTTGCAATACCTTACAGGCAATGTTGCAACCCACATCATTGGTGTCATGCTAAATATATCACATCATTTTCAAAACATCAAAAACAAAAAAAAAAAAATGCATGGGGGCAAATAACACTAACCTAAAGTATGAAAAGCTTGTCCTCAAACTGCACCTCCTTGGTCAGGAAAGCAACTCCAATAGTTGCTTTATATTGGTTGCTGAATTTTTTGTTTACATATCTATGAAAGCACTTAAGGACAACACCACCATGATTCCTTTGGATGAATTCTCCCACAATAAATTCTGTACCTATAGAACTAAAGGAAAAAAGGTGTAAATATTTTGACCCAAATTATAGAGTATGAGCTGATTTTGCAAATTGTAGATACCCTAGAAAGAACACATTTGATCTAAATCAACTAAGTCAAGAATTCTCTAAGGGAAATAACTCTATGGAGGATGGAAAATAAAGAAATGAAAGAGCCTCAACAAAATGATAAAAAAGGAGTTATCCAAATGCAAATTGGAACAATCTAGAGGTATTATTGGTAAATCCTTGAGCTCGAATATCTACAAAAGATTTTTGATGTTAATAATCCTACAGAGCTATGGGAAAAATTGGAAAATGATTTTAACTATGCACATATTGCTACCATGTTTAGTATGGAAGACTATTTGATTAGTTTATATATAGTTTATTTTGATAAAATGGTTTATTACAAACAGAAGAAGAATATCAACCCAGAAAAATAGATACATTGCTTTGTTTTATTGTTTAAGGTGCACTACAACATTTTAATTGTTATATATATAACTGTAAGAATCTAAGCACAAGTTGATATGCACTTGTGATTTGATATCATGATCATTCAAGTTCACAAGGATGCGAGGAAGCTCTACTATAAGTTGTAAGGGTGAAAGAAAAGTGGTTTAAACTCATACATGTGTACATCTCTGTCCTACATAGTCTAGGTAAGAAGAAACAAGTGTTCTTTCAAAGTTTCATGTGTTATTTATGCCGACTGGTAAAGAACTAATGAGGAGTATAATGAAACAAACCCTTGGGTAAATTTTTGGGTCTTGAATCCATAATTGTAGGGAGTTAAAGAAAATTTAGACTCTCGGGTAGACACAAGCCTTAGAAACCCTCTAGCTAGGGTTTGGAGGTTAAAAATCCATTATCTCTCGAATACACCCATGGAATTGAGTAAAACTTTGTAGAAAAGTCCATCGCCTTGTGATGTAAGTGTTTATTGAGGTTTTAGCTCGAAATAAGTAGTTCCAAGGAAGATGTTAATGGTAGTCTCTTCGAGGAAAACAAACACAGGTTAGATGGCTAATGGGTAAGACCATTTAACAAAGGAACTATGTTAAAATGGTGGAGTATGTAAAAATAAAGTACTCACGTGAAAACCGTTATTTTTAGTGGCATAAATGGCGTCTATAAAAAAATTAACCAAGCCAAACACAAGAAAGTTGTTGCGAACCTCACCCGAGCTGCTGCAAAGGAACCTCGCCTGAGCTTTTGAGAATGAAACTCGCTCGAGTTGTTGCGAACCTCACCGGACCTGCTACAAACGAACCTTGCTCGAGATATTAAAATGCAATGGCTATACCTCTGTAATCTCGGGTTGTGCTAATGAGAACCATAGGCTATTGAAATGCAATAGAGAGGGAGGGAGATGGTGGAAGGAGGGAAATGGTAGAAACAAGGACTGAAATGATGGGACTCGAGCCTTCCTCCTAGGTTGGCAAGCCATCTAGCCACATCCCATCCAACTTGCCAGCAACGTGTCGGCTCACCTCAAAACCGTCACTTTCCGACGAATATTTACGGTGCTAACAAATTGTTTTGGGTAGTTTGGTGCCACGCGAGTAGGCTGCTCACGAAGGGATGGCATGTGGGGGTGGGATATATGGTGTATATGCATGTGGGTCATGCGGGGTCTTGCGATCCTGTCACCAATATAGTTAGTGGCCATCTTCAATCCATAGTTTTGCTAGAAGAACTTTGAAAAAATATTTCATTATATGTCATCAATAGAGAGACAAATTGCCAATAGGGCTTTACCCTGTATTTGAGTAGCTCGGGCAAGATGAGCATATGCAACTTTAATGCAATGACCTGAGAAGAAGAATTCGTTGTTCAATACAAGAGGAAACTCAGGAGAATTATTTATTGACAACTTTCTTTGAATGTTTCTAAATCCTTGTAAGTTGGTTGTCCCTTCTTTGAAAGGAGGGAGTCTGATAAATTGATTTTCTCTAGCAGAGAATCTAACCATTGTTACCTAGAAGCCAAGGAACTAAATTCCAGCCTCATTTGATCAGACAAAGGGCGCCCAGATGTAGAAGATGTAGGGTACCCAAAAAAATGGGTTCTAAAAATTTGGGGTTAATGAGAAACAACCTGAACCATATCAGTTGGTGATCTAAGAGAACCCTCAAAAGAGACTTGAACGGGCCTGTCAAAGCTTGTGTCAAATTCAAATAAAGATCCGTCTAAGATCATAGGTCCATCTAGGCATGTTATAACTCTATCTCTACCGTATTGAGATTCAGCCACTCAAACCATCACGAAGGCAAGGTAAAACCCTTATGGTGGTTTAGGTCAGAAAGACCAAGTTTGAAATGGAGATAAAACAAAGTTTCATGCTCTGCTTGCTTTGGAAGGTTAATAGAAATTACATACTTGGATTAAACTGATATCCCCCATTGTAATGCCACTGAACTCTTTGAGATCACAAGATAAGCTTGTCAAGAAAAGACTAAAGGGGTTTCGGGTGCCCCAGGAAATCAAGCTCCATGTAGTTAGAACTTGAAAATTTCCAATACCCATAGGAAAACACAACCAAAACTCATGGTCTGGTACTAATAATAGCTTTGCAATTGAAAAATTCCAATACCAATGGGAAAACACAGCCAAAACCAATGCTCTACTACTAATGGCCTTGCAATGTTAGGGGCAATAAATGGAAAAGAAAAATCTTTTCATCATACTCCAAATATCCACGAGTTTCCACTTATGGGGCTACTTGCATGTATTGTCACAGACATTAATGTATGATTTTCATACTAACTATAGACAATAATAATCAACATTAAGAAAAACATCAGGCTTTGAAACAACAGTTCAAAAAAACAAATCAATACCTAGTGAAACACTCCAGGGATGATATTTTAAGCTTGTTTTGCAAACCAATGCAGCTCATCACCGCTAACTATTAGGATTCAACCATTTTAAAGGCATATCTGGGAAACAAATAAAGGCTAAAAGAGTGGTTAGTGTG
Source organism: Taxus wallichiana var. yunnanensis (assembly GCA_018340775.1). Classification (NCBI taxonomy): domain Eukaryota; kingdom Viridiplantae; phylum Streptophyta; class Pinopsida; order Cupressales; family Taxaceae; genus Taxus; species Taxus wallichiana. Next base: position 815,914,567 of record CM031238.1, on the reverse strand, counting down.
TGTTGGACAATAAATTCCAAGGAAGACACTAAATGCGAGTACATTGGCTCTGTCAATGGTTAAACACCATGCATATTTAGCCTTTTTTGTGCTAATTTATGTTGACATGTGGACAGTCAAGAAGAATATGTTGTTTTATTCCTTAGGATCCATGAAATTGCAAACATAGGACAAATAAAATAGCTGTAATGGTGACTTTTCAAGCTATTCATAGACTTGAAAGGAAGTGCAAGTTCTAGTCTTTCTTCTCTTTAGCCATGATTTTGGATGATGCCATTTACAAGAAAATACAATGTTTTAGGACAAGTCCATTAAAAACAAAAGGAAAATATCCAAGTAGAAAACCACTAGTTTTTTTCCAAAATGCAATATTGATTCTCTCAAAATTATTGCTATTTTTTTAACAAAATAGTAGCTTCCTCCATTGAGGTATTACTATATTAAATGTTCTCCTCCTGGCATTTGCATAGTCTGACAAACATCTATAGCTTGGAACTACCTTGTCTAATTACATTTCTTCCATGGTATAGTTCAAGGTATGATAGCGGTAATATACATCACAACAAATCTAGCAGTGAAAAAGAATATCACAGAACTTTGTATATTACTTACTTACACTGTGTTTAGTTTCATACATCGATACCTACCTAAGACTAAAAAAAATTGGTATTTTGAATTCTATCTCACTTGGATATATGGTATTTGGAATATTTAGATCAAAATTGTTTGGAGGAATTACTTTCATTTCCACATTTGCCAATCTGTGCCTGAATGTGAGGTTATGACTTGTGTCTGATTGTCTGAGGAATCAATTTTGGATGCCGAAGTCCCCTGTTTGAGTGGTTTGCTGTATTTTTAGTGCTTCCTCTGTTTGAATCCCTCATTTTAACATAAGACCATGATGAAGGAGCTCCTGCCCTCAAATTTTTGACAGGTGATTGAGGAACAATATGAATGATAGTAAGAGCTAGAAGTTTAGAAGTCTTTTGTACTTGATGAATGTGGTAAAACTCCAGCAAGAGAATTTTCAATACTTAATCTGTAGACATCCTTAATAGACGCTTCCCCCAGTAGCATTGAAAGCACAAGGTTCATTGATGGCCGGGCTGAAGTCATTCCTTGGGTGCACAGAAGGGCCACTTGAATAACTTTCAAAACCTCTTCCACACAGTAGTTATCTCCTAGTTTTGTATCCACAAGATCCAAAAGTTTTCCTTCATTAAGCAATTGGAATGCTGCATTGCATAAATTCAACATGAGTACTTTATCTTTTGCATTGTACACACAAATGTTCAGAGTATAAATTCAAGATCCAACTTGAATATTAGAATCATGGGACTATCTTGCATTTGAAAAAGCAATTATTACCTAATTTGTTCATCTCGAAAATCCCATTTTAACTACATACTATAACTTTAGTTTCTCATAGAAGTATTTGTGCATTCATTGAACTTCCATTTGGGGTAAAATAAGAATTGATGAATTTTTTTGAAGAGTTGTTTATCAGTCACAAACCATGGGTTCGTAGAGAATTACCAAAAATCATACAAAAATTCCAAACACTTTAGAAGTAGGAAAATGTCATACCCAGTCCAAGATATATAATGTACTGATGGGTAGTGTGGGATCCATGTTGGACTTGCCACTCAGAAGTTCCAATGCAACAATCCCAAAGCTGAAGATGTCTGCCTTTTCTGTAAGATGGCCTCACATAGCATATTCTGGAGCTACATAGCTACTTTAGAAACATGCTAATCAGAATACAATTTCCTAATCTTCCTAAAATCAGGTCTCAAACAAAACAAATACATGCTAAATAAATACTAATACTAAAACTTTTATACATCATAATACTGAAATAGTGTTATCAACTTATCACACAACATCCTTACATGTAATGCAATGTGGTAATGTATGAAGAATTTTAGAATATGATTAGATTTTCTTAGGTAAAATAAGATGGAAGAATGTTTATCTACTCATGCATGTGAAACAACCACCCTACACAATCGAGAACAACTTGCATGAGGATTCTTCAATTCTTTTTTTTTGCATATTAATTTCTGATGTTGTATCTAAACAATGAAATCCAAGAATATCAAGTGACCTTGGACCTAACATGTTTGAAGGTAAGGGAATAAATGTCATCAATCATGTCAACAACAAAAATTCTTTGAAGAGTCAATCTAGGCAAACAAGATCTTAAGTTTCAACAGTGTCTTTATTTGACATCATTGTACTTTGATTGAGTTATCTATATAAGGAACGTGAGTTTGTTGTTTTAACAAAAGATTCTCCTTGAGGATGGATCATGGGATGTGATCCAAAACATTGATTAAAAAAAATTTGCTCGCAGTTTTTTCAAAAAACATATTCTTGCATAATATGGACTGTGAAAGCCTTAGACCTCTAAGGATCTACAGTTGTTGAAGATGATGGTATGGCTATATGACATGACAACCTTGCAACCAATCAATGGTTGTGTGATAATTACTCTTGGGAACCTAACATTCTAGATATTGCATAGAATGATAACAAGTCTCCATGAATTGGAAAGGAGGATATAAAGTGCTGATATGTATATGATATCGCTAGAAGAATTTTTTAGATGCAAAAACAAAACCAATAGAGGTTCAAGAAGAGAAAAACAAATTTTCAAAGTAAGTGCTTCTATTTTGGAAATCTGGTACATTTTTTCTAGAATAAGAACTATAGACCCATTTAACGAAGAATGATAGATCTCATGGTTAAGAAAACGTTGTAAAAAGGGGCAACAATTGAGGGTTCAAGGAAAATATGAATGGATGGAAGGAATGGCGCATCAATAGAAAAAGGTAGGATGAAGATGATTTACAATCCTCTAAATGTAAGCAAATTTATCTCAGGTGAATCAACAATGCTGAACAATCAAAATAATAAATATTTCTAGCAAACTTCCAGCAATATTGACCAAAAAGGGTCAACAATTCTTCAAAGCAACCTTTGCAACTTCAATACTATAGAAGAAAACGAACTTACATTGTTCTAGCAATTCGCGTTGTGACGTGTGTCTGGTCCTCAGGGAAACTTTTTGCCAAGCCAAAGTCTGCAATTTTTGGATTCATATTTTTGTCCACGAGACCACACTCCATTCAGGCATCCTGTTAAAAAGATGTCAAGCTTATGATATGGAGCCATATTTTTCATGTCCATTGACCATTGTATTCCAAGAAACAATGTTTCGTTCAGACATTTTGTTAAACACTTTGTGAGCGTCCTCCATGCAACTACTTTTTTTCACACGTCAACAAGGCACTCACTACCCACAAAAACATTGAACTCGAGTTCAACCTTAAAGAACAAAATCCTGAACTTGCTTTCCCGATTCCAAATCCTCTGCACTGGTTGCGATGAGAATTACTACAAAAGTAATAGAGCTTGACTTCACTCCTGCCTTCCACATTTCATTTTTAAAAACGCGAAGCCACCACACCCGCTCTGCAACCATACCATTCCAAGAGACCACATTTCGGTCAGGAATTTCGTCGAACGATTGGCGTGCACAGTTGACAATCCCCTTGTCGCATAACCTGCAACCACTGGTGCAGGAAACCATGAATGTAGGCATTTTGTCAAACACTTGGCTCGCATACTGTGGCATCCAACATTTAGTATACGAATTAACAAGACGGTTACCAAGAAAACTCGATCTATAAATCCACACTTAATCATGTAGACCTGAACTCACATCACCCATGGGATCTATTTCATATCAAAGCATCCCTGCAACAAACATTTACTGCAACTGGCTAGATTTTTATTGCGAGTGTATAAGTGAGATCGATCAACCCAAATCTAACAGGCATGACATATAATCTGCGGGTGTTGTTGCTTAATTATAGTGTTACATTAACCTGTATTTAAAGGCTATTGCATGTAAAAATTAAAAACAAAACTTAAAAATAGCAAACCCACTGCAGCATGTAAAATAGGAAAAATAAAATTGTTAAAAATAATAAATCTGTAAAATAGTAGAGAAACCGTCAAAACCGTCATTTAAGCTGTCAAATTTGACAGTCCCGTGAATGTCCGTAAAGTCTTTTCCCATAGGGATAACGCCTTCGGCATAATAATAACCTTTTTATATTACACGGACTAGTTTGAATCCAACTCTTTTGTCTTTTTGAATATGAAAATGGATTGCCCATTATTTGCGATGCTTATATGCTTTTACTCCCGGTTATTTTAATTCGAATGATTTTTTTCCAAAATAATTAAAAACAATTATCTACGAGGAATTAAAACATGTATTTTAAAAATATGAATTTTGCATAATTTTTCTATCCAGTTTAAATTATTTTTGCTTGTCTTGTTGCCTTTTCTCTTTACAATTGTGGCCTTTTACTTGGAATTATTTGTGTGGTTTCTCTTATTTGGATCCTTGAAGCATTCACCTTTGTTTAAACTAGGAATTGATGTGTGTCTATGGGGTGATTTTCTCTGTGAGACCATACCAATACATCCCTAGTTGGATGGTAGATTGCACTTCAACAAGGATTTTAAGGTTCCCTAATGAGAAGATCTCGTGGTCATAAATCATCCACATTCGTCAATATTTTTGAATGCTTGAACAACAAAAACCTTCATTTTTAACATGTCTTCCTATCGGTATATAATTAGGTTTCTGTTTTAAATTTTACAATATATAAACTAACATATTTCATTTCCATTAATGGTTTTTTTCTTTCAACTCAAAGTAGACATATTTGTCAATAATTTTCAATGCTTAACCAAAAATACCTTTTGTTTCTACCATGTTTGCTTCTTGGTATATAGTTAGTTTTTTTCAAAATTTGAAATATGGAAACTAACATACTTCATTTTGATTAATGTTTTATTCCATTTTCTCGGTTTAAAATAAACATGAAAACTAGCAAAGACCAGATCGAATCCCCATGGGTGTTACAATGACCATGCCACATTAAAAAGGAAAGACAAATTTAACAATACCCAATTCATTGTCAACGTTTTGCATTATAGGAAAATCAAACCTCTCAAACCTCTGATTGTAACGTTGGTAAAGACTATATTCATATGTCGAGAAAATGTGCCCTCCACCTTTTCAAAATTTTCATTGTTGGTCTACACTTATGAGGATTTGGGTTTGCATAGGAAATTGTTGAGGACACAATCAACCTTGAACTCTCGCACAAATTGAAAAAATGGGTATTGATATTGTTAATCGTAAATCACTAAACAATGTATCGGTTGTGCATCAAACATACCCAAAGCAAAAAACAAAAAAAATGTAAAGAAAGAATAGTGTGTTATGTAATGTTCCACTTTGACCATAGGTAATTTCGCTTTCTATGTATTTTGTTGTAAATAGTTCTAGTTTTAAAACCCTTTTGGTTTCTTGTTGATTAAAATGGGAAAAAAACAAATATGATTTATTACAATAAATTGTATTTAAAACGTTTGTTAAATCTCTTACATAACTTTATATTCCTAATTGTAGAGTTTCTTAGTGAGTCTTAGATAAATGTTATTTCTTGCATCTCTCAAAAAATGTACACTTGCTCATGGTTGCAAAGCTTTTCTTGTAACGTATTGTTTAAAAAAATACAATGCCTAATAATAGTGTTGCTTTTTCCACCCTCATGCTTTCTTGATGTTGGAAATGGGAAAAAAGCAAATGGTTTCTTTTGCTAAAAAATGTTTTTCCAAACATTGTTCGAATGAATTGTAAATTCTTTCTTCCATGCTTCTCAAGTTTCTCAATATGTGCCTTCTTAAACAAGTGTTTTTTGTTACCTTTGTTGCACATTTCACACTTGTTCACATTTTCCTTATAATACTTATCTTGTGCCATACATTTAACAAAATATGCAATGCTTTGATTGCAACGACTTTCACTTCTATTTAGGTAGGCATATATGTGTTGTTACAAGGAATTGAATACCTTTTCCAAGTCCAACAAACCACACACAAAAAACCTATGAATGGCCAACCTCCTTATTCTTTCTTATAATTATGTCACATTCACATCTCAATATTCATGTTTTAAGTGCTTCTTGATATACACGTTCTAAAAAAATGTTATTTGTTGCATGGTTTGCAAATTGTACACTTGTTCATGGTGTTTTTCAAGACTTTTCTTATTTCATAACTCTAAAAACTATATTACCTTGTAAACAATATTGCTCTTGAAGCCTTTTCACTTTAATGATGTTGGAAATGAAATAGAAGATATGAATTTCATTTTCCCCAAATTATTTTCATAATCATGTTGTTTGTGACTCTCGTAAATCTCTCTGTTCCTTCTTGCAAGGTTCCTCAACAACTACCCCGCATTATTTGTTACCTTTCTAACACTTTTATCACATAAAAATAACACCCTATAATTTTTCATGATTGAGCAATCGTGTTTTTGGGAAACAAGAGATTGTATCCAATTTGTGGGACTTGCTACTCGAGACAAACCTCTAGAGAAGGCTAGTTCCTCTACCTATTCATAATGCTAAACTACTCCTACAATAGGAAATGAAATTCTTTAATCCTATTATAACAATGTAAGGTACCAAGGGAAGATAACAATACATGAAAATGGGAAATCATAAGCTAACAAAGGTGATAACACCAAGAACAAGGGGAAAGACACTTTCAGATGAGTGGAAATGGGAGGAAATGAAGGAGGAGAGGGTATATATGAGTGCCATAGCCAAATATATCATTAAAATATCATTTCCATGGAGGACAATAGAAATAAACCTTGTAAAGTAGAAAATACATACACAACATACTTGCAAATGCATGAAAAGGAAAGAAAATGCAATAGAACACAAGCTAGGGAAGATAATAACCACAAAACATGAATTATATTTCTTAGGAAGATGCACATATCATTACAATGAAGGGAGAAGGCATAAACACATTGCAAAATCAAAATTTGAGGCTTGCAACTCAAGAACACATGTGCAACACTTTGAAATGATGCTCTAGCATTCCAAGAGGGTCCAACCTTTACAAATGGGCATCATTTTACAATATATAGAAGATGGGAAAGAGAGAGGAGGGAAAAGAGAGGGAAACTTGGATTTCCACCTTCAACCACTAACAACATGATGATACCTTTCCAATGAGTCCAAGTTTGTGAAATTTGGATTTACAAGGTGAAAGCTATGGCCCTCTGAAGTTCAGAGCTCAAGAGAATCACGATAGGGTTCCTCATGGGGTTTCTACATCCCACTTTAATGCATTTTGTGCTTAGTGCGGATGAACCAACCTATCGGTGAACTGGAGGAAGGAGGGAAAAATTCTTGTTGTGCATGCGAGGCTCAACATATCCGCTTTCACTTTGTAGGTCTATATGTGGACAGATAATAGGGGTCAAAGTGGGCCTGTAGAAAAATTCCATCTATTCCATCTCGGGACCACCATACCCACTTTTTCCGTTCGTTTCTCCTGTCGTAAATAATGTTAAATGTTATCGTAATCTATTTATTTTAATAGGAAATATTTGGTGTAGATAATTTCTTATGTAAGAGGTCATGTAGAACTTGTTTATATTTTGTACCTCACTAAGATGATTATGAATTGAATCACTAATCAATTCAACCCAATTGATATGTTGGTTTTATTTAGAATGATGCAATTTTATTGGAACATCCATTCTTAGAATTCCATTACTATAGGATTACCTACTACTTTATTAAGAAGTGTGATAACACCATTGATTTCTTGTTTGAAATCAGACTGGGAAGTTTCTTTAGTATCTTAGAGGTAGATCCTTTAGCTTTCTCCAACCAAAGGCTTGTTCATAAAATTTGTACATGAGGGAAATTATGATTCCATAAGAATTGAGAGGATTCATTTGATATGTAAACACATTCATGGAAATTAGGAATATTTAGTATTAATGTAATCAACATCAACCCCAAGGAGGTACTCACCATCTACATTCTTTATCGACCTTGTGTCTCTGTCACAGCTTCTTAGACAATTCAAGCATGAATTATGGGAACTGAGAAAATATAGGGAAAAAAGTAACCAAAGCTATCCCACTCTCATATATTCCTTGCACCTAGTCTATTTTTTAATAATATTTAATGTGGGCCCATATATATAGAAGATCAATGTGTCCAAGGTCGGTGTTAGTTATTTTGTCTACATTAAACTCAAGGTTGGATAGAGGGGTGACCCCCAAAATTGGAACTTCATGTATTTTATTCTTCTTGACCATTCAAACATTACAATAAAAACTAGAGGAAAACACTTGAAAGTGATCCCAATAAGGAATCTAGTTTTTAATAGTGTAAAAAAAGCTTTTACGTCCGATCGTCTCTTGGTCATATTTTTAGGAATGTCCAACAAGTGAAAAAACCCAAATTTCTATTAATCAAACTTTTAGGAATGTTTGATAGGTGGAAAACCTCAATAAATTATAAGACCACATTTTGGGTGCAAAACATGGGAAAAACTGATTGATTCTTGTCAAAATTTTGGGATGTTTGATAAGGTATAAATTCCACTTTTCTCCTAATCAAAATTTTAGGGTACAAAACATGGGTGAAATTCTGATTCACCCTTGGTGTGTTTACTTAAGGCCTTCAAATCATTAGTTATTTTTTTCCAAGAAATATTAGATTTGTGAAGTTTATGAGATCCAAAATGATGCCCAAGGAGTTCAACACTTGCATATTCTTTTCACAAAGCCACAAGAATTACCACCATGCTTGAGATGACGTTACAAACTCTAGAAGTTGGTAAATATTCTAAAAATATTATCCCAATGATTTAACAAAAAATATTGAAATGTGTTAAAATAATCCTTGAAAATGATGCACCAAGGATTTTTAAAACCATGATTAGAGAGAGGAAGTGAAGGAACAAGGATAAATTCCAAACTAGAGATGAGAAATGACAATGTTAGATGTACATTTATAACAAACCCATCCATTAATTTTTAACACACATGAAAAATATGATCAAAGGGACATTTAATGATTTGAGTGGGAGAATTGGGCTTTTGGCCTTGTTGGAAAAGGTCAAAAGTTTGACTAGCTCCAGTTTGTATTTTTTCCTTTTTAGAAAAGGTCAAAACTTTGAATAGATTGATTCAAGATTTCGGCATTATTGAAAAGCTTTTGGCCTTGTTGAACAAGGCCAAAAGTATGACTAGCTCGAGTCAGGTTTTTGGCCTTGTCGAATAAGGCTAAGAATCTAACTAACACCGAGAAATGACATTTGGTTTAGGAAAACAACTTGAAAAAGGTATTTTTAGGGAAAAAATTATATCAAGACTTTTTCTTGACTTTTTATAATATTCTCTTGAACTTTGATAAACCTTTTTGAATTTTTTTATAGCTACCCCAAATATAACTAAATTTCAAATTTGGGGATAACACTTACAAAAATATTTCCTTGAAACCTCAGGAGTTTTTCTTCCAATGATTCTATGATCTTCCCATTTACTCAATTTGGTCCTTTTCCCGGTCTCTAATCATTTGTTTACACAATTATCCATCAAAATTGGTGATATAGTTTCCTATTCTCAAATGTCTAAGATATGACAATGTTCAAAACAACACATCAAAAATTATGTTTACATTATAATATTATGCTTACCAAACTGAACAATACTCTAGCTGATAGAGAACTTCAATATCACTTAACTCCAAGCCTTCTCTACCCTTTACAAGAATCAATGATCTTTGACAAGTTTTTCTCATTGATCATCTATGAAAACATTAAAAGAGTGTGAAGCTAAGATACTCATCATGAATAAGCTGAAATATAGTTCCAATTCTCCTAACACTTATAATTCTCAATTTCAAGGAAAAACCACTTTCAAAGGAAAACCTAATGAGAATAATATTGATGCTAAAGATAATTTTAATGCTTTATCTCAGGTGACAAATCTTCAATTACAATCTCCTAGATGAAAATTCACATCATTTTCTTGGGGCCTCACCTAGTTCTTAAACAATTACTTGAGTGTAGCCTTGTCTCTCCCTTCACCTCTTGCATTCATTTTAAGCATGCCTCATACTAAAAGTTTCATTTCTAATTACTATTGTGATTATCATATATGTGTTGGTAATTATACTAATCAATGTATTTAAATTATTCATACTATACAATATAATGTTAATGTTAATGCTATTGAATGTGATATGCCCATTAAATAATCCATGCCTACAAATGATAATGCAAATCTCGGAATATTCAATAACCCATATCCTAATCAAAACACTACCAAATCTAAATTAGAAGTGTATCATTCTCACCATGTTGTAACTACCCCTCCTTTTTAAGATCATCCATTAGACAATATGATTAGTATTATTATGACTATGCCACCATTATTGCCAATTATCACATTTGATGACACCGACACAAATCATGATCTCGTTTTGATACTATATACATTCATGTTTTCATTTATCAACATCATATGCATAGTTTTTTTATCAATGGTAGTGCTAAGTAGATTATGTGCACTTTCAAGTTAATTGGTTCTCTTGGATACACTAAATATAAGTAATATTTGATACTAAGACAAAAATTAGAAATGTTTTTATACCTCTCATAGTTAATTCTATTACTATGGATATTATTTTTATTTACTTCCTCTCTTGAATCGTGTGATACGTGTCTAGGTTTCCCTTGGATGTGTAATTTTAAAGCTATACCATCTATTGTGTATTAATATTTCATTTAAAATCAACAAGTGGTCATAGTTAAGGGTATCCAATATGAGGCCCCAATACCAAATATACCTAGTAAAAAAATATGGTTTCTACTTCTATGTCTACTAAATATGTATGTGTTTCTTTTAGTGGGTCTATTCCTCTTAGGCCTCCCGTAAGGTATCTTACTGCAGATAATTATTCTCATGGGTCTATCAATCCCATGCATTTTGTTAGCTCTGTTATTTCACATACTTCTACTAGTGGCTCTCTATCTCCTCAACCTCCTATTAGGTCTCTTATTGTATGTTCTTCTTCTAGTATATATATTTCCTTGGCCTCCTACTAGTGTCCTGATTACACATACTTATTCTAGTGGGTCTATCCTCATTGACCTCTTTTTGGTCATTCTAGTGCACATTCTTCTATTCACAAGTCCGACCATGCCGTATTTGTATCAACCCTAAACTATTTGTAATATATTAATTCAATTCATTTAACTAGGATTGATTATTATATGTTATAGGGAAGAGAATAATACATTTATTGACAATTATAAATTGGAAACTAAGATATTTGTGAGAATGTAAAAATTAATAAATAAATTATAAATATCACTAGGGTTAGAAAGGTGACTTAGTTGATTCAAATGAATTTATGATTGTGTGATTTTTCAGATATGGGAGGTATGAAAAATTCTGAAGGTGCCTAGATCAACTATTGCTTGTCAAAATCATGTAAAGGAAAGGCCACACAAAAGGTCGAATGGATTTTATGACCCGACCCTATTATACTATCTTGAACAAGTAGATCATAGATTTATAATTTTTCATGTGTCACTTCATTGAAACCTATATAAAATTTTTGTATCTTTAGATTCACTTATAAAATAAACCTAGCTCCATGCAAGAATATGTTGAACTCATTAGGACTAAAAATAAAATATCTAAATATTTGAGTCGAATCGACCTCAACAAATACCCCATTTGTGAATCACCAAGTGGTGCACTACATTTAAAATTTAATTTATTTCTCTTAGTGTGTTGTGAAAGTGTGAATGTAATATAGAATCTTTGACCTAGATTTGTTCTCATACTTCCACACTAATATTAGGCTATGCTAATTTTCTTCCATAGAAACCCTTGTGTGTAGATGTGTAAAAACTTTTAAGCCATTTTATGTTGTGATTGACATTACGAAGATAATACTCTTTCTTCCTTAGCCCAATATTGGGTATAATGTAGGTACTTAATACTAGATACTAACTTTCTAAGGTGAACTTGTTTAAATATAAGAGTATATGAATTTGAAATTTGAATTTAGTTGTATGTAAAGCTGACCAAAAACATAAGATGAGAAAGAAAATATTATTATGAATAGACCCAATAATATAAAGGAACCAAAACTGAAAAGTGTCAAGACCATACTACGGTCTTGACCAATCCATATGGTTTTGGATCAAACTCACCTTGATAGTCAAAAATACAATGGAAATGGCCAGATATCTCTGTGACATAGATTATAAACATAAAAAAATCAAGTTAGTGATAAATCAAAGGATAAATCCAATAATGTAAAATTAAAATAATAAGGAATTACACCACTAATACTTAGTTTCATCATTCAATACCCACATATATAAATCTTTCCAAAAATATGATGCAATATTGATTTTTTTATAAATTTTAGTGTCTACATTATCCTCCATATGATAGTGAATAAAATTTACTAGTTTTAAAAGAGAAGACGAGTGTACCTATAAGTATTCATGGATGAGAGGTTATATAATGTGCTTGACATAGTAATAAACATGTGATGAAAAATGTGGGCCACTAGTGTGACACATGTAGAGCTAAGGAGTAGCGTGCTATAAACATCAACAAGTGTAATAAATGTAAAAGACATACTTGGAGACATGGAGATTTTGACTTGGAATTTGGAGTTCTTGGAGAGGTGGGGTGATCAATCCCCAACAAGTGTTTGATAGTTACATGGGAATTAGGTGTACCTAAACCGTGAGATTGGGACATGTGGATCAAAAGGAAGCATGTGCACATCAACAATGTTACACTCAAGGAATCGAACATGTCTTAAGTAATTAGTAAGAGATTAATCAAACAAAAATAATAATGCATAAGGGAAAATAGTCTAACATTCTCATAGATAAAAAAGAAGGAATATATGGGAGTGGTGTGTAACTTCCATGCCTAGACAATAATTCTCACATGAGGAGAAAAGAAGTTACAATTCCAAAGATGAAATGTAACTCCCGTATGATGTCAATGATACATATGAAAATGATAGGTTCTATGAGGAAATCTGCCATATGTCATATAACTTCTAAATACCTCACACCAATGCCCCCTTCATCAAAGTTGAGGTAGAGGCATGACAATCCAGAAAAGAAAGAGAATTCCCCTATAAAACTAAGATAGATGCGTCATATGGGTCCCGGAAAATTAAGGCTGATGATGTACCCATAAATAAACTTCAATATTTCTAGAAAATAAGAAGAAGAGGAGAAGAGGACTAGAAATCACGAAAGATGGGTGGCTATAGAAGACCTCACCCCAAGAAGAGAGTGCAAGTGAAGGAACTTGGCTTTAGTGAAGGGCTTGGTAAAGATGTCTACAACCTGATAAGAAGTTTGAAAATACTGCAAGTTGATGATGTATCCATGAATCATCTCTCGTAGGAAGTGCATGTGGATCTCACTATTCTTCATCTATTGATGCTTTGAACCAGATTTTGGAAAATTGAGATGGTGCTTGTATTGTCACAAAGAAATGATAGTAGGTTGCTGAAATTGAATACCAAATTCTCGTTAGAATCCTAACCAAAAAAATTTGTTGCAACATTGATTGCTCCCATGTATTCTACCTCTATATGAGATATCAAAATCACATTCTACTTATTTCTCAAATAACCGACAAGACCTGAACCAAGAGAGAAGTTATAGCCTGAAGTAGACTTCTAATTATCAAGATCACCAGGCTAATAAGAATATGTAAATCCAACTAGATCAATCTCTATCCCTCCTAAGTAGTGAATGCCATCGGTATGAGTGCCATGAACATAGTGAAGGATACACTTTATTACTTTTAAATGTAGCTCATGAAACTCCTACATAAATCGGACATGATCCCAACAACATGAAAGATATGGCTAAGTGTGTGTTAGATAGATCAATCTCCCCACTAATTGGAGATAAAGGGTACCATTGAATAAGGGAGTCATAGGAAATAAGAGATAAAATATGTGGAATAATCCCTTACGAATCGCAACAAGAGAAAACTAATATGCAAAAATATTACAGATCTTAAATAAAAGTGCAAAATACGAATAAAAGCGAATAACAAAACATAGAGAGATAAGATTTAACGTGGTTCACCCAATTTGGGCTACATCCACCAAGAATCACTTGCTCAGATTTTATTACAAGCCTCCACTCTCTCAATACAATACCCAGATCCATTTGGAGCTATGCTCAACAAACTCTACAGAATTCACACCCGAATTCAAAACACATCTACAATACATTTGCTTGTCTATGTATCATATGCATAAGACCATATAAATAGACAATTGCTTAAGCAATTTGATACAAAATCGTGGGTATCAAAACCATGGGAAAAAACTATGGGTATCAAAACCATGGGCAAAAATCGTGGGTATCAAAACAATGGGTACCAAAACCATGGGCCCAAAAATAGCCCATAACGGTTACCCATTACCCATGGGTTAATAAACCACCCATGAAAATTTGCTTCAGAGGCTTCGCCCCAAACCCCCTTGACCCGCTCATGGGAGCGCAGGACCACCGTAAAAATAGCCGAGTGTAACACATGAAGGTGTACCACACTCTAACATGAAAATAGGCTCCACAAACATAACAATCTCCCACTGAGACTGATTTCCACCGAGCAAGCTTCTCAACCCTTCACTATCATCCACGAAGGCCATCCAAAGTTGAACATAGCTTTAGTTTATCCTCAGACCACCTTGGTAATCATGTTTGCAGGGATTCTAATTGGTATGAATCTTCTCCAACTTCAACTTATCTTCCTCTAAAGTCTGTCCCGATGAAGTGATATCTCAACTCGTATATGCTTCGTCCTGAGTGGAAAGTAGATTTCTTAGCTAGGTGTATAACACTCGACTATCACTATGCAGCTTACATTCCTCCTGCTTATGCCCTAACTCCTCAAGCAATTGTTGTAACCAAATCATCTCTTTGCTTGCCTCTGTGGCAGCAACATACTTAGCCTCCGTGGTTGACAAAGCCACCAGCTTCTGTAGTCGTGAAATCTAGCTCACTGTTGTCCCACCTATAGTGTAAATATAACCTGTCATGCTCCTCCTACTATCTACATCTCTAGCCATGTCTGAATCTACATAACCATGTAAAGTGGTGTCTGATCCACTGTAGCACAAAACTATCCCCATGGTCCCTCTCAAATATTGAAGGATCCACTTTACTACTTGCCAATGCTCTTTACCTAGATCACTCATAAATCTACTCACAACTCCCACTACATGGGCAATATCAGGCCTAGTACACACCATAGCATACATCAAACTGCCAACTACTAATAAGTAAGGTACCTTGGACATCTGGTTTCTTTCCTGCTCTGTCTTGGGACACTGCTCCTTTGATAACTTAAAATGGCCTGCCAAAGGAGTCCCAACCGGTTTAACATCCTGCATGTTAAACCTATCCAATACCTTCTTAATGTACTCTTCCTGAGATAAATTTAGCTTCCGTTCCTTCCTATCCCGAGTTATCCTCATACCAAGGATTTGTCTGGCTGCCCCCAAATCCTTCATATCAAAGGATTCACTTAGTTGTTTCTTGAGTAATTTTATTTCCTGCATGTTTTTACCTACAACCAACATGTCATCAACATACAAACACAAGATAATATAACTTCCATCCTCAAATTTATTTGTATACACACAATGGTTAGAATGACATCTAATATAACCTTGCTCCATCATGAAGCTATCAAACTTCTTATACCATTGACGTGGAGCTTGTTTCAAGCCATACAAGCTCTTCTTCAGTTTACACACCATCTCCTCTTTACCTTTGACCTCATAGCCCTCTGGTTGCTGCATATATAGTTCCTCCTCCAAATCACCATGGAGAAATGTAGTCTTTACATCTAACTGTTCTAAGTGCAAGTCTTCTACTGCCACTATTCCAAGAACAATTTTAATAGAGGTCATTTTTATTACAGGAGAAAAGATCTCATCAAAATCTATACCTTGTTTCTGTGTAAACCCCTTGACCACCAACCAGACCATATATATTTTCTTTCCTCCTTCTTCTTCTTTAAATCCGTACACCCACTTGTTCTAGCAATGCTCTTTTGCCTTCCAGTAGCTTCACCAAATCCCAAGTCTGGTTCTCCATGAGAGACTTATGCTCCTCATCCATGGCTTGCTCCCACTTCTTACTGGCATCTACCTGCATTGCTTCATCAAATCTCTCTAGCTCTCCACTATCAGTGAGTAATAAATAATAAAGAGAAGGAGAAAAACATTCAGGTTCTTTTCTTACCCTAGAAGACCTCCTCACTGTAGGAGTTTGGGGTTCTTGTTGAGTCGGTTCCTGAACTGATTCATGGGTCACTTTCCCATCCGGAAGATCCTCTACCACTGCATATTCTTTCTTGGATTCTTCCCTGTTTTCCTACAATTGTTGCTTATACATGACTTTCTCATTAAATACCACATCCCTAGACCGAATGATTTTCTTGTCCTTAATACTCCAACATTTAAATCCAAAGTCATCACTACCATAACCAATGAAAGTACATTTTTTTGATTTAGCCTCTAGCTTGGTCCTATCATCCTTGTCTATATGAACAAACACCTCACATCCAAAGACTCTAAGAAATGAATAATCAAATTTCTTACCATACCAAGCCTCCTCAGGTATGCCTCCATCTAAGGCACTTGAGGGTCCTTTGTTTATCAAGTACATAGTTGTGCTCACCGCTTCTACCCAAAAAGAAAGAGGCAGTCCTGCATGTAACATCATGCTCCTAGCACGTTCCATTATTGTTCTGTTCATCCTTTCTGATACCCCATTCTCATTGTGGAGTTCCCGTAACCATCTTTTTCCTATGGATTCCATTCTTAGAACAAGAATCATTAAATTCATTGCTGCAATACTCCCGTCATTATTCGACCCGAGAAATTTTAGCTTAAGACCTGTTTCATTCTCTACCAAGGCTTTCCATTTAACAAAAGTGTCAAATACATCGATTTGTTTCTAATACAATAAACCCAAACTTTCCTTGTTGCATCATCAATAAAATTAACGTAATAACTTGAACCCCCAAGAGATGATACTTGAGCCGCCCCCACACATTCGAATGCACCATCTCTAACTTACTCTCTTTTTCAGTAGGTCCAACCTTGAGAAACCTTACTCGCTTATGTTTCCCATTTATGCAGCTCCTCACAGTAACTCCAAACCTGTTTCTCGTATATCCAGGAAATTCTTCTTTATGATGTCCATACCCTTATGGCTCATATGACCGAGCCTATAGTGCCATAATGTTGTATCTCGCATCTCAAGCCACAAGATTACAATCATTAGTGCTATTAGTGGATAAATACAAGGTTCCAACCTTCTTACCTCTCGCCACCACAAGAGCACCCTTGTAACCTTCCAAGAGTCAGCCAGTAAATATCAAAGTACAACCATCACTTCCCAATTGCCCCGCCGATATCAAATTTTCTTAATGTAGGCACATGTATGACATCCTTTAATAGCCATGTATTCCCATTCTGCATCTTAACATGAACAGAACCTTTTCCAACTATACCGCAAGGGTCATCATCACCAAGAAAAATATGCCCAAAATCCCTCAACATAATCAACAAAATAATGCCTATGTGGAGTAGATGAAAAGAAGCCCTTGAATCTAAACACAAGATTCAGTAACATTATGTAAAGAAAGAATCAAAGCATCCTGGCATACATTACCCGATGCCACATTTGCCTCCTTGTTTTCTTCCTGTTGTTTCTTCTTGTCTCGAAGCTCCCAATAGTCCTTCTTTGCATGCCTAGACTTTCCACAGTTCCAACATACAATCTTGCTCTTGGATTTTGACCTTGCCCGATCTTTCGATTTTCCACGGTTTCCTCTATTCTTCTGTCTCCCTCTAGTTTCCACTATCAAAGCATTCCCTGAAGTAGAAGATTCCCTAGAGCTTTTTCTTCACATTTCCTCACTTAGAATCACCCCTACAACATCCTCAAACTTCAACTTTGAGTTAGCTGGAACCGAGTTTCTTACCGCCATTACTAGGCTATTCCAACTTTTAGGTAAAGTGCACAAAATTAATAAAGCCCTAACTTCTTCATCAAATTCTATTGTAACCGAAGCTAGCATATTCACAACCGTATTGAAATCATTTAAATGATTTGCTACTGAACTATTCTTAGACATCTTCATCTTAAATACATTTTTCATTACAATTTATATCTTATTAGAGGCAGAGAGGGTTTTTCATACAACTTCCTAATGCATCCATCAATTCTTTTGTAGTCTTTTCCTTTGAAACATTAAATAATACCAAAGATGCAAGACACAAATGATCGCTCCAAGTGCCTTCCGATCCAACAAATCCCATTTCACATCTGTCATACTCAAGGGTTTGTTCACCTTCTCGAGGCACAAATGAGTATAAAGATCCTTCGATAAAGGTAATCTTCCATCTCGCATCTTCCAAAGACTCGAAATTCTACCTATTGAATTTATCAACCCTAGATCTTCCATCATCTCGCCATAGCTCCCACTCAAGATAAAACTTTCCCTGCGATTCAACACTTCAAAGAAACTAAACCAGCTCGATACCAATTGTTAGGAAATAAGAGATAAAATATGCGGAATAATCCTTTACGTAATCGCAACAAGAGAAAACTAATATGCAAAAATATTACAGATCTCAAATAAAAGTGCGAATAAATAACACAACACAGAGAGACAAGATTTAATGTGGTTCACCCAATTTGGGCTATGTCCACCAAGAATCACTTGCTCAAATTTTATTACAAGCCTCCACTCTCTCAATACAATACCCAGATCCGTTTGGAGCTATGCTCAACAAACTCTACAGAATTCACACCCGAATTCAAAAGACATCTACAATAAATTTGCGTGTGTATGTATCATATGCATAAGACCATATAAATAGACAATTTCTTAAGCAGTTTGATACAAAACCGTGGGTATCAAAACCATGGGCAAAAACCGTGGGTATCAAAACCATGGGCAAAAAACCATGGGTATCAAAATAATGGGTACCGAAAAACCATGGGCCCAAAAACAGCCCATAACGGTTACCCATTACCCATGGGTTAATAAACCACCCACAAAATTTTTCTTCTGGGGCTTCGCCTCCAAACCCCCGACCTGCTTCACCGGCGAGCGACCGCCATAAAAATACCCGAGTGTAACACATGTAGAAGGTGTACCACACTCTAACATGAAAAATAGGCTCCACAAACATAACAGGGGTGGAGCAATCAGAAACCAACTTAACCCCAGAAAGGAAAGGAGTAAGAGAAGCATTGCAATAAATCATATGAAATATCGCTAAAAATTCAAGGGCATACTTAAGTTGTGTGATCACAATGCTTGATTCAGATTGTGTAATTTGTATCCCAAGAAAGTAGTGAATAAAACCTAAGTCTATCACAAAGAACTTGTTAGCAAAGACAATATTTGTAAAATCAATGATCGAGGAAGAGCTACCCGTGATCAACAAGTCATCAAAATACATAACAAGGATGAGTGTGGAGTAATCCTACAAAGCAAAATGTAACCATTAGGGTCAAAGTGACATCTATTTAACCTTGAGGCCGAAGAAAGGAGTCCATATTGGAATATCAAGCCTGAGGGGCTTGTTTAAGGCAATAGAGAGAGTTCATTAACTTACATACCGTGGGAGGAATAATGGACATAATCTAAGGGTTGTTCCATATATATTTCTTACTCTAGCTCCCCATAAAGGAAGACACTCTTAACATCCATATGATGGGATTACCATTTTCTCATGGAAGTGATGGTGAGGTTTAGTTTAATGGAAGTCATCTTCACAATGGGAACAAAGGTCTTTGAATAATCAACCCCAACTACCTGGGAGAAACCCTTAGCTAAAAGTTGCACTTTATACTTCTCGACGTTCACATCAACGTCATACTTTATTCAAGACACCCACTTACATTGAACAATTTTTCTTCCTTTTAGAAGAGGGGTGAAATCCAAAGTATCATTCTTTATGAGTGAGGAATATTCCTCATTCATAGAAGAATCCCTTACAGAATCCCAAAATCCTCCTAGAAATAGTGAGGGTCGGAAGCATATAAAAAGAAGGCGTAGGGTCCAGAGAGAACTATGAATGAGTCCGTATCTCATCTAAAGGATCACATATCCAATCTCCAACACTCAAAAAGGTCTTCCTATCCTAACGAGGACCAGGAGGAGAGTCAGATACAAATCTATATATTCTTCACTCGAGTGGGAAGGGACAAAGTACTCATCATCACTAATTTTAGAATCGAATATTTTGAAGCATGAAGACCAAGAGGATCGGGAGGAGGAGTCCCAACAAGATCATCATCAGAAGAATCGAATCAAAATTAGAGGGGGAAAAAGGACCTTAACGGGTGGAGAAGTGGAAGTAGAAGATGACTCATCAAACTTCACACTTCTCTCAATATAAAGTTGATGAGTAGTAGGGTTCAAAATCTATAACCCTTCACACCATTGGGATACCCTACAAAGATATAAGGTTTGGATTGTGGTTCCAAGGCCTTGCATATCTTTTTGGAATTCGAGCCATAACAGTTGGTCCAAAGAAAAAAATTTCTTGACATCAAGTTTGCATCCAAAATAGGCCTCGAAATGGTGTCATCCATCTTACTGCTTTGTGTAGAACATGATTCTAAATGTCACAAGCACAGCTTCACTCGATTTGGACCAATACTACGGAGGAAGGGATTTATATTGAGCCATACAAGTGACCATCTCCTTAAGTGTTTGGTTATTTCTTTCCACAATTCCATTTTATGAAGGGCTATAAGCAACTGTACACTGTAAAGCAATCCCTTTGGAGGCAAAAAATCATCGAACCTATTACACACATATTCATGTCCATTTTTGGTTTGAAAAACCTTGATATAGATTTCAACTTCTTTCTTAGCAAGAGTGTTGAAGTATCAAAAGTGATCATAAACTTCACATTTCTATTTTAGAAAATACACCCAAGTGTAACACAAAAAAAAATCAATGAAGGTAATAATAGAGAGCTCTAGTAAATGAAGGAGATAAAATGAGATAGAAATATCACTATGAATAATATCCAAGTGACAAGAAGCTCTCCAAGATTTTCCTTTGCAAAAATTCTTCAAGGTGCTTCTTGAGGGCACAACCCTCACAAAGACCCTTAGAAAATTTGACTTGAGGTAACCCATTGACCATATTGTTTTGGCTCAAATGTTCATGTTAATAATAATTAAGATGACCAAAATGATCATGCCATATCTTGCTAACCTCATATGCATGAGTAAGCAAGGTAGCGTGCATAAAATTATAATTAAAGTGGAGACGGTATTCAATCGTGACCGATGATCCAAATTTATACTAGCCACTTGTAGACTCACTATGAAGCTCACAAATAATCACCGAGTTAGGATTAAATTCCACTCACATTCCTTCACTAAGATGAGTGATTTGGTAAACCGATAGGAGATTGGTAGAGAGATAGGAAACACTCAAAACATTTGGGACATGCCACTTCTACTTCTATTGATCCACTACTCAAAATAAACACTAAAGTGTTATCACCCAAAGTGATTTGGGACATGCCACATGATTCAATGTTGGAAAACTATACATGTGAATAACCCATGTGGTACAGAGCACCGAATTCCACGTCGATGAAGGAGTAAATATAGCTATAAGGGCCTTTCCTTTCTTCTTCTCATATTTAGACTCATTTGCTTTGAAAGACTTAGACTTCGAGCATTTTGTTTGATAGACTCAGAACACCTATATTATTATTCTCAAGTAAATGAGTTAGGTGATCTATTTGTTTTCTCATACACTAATGCTCCTCATGTCTAATCTTCTTGCACTAAGAGCACTTATACTTTTCATTCTTTTCTTTAGGCTCAAGTATAAGTGTTCGTGTTAGATTTAGTTTGGGTTTTGTTGGGCTTGGTTTCCTTCTTAGGTTGGTCCTTTTTCTCTTTCTTATTTTCCAGTTTCTTATCCTTTCCCTTACCAAGATTGCTTCAAGGGAATGCGAATTAGATTTAATTTCTCCCATTTGAATCAATTTATCTTGTTCTTAAATGCATTGGGATGAAAAAATGTCAAATCAGGGCATCTTCTAAGCATTCCCTAAAGCTTCTTTCGTGGCATGGAAAGTAGAAATGAAGATAGATTATTCGAGGCCAAGATTAGAAAGAATTGAAAAGATAAAATGTGCATCCTTTTTCTCAACTGCACATTTCTTCAAGAGTAATCTAGCGTGGATTTTTTTTTGAGAAGAATGCTTGCAGGTTATCAAATTTACCAGGAGTTAATCCTAGCAGTTCATTCTCTAACTAATGCGCTCTCATGTCATATTGTTTTCAAAATATATCATTAAGAGTTTTCTAGGCTCCATCAAATGTTGGGGAAGACTCAATGTGGAAGAACAAGTCAGGAGAGATGGACATACATAGAATACCTAAGTATTTTTCACATCGGTTAAACCACCTAGATTTTTTGGGTTTATCATCAGGTTTAGTATCTACTCCCATAGTGATGCGGAATAACCCTTTCCCCCTTAGTTTGATAGCAATTTTCCATATCCATTAACAGAAGTTAAATGCCATGAAAAAAAGAAAAAGAGAGAATCCATTGTGAGGAGAGAGAAAACAAGAATGTAAAAGGAAAGGAAACACACACACACACACACACACATAGACACACACCCTAGAACAATATTTTTAACCTTGCTTACGGAACTTTATAGTTTAGTGCGTTGATTTCAATCATATATGATTGTGTGTCATGAAATAGTTGGTCACTCACCTTGCGAATCAATGTAAAAGACATAAGTGTAGATACCATAATGAGTTTCAAGTGATCACATCAAATCAACACCGCAACAAGAACAAAATGATGTGAAACTAAGAAGAAAGGGAGAAAACAAGTCCAGTGTGAGAAACAACGTCTCACGTCGCAAGGAAATCCCTTACTGTAAGGATGTGGCGAGACACACTCATTATGCCACAAGAAATAATAATATTTTGATTACAAAGAGAAAATGACTCAAAACGAGCCAATGAACTCTCAAAATGTAAGAAAAGCCACGAGAAAGAAAAAACACCCCTTAACAAGAAACCAGCTAGAAAATACCAATAACACTAAAATTTCAAATAATTTGCTTGATTAAATTTAATTATCAATAATAATAAAAAAACAAAAATGGGCTTATTTTAAAAATTACCTACCTTTAATATTTAAAATGAACTACCCTTAAAGAAAATTTCCTTCCTTTAGTAAAAAAGTAAAGCCCTAAATTTAATTGATATAAACTAAGTTTTAAACTTAAGTTAACATGGGCTACGTTTAATAAAATTCTTAAGTTTAAAAACAAGAGCCTATTAAATGTGGGATTAAAAATTTAAAAGAGGGAGATTAGGATAAAATGGTTACTGGGAGGAGGAAGGAAGGCCACACGACATGCAGGTGGGTTGAGGAAAAGGAGGGATCTAACTTAGCTTGGTGACCCAGGGAACGTTACAACATGGGAAGAACAACTCGACACATAAAATAGGGGCGACATGCTAAATGATCATGACACAGGAAGGGAAAGGCAAAAGGAAGATCCATTACCCAAATGATGCATATGGTGAAATCGAACAAGGCATGACAAGGTTGAGGAACAAACAATATAACATGACCAAGAGAAATGAGTTTAGGCACGATACAATGTAAAGAACTTCAAATATAGCTAAATGGCCAAGAACAAGGATATCAATGAGCTCAAGGTCTAAGAAAATGGCATGGGGTGCTAACGACATGCCACAAAGAGCCAATAAAAACCACAACAAATCTAACTCGAAATCAAAATCGAGCATGTAGGGTTTGAGACAACACAAGTGAGTGGGTTACAATCCAAGGGGAGAGTGAGTAGGGTAAAAATGGAGAGACGAGGTTACAAAAATAATACAATTAAGAAGCAAGAGTAAACTGAGATGAGTAGAGTCAAACAAAAGAGATAAAGATTACGAATCGAGCTGAGTTAGGAGGGGCTCGAGGAGCTCGCCGAGCTAGAACAAATCTCGACCAAGCTAGGTAAAGAGATGGGACAACTCGTAGAGGACAAGAGGTGGTCTAGGGGTTGAGTAGGGTAGGAGAAGGCAGGTTTGGGATGACAATGGAAATATTAAAAAAGTAAATTTTAATGAAAAATCCAAAACACGAAGCCAACTAATAAATACCTCCAAAAAATAAGTTTTCTACCAAAGTTAGCAGTAACTATTGCAAACATTATCCAAAGGGTGTATTCACTTATAACTCGTATATTTTAATATGTGTTTTTCCCAATGTGTTTACAATAAATCTAGTGGTGTATTCACTTATAACTTAGTATCTAATGGAATATTTTATCCAATGTTGATCATTTTATCATTTGAGTTTGTATAGGGGAAGGGATGGACTTTCATAAACAAGCTGTAACAAGTAACTTAGTATTTGGTGGATCTTTACATCTAGAGTTGACAATTTATTTCTTAGGTTTTCATAATGCTTTGTATAAGAGATGTGATGACCTTTCATAACCAACCCATATAGTTTCCCCCTTTTTAAGAAAGGGATGATAGAAAATAGAATAAGTTGAGATGGAAGTAGAACCACTTGAGATGAAAGTAAGTGTTGATATACAATTTAACTTATTCATCGAGTTTGATAGAGTGATTTGAATAACATTCATTGTGTAAATAAATTGGATTAACATTGCATTACTTGTGAGCATCAATAATATAAGTAGTGACCAAACATAGTAAATGTAGTGGTATAAATTTTAAAGTATCGATTGTAACTACAAAAAGAGATGATATCCAATAAAGTAGTATTGAGCTTGTAGAATTTGTAAAATAGTGACTAAGTCTAAATCTATGGTATGAAATTTTTAGAAATATTACAAGAGAGACCGAGTTTGATAGAATAACATAGAAGAGTTTTGAATTTACGACGAAGAATGACTTTAAATAAAATTATAGTAAGAACATATGTATAGAGTGTGTATAAGATTTTAGAAAACAAAAATCATGGGACCAAAATAGAGTTTGATTATAGGGTCATCACCTTTTGTTATAGAAATAAGGGAATAACGATCCCAATGCCACAAAAACACAAGAATACGAGAAATTCAGACCAAGATATGAAGTTTAGAAGTTTGAGTTATTCATTAGATGTTATAAATAGGTTCATTTATGTGATGATATGCTAAAAGGGGCCCATTTACTATAAATAGTATGGTAGAGAATTTAAAATTTAATTCCCACGTTAGTAACATGGATAATTTTTTTCTTTTATCAACAACACTTCTATCACTTGGTCCATATAACAAAAACATAATTCTTGAACCAAAACATGACATGCATCACTTTACATGTATCTCCAAGACACACTACATGTAAAACAACCAAACCATCCAATGGTTTGTCAAGGGGAAGAAGTGCCATTACTTCCACTTATCCCTCCACTAAGGAAGAAAGACTAGCCTTTGGTTCCTCCAAAACAATCATGCAACCATGCATGAAAACACCCTTATCCCTCCGCACTTATCCCTCCACTAAGGCTAGTCTCTCCAACCTTTGTTTCCTCCAAAAATAAATAAACCCATACACCATAATAACACTTATCCCTCCACTTATGACAATGCAAGTCCCCAACATACACACATACATAAACATACCCATGCATGCAAGATACAAATATCATCAAATAAATGAATAGGTGCTCCAATGAGAAACCAAATAATTCAAAAAAATAATTATAATAATGAGAGTGTGAAAATGACATTTCATCAATAATATGAGTCACATTATCAAGCCTTCTTACGAGACTTGCAAAGGGGAAGGATCATCATTACAAACTACCACTTATCACTCCACTAGAAAATCCTGGCTAGCCTTTGGTTCCTCCCAATAAACATGCAATATAAAATAACAAATATACACTTATCCCTCCACTTGAGACAACACTTATTGCTCCACTAAGGATATCCTTGAAATCCCGTGGTTCCTCCATATTAACCAAGAGCTCCTTATTCCTCCATATATAATGATGCACCCCACCCAATACTTTTATACACCCACAAAATCAAATGATAATAAAACAATACCACATTATCTCTAAAATATTGAAATGAAAACAATATTATAACCACAAGGAAGAGGTAGAGTAAGGTCTTTAACCATCATATATGTATTTTTATCGATATACATATTATTACAAATTTACCGCTTTTCTAGAAGCATTTGTTAAATGAAAAATAATAATATACATAAGCGCATTCATTCTCATGAATGAGACAACAATAACAATACCACATTCACTCAAACGAGTGAAACACCATACAATAAAATGACCTCAAGAGGGAAATAAGAAGAAAGGGATTTTCCCACAATGTACATAGGTAAATTAGTTCACATTTCCCTTTTGTTAAATTTCTTCATTTAGTATCATTGATTAAACCACATTTATGTGTACGAAACATATGCTCGTGCCTCAAAATTGCAAATTTCCCATTTAATAAAATGTTTGGTCACCAAGGATGCACTCCATTACTTTCATTTATATTACAATCATGTTAGGTGCTTTAGTCGTTTTGATATAACTTAAGGTGCATACAATTTATATAACAATCATTTCCAAATAAGGAATCCATGTTCCCAAGAAACACATCCCAACATGGGAATGAGCCCATTTAATTGTTATAAACAAAGTAAGGATTACCAGCTATTATAAGAGACAAGGAAAAATTTCCTTTACATTACTAAAACATCTTGTTAGACACTAGTCAATAGTGGTAAAGAGATTACATGGTTTCCATATTTGACCATACAAAAATTGACATATAGAAATGTTACATGTTCTCATTTCAAATTTGCATATTTATTTCACTAATCATTTACTCATAATTAGTTTACCTCATTACATTATTTTATTTTTTATTCTTTACTTACATTAAATTATCATAATTGACTATTTAGTTGGAGTTTTCGTAGGAAAATACCTAATCCCATATGAAACATTCATTATACTTTTGTTGGTAACAAGGGGCTTAAACATCAAGTTAAAAGTACACTATCAAGTTTTCTATTAACTCCTTCCACAACACCTTGTTAAACACAAATCAATAGTTCAATTTGAACAAATACAAATATTTATCCCAAAAAAACCTCCCGAGAAGTTTCAATATTGAGTTGAGTTCTAGTTACATCAATTGGACCTCACCATGAGATCAACATCAATGTTACCACACTAATCTCGTTTCACCAAAACTTGCACATTAAGATTATCTTTATATTTGTTAAAAGGAAATGCGAGAACACTATGGATTTAACATACTACTCAATTCTCATGTGGTACAAAATAAATGACCATTCACTTGTTATCCACAACATCTACAACCCACCATAGGGTCAAAGCTAGACACATAACACATACCCATCACCCAAGGACTTGATACAATTAACGACATTTCCTTGTCGCAAGTCTAGTTAACATTTTCCATTTCCAAAATTATCACAAGGGGCACAATTTTGGTGGTTGACATCAAAACCGATTCCATAAATCCAACCACAAATGACCCCTACGAGGTCTTAGGTTTAATTTATTCCCATTTTCACTCAAGGGGTCTACATCATACTACAAGTCAACACTAGAGTATTAAAACATCCTTATCTCACAAAACCTTCTTAAATTCCCAAGGTATTCCATTGTCACTTGTCAAGATAACACTTCTATCCACAAGACTTAGTAATGTCACAACGGGGTTCTTTCACAACGTGAACTTGAAACTATTAATAAGTCTTTTAGTTTCTTTTACTTGTGAAGAAGATAAATTGACTGATAGAAATGAAGGGACATTCAAATGGGTCACATGCGAATGATGCACAAGGTACAATGTTTACCTTCCACAAGGTGGTCATGAAAACAAAAGTAAGACTTATTTTCTTGGTATTAAAAAAAATCTAAATCACAATTCATAGATGGGTTATAACACGGTTAAGAGAACATGTTGACTTTCAATAGTATAAAGGTTTAAGTTTAGTACCATAAATTTTTTCTAAGTACAAGAAAACACCATTCTAACCAAGCACACATTCTTTAATGCAATTGAACTATAGTGTAGAATGTAAAATTTCATCATCTCATTAATTACCACACGTAAAATATATGAATACATTTTCTTCCTTCATTTATACAACAAGTATAATTACTCAATAAGGACACATCTCTTATTTAATCAAAATTACACATTTACAAGCTAAAAACACATTTAAACTTATATTTCATCAATCCTTTTAATCCCATAGTGTAACTCAAACCTATTAGATTTTGTAAACATGGGTCAATGATAACACTGGGATGGAATCAACCCTCCTATCTAACATGCTATTATAACCCAAAACATAAATCCAAAGTTATAAAGAGATAACAACTATTTACCTTCCATACTTTTCAAAACAAGACAACTTTTCAGGATATAGAGAGAGATAGAGAGAGAAAACACTTATTTTCTTTCATACAAGTAAACCAATATATTTACATGATCGAGAGGGTGAGAAATGAAACAATAAAATTTGATTCATAACTTTCACATTTCAAAAATATTTTCAAAGTATTACAATTTTACGGCCTCTAAGACAAATTCCTTGTTCCTATTGTCACCACAGGGGTTTGAGTGAATGTACCAAAATTTTCGTGATTCTAACTTTTCATTAATCATCATGTTTAAGTGTATTGAATAATGTATTTAACATCATTATACATTATTATAAGCATCACACTAGTTTTTACCCATAAAAAAAAATGGAGGGGAAACATAGGTCCATGGGCCTTTGTTGCGTTGCTACACAAACTAACCAAAGTGGCCACATAATAAGCCTAGAAAAAGGAAGTGGAATGCGCGGATGGAATGTTTAATGGTCCTACCCAATTCTATATTATAAATAAAATCACAAGAAACTAATGGGGTTTAAAACCGATAAATAGGGATCAAACCGGAAACAACTTTCCCGAGTTAGTTGTCTAATTCCAGCTTGTTTTCCCTTCAAAGAAACTAAGCCAAGTTGGCTCCGAAACAAGTGTGAAAAATGCACTTTTCCAAAGGGAGCGTGTAAAATGAAAAATGAAAAATTATTCTCCATATAAAAATGAAGAGGTTTGCAGGGTCAAATTTTACTTCTAGAATGTATAGGTATAAAATTTGAGGTGATTATGGGAGGGTTCGATTGTAGTAAATGGTTGCTTCCAGTAACCAATTTTTCCAAAGTAGGCAAGAAACCCACTTTGTAAAATTGTTCACCAATTTTTTTAATGATGTTTATTAGTTGTAATGAGATTGTCATATAATAAAGAATAGGCTACACTGGGTCAGAAGAAAAACAAAGGTTTAGAGATGCTTCTTGCATGCTAGTTTTGAGAGGCGTTTAGCTTAATTAGATGCTATTTCGGCATTACAAGTTTATGTTTTTGAACACGTTAAACATTCTGGTTTATCTATTCACGCAAAGAGGTACAAATATATAGTTTAATAACAAACAATAATTATTCGTATTGAAACACATTTAAATTTTTTCTTCCCCTTACATTAAAATTTTAAACACCTAAAAACATGTTGAGAATGGAGAGAGAGGATCCATGCTTGAAACTAACTTACGTGCAAGAGTTGCGGCGTTGAGATCACACGTGCCAATTTTTCTTTCCCTTACATTAAAATTTTAAACACCTGAAAACATGTTGAGAATGGAGAGAGAGGATCCATGCCCACGAAACTAACTTATGTCTGAGAGTTGCAGCATTGAAATTACACGTGTCAATTGCAGTTGTTTGCGGGGTTACAAGGCCTTCTCAAAACTCTATTTTGTGCACGTCTTACATCCATCACATTCCATGTGGCTGCATTTCTTTAGGGAAAATTTTCAAAAAATTCACATTCCTAAGCATGCCCCCACATTTTGCATATTCTCATATGTTTATCAAACACCTAATAAACATATCCACACAGCCACCATAGGCTGGATTGGCACATTGATGATACCTGGGGTTTCCTCAAGATAACCAACATGGCCAAGGGCATCATCCACACAAAAATGGGTCACTCATTCCATTAAAGAAATGGCAGTCCTCATCCACAGGCTTGCGTGGTCATAAGAAAATAAATAAAAATGAAGCTTCCATGGTTTTTCCCACATGCCCACATCTCTTTCTATTTTTTTCAACCAGTTCAAACGCATTATTGGGTGTCCACATTCCGCATTATATTATGGTGAAAATCCCCTCTCCTTCATGCTTTGGTGGATGCCCATAAAGATTCTATTTTGGGACGGTAGGGAGGAAACTGGGGAAGATTTTTAATTTTGGTTTATAAGTCTACCAATATGTATTTTCTTGCAAGAAAAATCCCCTCGATGTTTCACAAGTCAAAAGGGTGAAAAGAAAACCAAAGATAAACTCTCTTGGCCCTAATCCCTCAAACGCATTCAAAAGAAAACTCTTTTTAAAGTTTTACTTTATTTTAATTAGTTAATTTTTGTTTTATTTATTTGTTTATTGTTTATTATTTTATTTAAAAAAATTCTAACAAACATATTATCCTTGGCCATTTGGCCACACATCTTCCACGAAACCTGAGCCACCAATCTACAAAGACATGTGAAAATTGCACCCTCAGACACATTAAAATGAAAGTAAATCCCCTGCGGAAAAGGGCACATGATAGTAGGGAAATGGGAGAAGGGATAAGATAAATACACACAACATACAAATCAAACTCATAGAAGTAGGGATACATGGCAATCGGCACTACACAAAAGTAATTTCATTGTTACTACAATTGATAGTGAATTTTTCTCTGAGAGAGATAGGATGCCTCACACCAAAAAGGCCTTACACTCGTGATTTGACCGGATAGCATATGCTATCAGTGATAGTTAACAAGTGTTGAAAACTTGTGAATTCATTGAAAAATAGTAGTGATTTTATAAATATTTGTAAAATTACTAAATTTGTCACATTTGAGACCATTAGCGTACTTAGGACTAAATGGTTCATTTTTGAGTTTGGGTCATAACCATATGGTTTTATACAAAGATATTGACCACGAATTTTATGGTGACCCAATATCTAAAACAATGAATGATATCAATGTATAGTCATAAATTTTGATAATTAACATGTAATTTGATTATTATTAAATTTTATTTGAGAATAAATTGTCTAATACCCGTTTGAATTGATTTGTGATTGTAGATAGATATGCATCTCGAGAGTTCCTATGAAGACCCTTCTTTTCCTAGGTCTAGAAGAGGATGGTTAGGATGTGTTTGATAGGGTCACCACAACATATAGTTGGAATAGGGTAAGTGTCTCCAAATGTGCACTTGATCACCACATTGTGTGAGTAGTGAAACCGGACACTTGTACATTTTGGCTCCCCACAAGGGAGATGAAAGTAACATTAGAGGATTTATACCATATTTTGAGGCTCTTGATAGTGAGAGAAAGGGTGCAAGTATTACTAGTAAATGTGTCATTTTAAATGCGAAGGTCACATAGATTTTGGTTGGGTATAAACAACCTTGTAGAGATGAATATTTTTTTGAGTTTGATTGTGATAGTTAGGGTTTTGTTATTTTGGAAGTTTATTGCAATATTATTAACATGTTTTGTTTTAGTAGATGGTGGCGGGGTCTCAATATCATACAAGATGTTAAATATATGTCGATGGATAGAGGATGACAATGCCGGATATGTTTGGGGTCGAAATATTCTAGCCCATCTATACATGGATCTATACAAGTTTACCGTGAAGATCCATAGAGGTGGTGTGGAAGTAGTGACATTATATTCTATATGGTTCTATGAGAATATATTTGTAGTGTGTTCGATTAGAGGTCCTATGGCTGATTGGGCTCATCCAAATATATTCACAACATGATGGGTGATACTCAAGGCAAGGCCTGAACACCACATCTTATCGAGCCATGTTAGATAGGTTGACCCTAATGGGATCATATGGAGACCTTATAGATATTTTAGGGATAGATAAAGGATGTAATATATTTTATAAAGGGTGAAATACTATGTGGTTGGAAGATCAAAACGTGATATAAGGGAGCTATATCAATGTGAGTGCACGATACACCAATTTGGTTTAGTACAATATTTTCCCCAACACCTTTACATATGGAGGATATATAAAAACATAACATTGAGATATGGAAGTCGATTGGAAATGAATATGGAAGAGCTATTTCCCTCACCAAATGATGAGGTAGACCCGATAATAGTTGTAGGTTTCATGGATGGTGTTGGGTATAGTATAACTTATAATCGATGTGGAATAGAGTCCAA
Organism: Taxus wallichiana var. yunnanensis; assembly: GCA_018340775.1. Classification (NCBI taxonomy): domain Eukaryota; kingdom Viridiplantae; phylum Streptophyta; class Pinopsida; order Cupressales; family Taxaceae; genus Taxus; species Taxus wallichiana. The sequence continues at coordinate 815,882,229 of CM031238.1, read as the reverse complement.
AAAGTGTTATTATTTCCTGTGATCATAGGAATACCAATAAGTGGAGTACCATCAAGAGGAGGAGATGGCATGGATATTCCCACACCTATGAGAGGGGATGGTGCAGGTGAGGGAGATGCCCTCGTAGATGATGTCATGGTCATGAACAATTCGTAATATAAGTATGTTGTGATTATGTATAAATTAGTGTGTGGTGAATTATGTGATAGATTTGGAAAATATTGAGTGAGTAATAGCTAATATGTAGATGTGCTATCATGTACTTACAGGTGATGCATATTGGATGACAATTATGGATACATCTATGAGAACATTGACTAGAAACATCCCACAAACATAACCAAAACTATTATAGTTGGTGGGATGTTAGAGAAAGTTAATGATGTCACAAGAGAGTTTATATATTTATTTGACCTCGTAGTCATGGTAGCTTCTACATATTGTAATACAAAGTAAGCGGGATTACATATGAGTAGAGATAACATGAAGGTCCCATCCTCAACCTATTATGGAGATCACACAATATCATCATTGCTGATATTAATGAGTGTGTAGGAATAACATGCAAATGTGAGAGCACATACAAGAACCCTACATGGGAGGATATGATACTATAGATCATGATCATGTTCACATGGTTGTAAATATTTAGAGGAGGCCTTGAGTTCTCGAGATCTCATCAAGGTTTTGAGTGAGTATGATGTGATGACACCAATGATATATAATTTTTTTGTGAGAAGGGCATGGCCCTAACTATATTGTCATTTTGGAACACACACACACACACACATCCTTTTGTGTTGGGTACATATAAAATGTTTATGTGATGATATTTTTGATTAATTTACTAGATTAAGTTGTAGTATATGTTATCTTGATGTGTTTGAGTAATGTAGGGTTTTCTATGATATACATGTTAACTATGGTAATTATGTTGAGTAAACATGTTTGATTGAATTGCATAACATGGATTATTTTGAGAGAATATAACATTTTTTATTGATGTTTGCAGTGTAGGTAAAGGTAGATCAAGGAATCCCAACATGAAAGCACGTGTGAAGAAAATGAGTGGTGAGGAAACATGTTCTTAAGAAAGAATAAAGGGTAATCCTCATATGACAGTGGGAAGTCAAGGAGAGAAATTAGGTTTAGGAAATAAGAATAATAGACATAATAATTCTTATGAAATGGGAATCCATGTGCGACTTATATGCTTGGTGAATAAGATTATGAGGGAAAAACCCTATAGTGACAAAAGGCTGACTTTGTATGAATTAAGCACCAATGTGTTGTTAGGAAGAATATGATAATATATTAATACGTAAGACATTCAATGGAATGAGGGTATTGTGTATCAACATCGGAAGACAGAGAGACACAAGGCCAACCACAAGTATAAGAGGTGATATAGAAGCATTAGGAGCAATAAAAACATACCAAGGTGTGCACAAAGTAGCATATGTAAAATTATCATGAGTAACACCATGTATATATGTATTGGCCAATATAACATAGAAAATTACATCAGCTTGTGGTGGAAGTCATATTATGAACATGAATTTTTATGTCACCTAGAACATGCACTAGAGAAAGGAATTCTTGTGGATGAATAACATATGTAATAAGAGGCTCGTTGAGTGGCTTCATCTTGCCATTATATGTATCCATGGGGACACTATTGGGTTAAAATTGGATGTTTCGGTTAGCTAAGTGGAGAAGTAACATTGACACTAGTAGAACTATGAGAAGATCGAGATGGAATTTAAGCCCGACACCATTCTCGAAAAATTCCTTATAAGGGGAAGAAGAAGAAGAAATACAAGCACCATTATGTTAAAAATCCTTTTGAAAAGTAATAACGAAAATACATACATTATCAATAACAAAATTTTGGTCACATGCAACTAAGACATCATGTTTAGAAAAGAGAAGGAACACTATCATCGCTTACATAACATGTTGTACAAGATTAGATATAATATCATTTAAAGGTGGAAGGGAAGGAACACATGTATCATTTGCTACCATATTTTGTGCACACATATTTGAAAAAATATTTTGAGAGGAAGAAGGAATATCCCAGTCAAAAGGATGTGCATCAAGGATATATTGTATAATAACCCAATTGTAAAGGTTATTAGAGGGTACAATATGCATGGCATGCAACCAAGGCTCGACCTAGAATAATATTACAAATGAGATTATTAGTCATAACATGGAATGTACTATTAAGAGTACAATAACCTACCGTAATTGGTTATTGTGATCTCCCTAATACTCACTTAGGTGTATTGTAAAACCCATGAATATATAGGGAAGAGGGGGTTAGGTCATTACTATCAATCCCTATTTTATGTTAAAATAAATTTTGTATATGTTAAGGCTAGATCCATTATCGATAAGAGCACATTTGACCAATATGTTGTGAATTTTGACTTGGGTATAGAATGGAAGAGCCTCGACCATGATGTGAAATAATAGAGAATCAATAGAAACCATATGACCCTAGAATGTATAAAAATGACTCAAGAGAGTAGGAGATAGACTCAATGCACAACATACAATACTCAAGTTCACCAAATGATTTAACCTAAATGGTTAATTATTTAAGGGGTAGTAACCAATTGAATATTATCCTAAAAACTAGTTTCCAAATCTAATTGTAGTAATATCAGGATAATACATGAAAACAAGATAGAAAATGATAGATAAATGAAATGAAGTACTATAAATGGGAAGGAGAAGAGGAATTAGTTGATATTCTTGTTCCAAAGATTGATTTTGGCTGACCTGATGACTAGAAATGGATGGAAATGATTTGAATAAGTTTCATCTCCGAAACTCGTACCTCACAGCAATTTCCTATACCAAAGAATATGACACGACCTAAAGTGTACCCATGTTATAGCCCTTTCTATACACCCTTGTCCCTCTGCACTTTCAAATCCCGCAACATTTTGGGTTTGAAAACTACTTCTGATATGATCCTATTTGAAATATAGAACTTTAAAGTTGTACGATGGTTGTTGTGTAACTAATTGAATTTTCAAAATGCTATATGGTGAAGGAGTCCTACAAAACAAACATTATTAAGGTTTTGAGCACCCTTGTGCACTGTTGATATCACCACGAAACCGAAGAGGGCTCAAACTAAACCTCGATCCCACCTAATATGTGATATCTAGAGTGTATGCAACCATATTGATAATCATGATCTTGCAACAATGTGATTATACTTGAAATTTTCCCTAGCTTGAATTGAATTTGATAATGTACCTTTTGTATTTATAGATTTGAGTGGATGACTACCCTAGAATGAGCATGCAAAGTATGTGGAGCTCAAGAGAGTTTTGGATTAGATTTTCTTGTGATTTCTCATAAGAATGCTAGGAGTCAAGTAGATAGAATGGCCTATTCAATGGGAGATAAACAACTTTTTTATATATGTGTTATGGGTCCGAAAACTCGTAGAGAAGGCTGACTAGAAGTGTACCAAAGAGATTAAAATCAAGAAAATTACCATCGGAGGGAAAGGTACCAAAGCGCTATGTGGCTCCATAGTGTATGGAACTATGGCCCTTTCTAGGTGCTTTGGTCCCAGATGCATGTGTGAATGATCCGGGAATCGAATATCAATGTGTAAGGGTATAACTTGATTTGAAGGAGTAATATGAACGTTATGTGAATAACTAGGCTATGTGTGTAAGTAAAGATGAGTGACATATAACAAGGATAACATGATTGACCAAATTGAGCAAGTGTGGGATAATGAAAGAGTGTTGTACAATTTGTGTTGTTAAGGCATAAATTACCAAAATGAGTTTCTACAACTTGACAATTTTAAATCCTTTTGGGTTATTTACTTATATATGATTCCTTTCATAAATTTCCAGCCCAACGATACCCTAAAAGTCACACCTCTAGTACAACAACCTATGACGATACCTAATTTGATAAAACTGTCATTAAAAGGGTAGAGGATAATTTCATCGGTGTTGGATAACTTCGTGAATGAAACTAATCGAGGATAGTTTCATAAATGAAACCATATAGATAGCTGCAAACTTGTGTTGGACATGTGTCATTATTTTGTCATTAATGTCAAGTTGCATTGATGTCAAAGGGAGTATTTGTGTGCATAGGAGAGTGCATGATGTTTTCATTTATGTTTATTGATGTCAAATGAGGTGAAATGACATGAAGGTTGATTGGTAGTATCCTAGATTGTTGTCATAAGGTGTTGCATTGGTCATATAACATGGCATCTTGGTGCATATGCATGGTTTACTACATAGTTTATCTTGTATGAACTAGTGAGTGAGCTCCAGAGGTGATAAAAGGTTTATATGGTGTATTCCATTGTTCAAAAGGATGTAGTAGAAGTGTGTGTGTGTGTTTGTGTGTGTGTGTGTGTGTGTGTGTGTGTGTGTGTGTGTGTGTGTGTGTGTGTGTGTGTGTGTGTGTGTGTGTGTGTGTGTGTGTGTGTGTGTGTGTGTGTGTGTGTGTGTGTGTGTGTGTGTGTGTGTGTGTGTGTGTGTGTGTGTCCACAAAGTGATATCAAGGTCAGGTCTCAATATGGCATGTGTTGAAGCAAGCCTAACTAGGCCTAGTCCTAGACATAGTACAATTAAATGGTATTGTACCATGTAATGTGACAATGAGTAGGATAATTTGAGTATGTGAGGAGTGTTTTGACATTGCATAACATGTGTGGAAGGTGTAAAAGGTCGTGGTTCATGTGTATAGTGCATGTTCAAGGTCCTTAGAAGTAAGATCTAGAAGATAAGGAAAGTAAGGCATGAGAAAACTAGATAGCATGGTGAGTTTAAGATGTGATAAATCATGGATGATAATTTAGAATAATGGAGAAGGTCATTCCATAGGTGTGTGAAAAGTTTGAGGTTAGGAATATGAAGGAAATGCATGAAAACTTGTTTTAGGCTCTACCGAGATCTCAAAACATTGTTTTCAAGATCTATGGTCAACTTTGAATGCTCACCCACATATGCAAACTTTGCATGGGAACATGTTCCATTCATAAATATGGAGGCATGATGTTAAGAGTCTTTTACAATTGGAATGAGGTAAAATGATGCCCTATCCTTTATGAAGTAATGTTAAGAAGTTAAGTGGGTATAAACCCTCCTAAAACCCTAAAACCTTTCTCCCAAAGTTGCTTATTAATGGCCTAAAGGGTGCAAAACCAATCATGGAGGTCCAAGAGGTTTTTGGTAGAAATGCATGGTGTAGTAGTGAAATATCGACATGGATAACTTGCAGAGGTTTGGTATCTTGTGTTTGAGCTCATGGTTTGATCAGAAGTGGTGTATTTTGGCTTAAGCTCTAATGGCCTAATCAGCCCAATTAGGCTTGTCAAGAAGGATTAAGGAACAAGTATGCAAGATCAATATTCTTCATGTAACATAGGTATTTGAGTGTTTGAGCATGTTGGGGAGTTTCTAGTGAAGTTTTCCAAGTTATGGAAGTGTCTGGAAAGTTTCCCTAAAGATGTTGGAGGTCAGATAGCTCAAGACTGGTTCTTGAGACCTAATAGCAAGATTGAGAGAAGGGAGTAACTTGGGGTATTATACCCTAAATTGAAGGTTTCTACGAGTCTTGTGAGTTTCTTAAGGTTAATATATTTCCAAAGTGATGTTCCGTGTGTTATGAAGAGGTGTTTTGAGGTGTGAACCAACTTTCTTTTCGATACTTTGGTAAATTAAGTGCTTAGATCTAATAGGTAGTGCTTGCCAAATGGAGTGGTGTATATTAAATATGGATAGAGAAGAGAATTTCATGCATGTAGATGGTTGTGAGAAGATGTTTTTGAAGTGCTCAAAGCTTTTGGATTCATGATGGAGTCTGCGAGTTCCCTGGAAGTTCAAAATTTGATTGTTGGAAGTGAAGACCTAATATTTAGGCCTAGTTGAGCATGTTTGTGTTTATAAGGCTTATGAAAACCTAAATGGTCATGTACTATCACTTGTTAATTTTTTTAATGAGTCATTATATGTTTTAGATAATCGACCTTGTGTTGGTGCTCATTCTGATCTCACACTATTTGCCCTTGAAATCCCTTAGTTTGCGGCCACTATCACATTTTCTATCTCCCCGAATTGGTGCACAAAAATATATCCTCCATTTGTCGAGTCTGATGCCCCACACTTGTTTGTTGTATAAGAAAAGATGGCAGACCAAAATCCCAATATCCCGGTAATGGAAGCCATCAAATCCCATATTAATGGGGAAAACATGTTTCCAGGTTTTCACCCACTAAAAGCTTGTTAAGAATGATATTATATGGTGTGGAGGATGTCGGGATATTGCCAAAAGGTCTTCTCCCACCAAAATCTGAGTCCTCATGTGAAAGAGTCTGACAACTTGGGCGTAAACTCGGGGTTTTTCCTTTATTTCCATTTTCCACAGTCACGTTTTGTTGTCCCTGTCATTTGTGTCCCAAATATCTATGAAAACGTGATTGGATGCGGTTGGGAGGATCACATTTGGGCCCTATCTCATTTCCAAATTCTCTATCCTTAAAGAAAAATTCATCTCCTGGGCTAAAATGGTGATTTTCCTATATTTTATAGTTTGACAGGTGTATGTGTCTCAGTCAAATTTAATTCTTGGCATCAAGTGGAAAAGTGGCCCATTTTTGTTAGATGCGGCTCAGCAGGGCACTTTAAAAAACTCTATAGCTCACCTCAACCCAAAACTTGTCCACGTGGAGGAACAATGCTCGTTTGAAAATTCACCTTAGGGTCGCACCTTAACAATTACGACAGGGGTACACGTGGAGGTTTTCGCCGGCTCGCTCTATGCTTAAATCTTTTCAAGCAATTTTCCAAGGCCTGGGACACATGGAGGGACCACACTTGTTTAGAGAATTGCCTCTGTCCCTCACCTTTGTAGTTGTGCTAGCGAAACACGTGGAAGGTTCTAATATAAAGTAGAAAGGGGACGGAATCAACGGTTGCTGTGCATTTCAAATATTTGGAAGGATTTCAAAAAGGATGTGGCATGGCATCCTAGTCATCAGTGGAGAGGTCCAAGAAACATGATCAGCTTCGCAATCGGTTCACCCGAAACTTTCGAATATAAATTTGTTAAAGGTCACTTTCTGAGGCAAATGAGTAACAAGCAGGGTCCTTTTGATATTCTTCTTTTTTGGAGGAAAATTGAGCGAATGAAATGTATAAATGAAATGAGATTACTCTTGCAAATGGTTGGGAGTTCATTTTCACGAGAGAATTTTGAGAAAAACTAATCTTCTGAGAAATATTTTTGAGAAACCAGGTTAACTTCCTTTGTGATAGATTTTCATTCATGTTGAGTTGGTTAAAAGTGTGTAGCCATCACCAATCTCTGAGATTGTTTAAAAATAACTCTCCCCTACTGATGAATTTGATAAACTTTGAGTTAATTTGTGTTAAATATCTAGTAAATTTTGTGTTTATTTCACTTTCAGAATGTCTGCAAGTAGTTTTTCTTGTTCATATTGCAATCTTGTATCAAAATCTCTTTGAGTCACATAGATATCAATCCATGTGATGGTTTAGTGGCATCTAAAATTTCATTTTTCAGAAGAGCTTTCATTTGGGAAAGAAATAAACGATTTAAAATCACTTTTCTCTCATCTATTGACATAGATTGTTTGTAAGCCTCTGGGGTGTACCTCGGACATGATTGATCTTAGATTTTGATGTTTTATTGGGTCTTCTAAATCAAGACTTCATGCTAGAATCTCAAAGATTGTGTGAAAGGTGAAAATATGGGCCTCCATTAATGCACACCTTCTAGTTGAAGGAATGTTTTAACTATTTTGAAGCTTTTTTTTATTGAGTTCTCCATTTGTTATAAAGTGTCTCAAGGATCTGGCAAAGTCCAATCTATCTTGTTGATCTCCCACCAAAAATTTATTCAAATAACTAATCCTACCCTGAATTACCCCTATTTTTCTCTGTATATCCACAAAAGAACAAAATCCATTTGCTAAAGTATGCAGAATAGATTAGGTTTCGATAATGTCTTTAGTAACCTTAGCCTTGTGTTGAAAATATCTCCATAATTGGGAAGTGAAAACTTGTGAGAGTTAGATTTGGTGTGTTGATCATATTTTCCCAAGGTTTTCTTTATAAAATTTGTGCAAAAGAATGCTATCTTCATCTCCTTCAATAACATAGGTTACAAAATAGGTTCTCTTCCCTTGGTTGAAAGGCACAACCTAAAATAGTTAGGATAAGATCAAGTCCTTTTATGGTGTTATCCATCTCTCCACAAACCCGAGTAACAAAGGGTCAGTTAGATTTCATCCCCATCTACAAAACAATACATATTTATGATCTATCTCGCCTCTAACCTCCTCGCCGAATCTATGTTGCGATCAACTTGAGAAAGAGAATGAATTTGGATACCAACACTCGTGGCACCACCGCCAAGGAAAGATTTCTATTGCTTGGGAACTGATTTGTTGATTTATTTCCAGTTCATATCCATTTGGCCATCAACAACACTAGTGGTGCCATTTCTGGGGATGCTTTGAAGAATTTAAAGTTTTCCAAACCCTGGTAATGTTTCTTGTAGTTCTGTGCAAATATGTTTTGTAGGCATCATTCTCTGATCAGATCTGTAAGACTTGAACAAGGTTATAAGTTTTACGTGATATATGTCCAATTTTTCCAGCAGTTATTGTACTAAGTTTGCCTCACCATTGATAAATTTGGGTGAAGGAGGGTCTGATTTGTAAAGCTTTGCATGATTTTTAGTGCTGATAGACATTTGATAGATTATTTTAGTGCATTTACACAACTAGGGTGAAAATCCTTAGTGGCGACTCCGAGTTATTTTGATTTTGATAAATGCCAGTGTCTTAACCTCTGTCAATTGAAAATTTGTCATTAATCTTTGTAAATCTGGAGGGAAGAAGGTCTTTCTTCACCACAGACCCTAGTAGAAGGTTGTTTCCAGAGTTTGGAAAGTCTAATTCAAGGAGGAAGAGTTTGGAAGGTTGTTGGAGATCAAGCCTCAAGAAAAGAGATCTCCATTGGTGAAAATGATCGCACGTGATTGAAGATTGCATTGCTTCCTCAACTGCTTCTGAATCAGGTAGTATCTTTGTAAATCCAAATGCTCCATCGAGAGAGGGGCCTTCTCATTCCACCTCTATATTTGAAAGATTTGCATCTCATTCTACCCTTGTATTTTCTAAATCTGATAGTGCCTGCCATGTGAAAAGAGCCATTAGGAGATAGTCATTCTAAAAATTGTATCCCAGTACCACACAAACCCCTCACTCCTCATCACTTTATTTCTCCTGTAAGATCACCTCCTCAGAATAATATGGCTCAGCCTCCACCTAGACCTCCATTTGTTGTTAATACTTTTGGTCCCATAATTTTTAGAGGTATGGCTGGCTATCCAAATACTGTGCCACAAGATGTAAGAAACAAATTGCCCAAGTTTCAAGGAAATAATGCAATAATTGGTGATCAACACTTAAAACTCTTTGTCAATATGATGGAGGATTTTGAAATAGAGTTTGAAGATGTGTACATTAAATAGTTTATTCATACATTAGAGGAGGATGCAAGGGAATGGTATAAATTTCTGCCTGATAACTCTATTGATTCTTGGATTGAAATGAAGAATGCATTTAGATTGCAATATGGTGACAAAATAGACCCTAGGTTTATTTTGTCAGAATTTGAGAATATTAAAAAGAATCCTAATGAATCAATGCATGATTTTAATACAAGATTCAATAAGACATTGAGAAGATTTCTTGTGAATTTGAGGCCATGTGATGAATCTTGTCTTATAAAGTATGTTGATGCATTTGCCAAGAAGGATGCATACTATTTGAGGGATAAAAACCATGACACTTTGAGGCGTGCCTTTAACATGGCTCTACTAATTGAGAACAACATAAAAGCAGTTGGAAAACCTCCTAAGAGGGAGGGTGTCAAACTGATAAACCTAGAAAAGCCTCAAGAAAGAAAGAGTGTGGATCTTGAGGAGGTTTTTAGGACTTTGGCTGAGGTTGTCAAAGAAATCTCTTACAAACTAGCCCGGAAAGAGAAAGGAATTGGATAGAGTTCACAAGGTTAGCAAAAGGCACAAAATCATGACAGATTTGGCAATCATCCTAGGGGTAATTAGAGGTCAGATGACAGAGGTAAAGGACCCATGGGATCTATAAATAGACATCCACAAGCACGTGAAAGTAGAATGGTGAATGATCCTTTGACCGCTGTGGTTGGTTCTTTGGCTTTGTTGATGAAGCCAATGAGATTGATTGGTGTGATAGATGTTTTTGCCCCATCCTCCATGTGAAATAAATCAGCAAGAAGAAGAAGCTGATGATGATGTTGGTACTGATGATGATGTTTGCATGATGGGTTGCTCTTCAAGCTCACAACAAGGAGCAACTTCAACCGAAGTGATAAGTGCTCAAACTGTCAGCAACTTTTTGGGATTGCATTCACTGTACCACTTCTTCCTCCTTCTCATACTTTTGAAATAGATGTAGTGCAAGCTTTTGAAATACCTAATAATGACTTTGAGTATTTAAGAGCTTTAATGATAAATAAGTATGATGGAGGAATCCCTTCGGAGGAAGATAGGCAATTATTGATGAACGCTGTTGTTGCTCAAGAAAAGGATTATAATACTAGGAGTAGAGTTGTCAAAGGAGCAGGCCTCAAGCCAAACCTAAAACTCCATTGCTTACTAGTATTCCTAAAGAGGCTCCTAGAAAGATACACCTTCTAAAGGCCTTGCTGTCCCAAAAAGATTCATACTTCTCCTCATGCCCAAACTATCAAGAATCCCATGCCATCTGATGAGTTTTCTAATCTCCCTTCCAATGTTGCCTTGCCAAAGAATGTTCCATATGACATTGCCCAAGTTTTGAGTCAAATCAAAGTTAGTGTTCCAATTGTTGAGTTGCTTAGGATTCCTGAGCACAAGAAGAGAGCATTTGAGTACTTGGGGTTGAATGAAGAAAAGAGTACCCAAGGCAGAAATGTAAACATTGTAGAAACTCCTCCTCTAACCATTGCAGACCTTGAAACACCACCAACATTGGAAGAGCTTGGAGAAGCACTTGAGGTTTACTTGGGGACATCTTTGGTTGAATCCTAATTAAATGTTGATCCATTTTTTACAACTTTGATCATTAAGGACAAATTACTGCACAATTATATGTTTGATTCCGAGCATCATGCAATGTCATGCCTCTTGAGGTCATGAATGAGCTGGATATCAAGGTGACAACAACATATGGAAGATGCACTGCCATGGATTCTAGAGAGGTCCCAGTTGTGGGGTGTGTGAAGGGTTTGGTGGTACAACTTGTGGCTTATCCAGGTAAGAACCTGAAACTTGATGTTGTCATTGTTGATTGCCCTACCAAATGGGGCATGTTGTTATCAAGAAAGTGGGCTGCAAGTGTTGGTGGAAGTGTTCAGATGGATATGTCTTTTGCCACCATTCCAATTGAAGGAATCCTTGTAAAACTGTATGGAGAGAAGAAAATGTTACACCTCATTGAAGATCCGAATAATGCTTCTTATGAAGTGTTATATGCTAATGTAGATGTTGATAACTTTGTGGGGTTTGCTGATAACAGGAGCACAAGATTGATCAGTGTAAATGTCTTGAACAAGTTGGTTTACCTTGGACCTTGTTATTTGATGGAGCCTGTTCTAAGTTTGGAAATGGTGTTGGCATTGTTCTGATCTCCCCAAGCCAAGAAGAGTTTGTATTTTCTTTCAAACTTAACTTTGAATGCACTAATAACATTGCTGAGTATGAAGCATTGTTATTAGGTTTGATAATTTCTTGGAAGTATTATATTAAAGATATCATTGTCAAAGGAGACTCAGAACTAGTTGTCAAACAAATTAGAAAACTGTATGCTACTAAAAATTAGAGAATGAAACAATACAAGCATGCAGTTTGGGATTTGATTGAAATGTTTGACTCATTTAATATTGTGCATCATGATAGAAGGTTCAATACTATTGCAGACCAGCTTGCAGTCTTGGGATCTCGGTTTGATGTTTTTTCAATGTCCCCCAATTGTGAATATAATGTTGAAATACTGACAAGGCCATCTATCCCTGAAAATGTAAAAATTGGCAAGTATTTGATGATGATGCTAGGTGAAATGGTTTCTGCAGAACAAAGGGGAGTTTTCTGATCAGTGTATTGATTGGGAGCCAATGGTGTGTGCAATAGAAGGAAAAGAAACTTTTTTGGCAAATATATCATCCAATTGAAAACCAATACCATTCCTAGAGGGCTGGTTGCTCTCAAGTCAAACTTTGATAATGATGATTGCATTATTAATAGACATATAACAACCTTAAGGGATGTTGAAGAGCATGACCTTGGCACAAAGGAAAAACCAAGGAAGATTTGGTTGGGAAGTAATCTGAACAAAGAAGAGAAACAGTCCTATGTCTAATTGTTAAAGAAATATTAGGACTACCTTGCTTGGTCCTATTCTGAATTGAAAGCATACAGAGAGGACTTGTTTCAACATGAGATTCCTTTGGAATCTAATGCAAAACCATTCAGACAAAAGCAGAGGTCGATTAATCCACTCCTCTCCATGAAAATGCAAGATGAATTGAAGAAGCTAAGGGATGGAGGGATTATTCAGCCAACAAGGTATTCTTCTTGGGTTGCAAACTTAGTGCCAGTTAGAAAAAAGAATGGTGATATCAGGTTATGCATGGATTTTAGAAATCTGAACAGAGCATCAATAAAAGATAATTATCCTCTGCCAAACATGGAAAATATGCTGTAGTTAGTGACTGGATATGAGTTGCTTTCTACATTAGATGGTTTCCTCGATACAATCAAGTTGTTGTGAAGGAGTCAAAAAGAATAAAGACTGCCTTTACCACTCCATGGGGCACATATGTTTATGTCAGGATGCCATTCGGTCTGATGAATGTTGGAGCTACCTTCCAAAGAGCAATGGATGTTGCTTTTGCTAGTTACATTAATGATTTTATTGTTGTTTACCAAGATGATGTGACTGTGTTTTCCAAAAGGAGAAGTGATCACTTGAAGCACTTGGAAAAAATGCTGATAAGATGCAGAGAGTATGGCATTTCACTCAATCCAAAGAAGTGCCATTTTGGAGTGCAAAAGGCCAAGTTGCTTGGTCACATTGTATCAAGGGATGGTGTCATGATTGATCCCGAAAGGGTAGAGGCTATTAACAAGGTTCTAATTCCAAGAACCAAGAAGGGAGTCCAATCCTTCTTTGGGAAAATCAATTTCATTAGAAGATTTATGTCTAACTTTGCTTTGAGTTGACTCTCCCCATCACTTGCATGTTGAAGAAAGACTAGATTATCAAGTGGGAAGAAGCGGCCATTCAAGCTTTTGATGGGATCAAAGAAGCACTAAAACATGCACTTGTTTGGTAGTTCCAAATTACAAGAAGCCTTTTCAAGTGTTTTCTTTTACTTCAGAAAACACCATTGCATCTGTTTTATTACAGAAGGATGATGGAGGGGCTGAGAGACTAATTGAATTTTTTAGTAAGGCATTGCAAGGAGATGAGTTGAAGTACACCATTATGGAGAAGCAAGCATTTTCCTTGGTGAAAGCAACAAAGGTTTTTAGACCTTACATTTTGAGCTCTAAAGTTGTTGCTTATGTTTTCCACACCATGGTGAAAGATATCTTATCAGAGATGGAGATCTCAAAAAAAAGATGCAGATGGGTGAAAAAATTGCAGGAGTATGACATGGATAACCAAACCACAAGATTGGTAAGAGGTTTGGGCTTATCTAAGCTTATGGCTAAGAGCAACTTGCAAACCATTGAGGTGAATGAGGTAGAGGAAGAAAGGGTGCATGTGCTTGAAAATTTGGTAAGTTCTGAGTGGTACAAAGATATAATATTTTATCTCAAACATCTATACTGCCCTAATCATTTGAATAAAAATAAGAAAAGACCTCTTAAGTTATCCTCTCAAAAATATGTCATTACTAATTTTGGGTTAGCTTGGAAGATACAAGAGGGGGTGCTCTTAAGGTGTATTGTTGAAGATGAAGCCCCAAGAATAATTGTAGATATCCATGGAGGAGTTTGTGGGGGACATTTTGCTAGAAGGGTTATAACTCATAAAATTTTGAGAGCTGGTTATTGGTGGCCCACCCTTTTCAAAGATATAACTCTACTGGTTAGGAAATGTGAAAGTTGCCAGCATTTTTCAGAAGAATGAAAGCTTCAGGCTCCCTTCCTTTGCACTGTGTTAGTTGAAGCCCCTTTCAAACAATGGGGAGTGGAATTCATTGGTGAAATTTCAGATCCTTCCAGTGCTGGTCATAAGTGGATTCTTGTAGCTACTGACTACTTCACTAAGTGGGTGGAAGAAATCCCCACTAAGAAAGCAACACATCAAGTTGTCATGGACTTCATGTTGAATCATATCATCTACAGATTTGGAGTGCCAGTCAAAATTTTTGCTGATAATGCCATGTGTTTTAGAGCTAAACCTTTGATGGAAATGTGCAAAGGATATGGGATAAATCTGACATATGCTTCTAACTACAACCCCCAAGGAAATGGACAAGCTGAGTCCAACAATAAAAACTTGTTGAAGATCATTAGAAGAACCTTGGAGCTGAACAAGAAGAAGTGGGGTGAGCAACTAAAATTTTTTGTTTGGGCTGACAGAATAACTTCTAAAAGGGTTACTGGTAAAAGCCCATTTGAGTTGGTTTATGGAACACAAGCTCTGCTGCCCTTGCATTTACAATTGTCTTCATTTCAGTTTGTTCAACAATTGGAGGACCAAGAAGTTAGCCCATATGAGGCTTGAATCAATCAGATTGTTGAACTTGATGAAGAAAGGAGGGCATCCCACCAAAGACATGTAAAGTTTAGAGAAAAATTGAAGAAGTTATTTGACAAGAAGGTCACTCCAAGAGCTTTCAACGTTGGAGATCTTGTGTTGTTATGGGATAACATGCATGAAGATAAGGGCAAACATGGTAAATTTGATGCATTATGGATGGGCCCCTACTCCATTGATATTCAAATTGGTGAAAATACCTTTTTCCTAAAAGACTTAGAAGGGGAACTACTTGAATTTCCTATTAATGGCAGGCATTTGAAGCATTTCCTTGATTGATTTCTCAGAATCAAGGTATACTCCATTTGTACAGTGTATGGTTCTTTGTTTTTTGTGTTTTTGTTCATTTTGGTCCTTGGTGACCTGGTTTTGCTAGTTTCTCGGTTCATTTTTGGAAGATGGTTCTGGTTTTCTGCTCTGCAAGCTGAATCCTTTTCCCAATGGATATTTTTGGCACTTGGTCTATTTTTTTTCTTGTGGCACTTGCTGGGAGTGCCCATCCCCGAGCAGGAGCCGATGTTGGTGCTCATTCTGATCTCACACCATTTTCCCTTGAAATCCCTCAGTTTGCAGCCTCTGTCACATTTTATATATCCCCAAATTGGTGCACAAAAAACTCTGTCCTCCATTTTTCAATTATAATGAACCGCGCTTGTTTGTTGTATAAGAAAATATGGCAGACTAAAATCCCAATATCCTGTAGTGGAAGCCATCGGATCCCATATTAATGGGGAAAACATGTTTCTAGGTTTTCACCCACTAAAATCCTATTAAGAATGATATTATATGGCATTGAGGGTGTCGGGATATTTCCAAAGGTCTTCTCCTACCCAAATCCAAGTCCCTATGAGAAAGAGTCTGCAACTTGGGCGTAGAAATTGGGTTTTTCCTTTATTTCCATTTTCCACAGTCACATTTTGTTGTCCCTATCATTTGTGTCCCAAATATCCATGAAAACATGATTGGATGTAGCTAAGAGGATCACATTTGGGCCCTATCTCATTTCCAAATTCTCTGTCCTTGAAGAAAAATTCATCTCCGGGCTCAAATGGTGATTTTCCTATATTTTACGGTTTGATGGGTGTATGTGTCCCGATCAAATTTACTTCTTAGCATTAGTGGAAAAGTGGCCCGTTTTGGTTGGATGTGGCTCGACGAGGCACTTTAAAAAGGTCTATGGCTCGCCTCAACCCAAAACTTGTCCACGTGGAGGAACAGAGCTTGTTTGAAAATTCACCTCGGGTCCCACCTTCACAATTGTGATAGGGGTACATGTGGAGGTTTTCGCCGCTTCTCGCTCTATGCTTAAAGCTTTTCAAGCAATTTTCCAAGGCCTGGGACATGTGGAGGGACCGCGCTTGTTTGGAGACTTACCTATGTGCCTCACCTTTATAGTTGCTCCAGGGAAACACGTGGACGGTTCTGATATAAAGTGGAAAGGAGATAGAATCAATGGTTGTTGTGCATTTCACCTCTTTGGAAGGATTGCCAAAAGGTTGTGGCATGGCATCCTAGTCATCAGTGGAGAGGCCCAAGAAACATGATCAGTTCGCAACTGGTCCACCTGGCAACTTTCGAATATAAATTTGTTAAAGGTCACTTTCTGAGGCAAATGAGTAACAAGCAGGGGTCCCTCGAATATTCTTCTTTTTTGGAGGAAAATTGAGTGAATGAAATGTATAAATGCAATGAGATTACTCTTGCAAATGGTCGGGAGTTCATTTTCATGAGAAAATTTTGAGAAAAGCTCATCTTTTGAGAAAAAATTATGAGAAACCAGGTTAACTTCCTTTGTGTTATATTTTCATTCATGTTGAGTTGGTTACGAGTGTATAGCCATCAACAAGCTCTGAGATTGTTTAAAATAACTCTCCCCGATGAATCTAATAAACTTTGAGTTAATTTGTGTTAAATCTCTGGCAAATTTTGTGTTTATTTCACTTTCAGAATGTCTACAAGTATTTTTTCTTGTTCCTATTGCAATCTTGTATCAAAATCTCTTTGAGTCACACAGATCTCAATCCATGTGATGGTTTAGTGGCATCTGCAATTTCATTTTTTACAAGAGATTTCATCCGGGAAAGAAATGTTAGAGTAGGTATTTACCTTAGCTCATGTTCACCTAGGTACTTTATTTACCTTTATTGTATTTATCCTCACCCACTTATGTGTGTGGATATTTCTTTTATCTTATTTAGATATTAGGATATATTATCTAGTTGTTAGGTATAGTTCTTTCCTTGATCTATGGTATTGATTAGATCCTTGATGTCTAGTTCTCTCCTAAATCTATGGTCTTGACTAGTTCTTTGATGACTAGTTATTTCCTTGATTTATGGCTTGATCTACGACCTTGACTGGTTCTTAGATTGTTATTCCTTTCCTATTTAAGAAAGGCACATTCTCAATGTATTGCATTGAGTTCCATAATAATATATGATATTCTTGCTCATTTTTTTGCAAAGTTTTATGTAAAGTTATTCTGGTGAATTTCTTTCATCTTATTGATTGTGGTGTTTGATTAACATCTGTGTTCTTGGCTTGGTACGATCTAGTTATCGCTCCTTTCAAGAAATAAACAATTTAAAAACACTTTTCTCTCATCTCGTTGATAGAGATTGTTTGTAATCCTCCGGGTGTACCTCGTGCATGACTAATCTTAGATTTTGATGTTTTATTGGGTCTTCTAACTCTAGCCTTCGTGCTAGAATCTCAAATATTGTGTGAAAGGTGTAAATCTGGGCCTCCATTAATGCACACCTTCTGGTTGAAGGAATGTTTTAACTATTTTGAAGCTTTCTGTTATTGAGTTCTCCATTTGTTATAAAGTTTCTCAAGGATCTGGCAAAGTCCAATCTATCTTGTTGATCTCCCACTAAAAATTTATTCAAATAACCAATCCTACCCTGAACTACCCCTATTTTGCTCTGTATATCCACAAAAGAACAAAATCCATTTGATAAAGTATGCAGAACAGATCAGGTTTCCAAATGTCTTTAGTAACCTTAGCCTTGTGTTGAAAATATCTCCATAATCTAGAAGTGACAACTCGTGAGAGTCAGATTTGGTGTGTTGATCATATTTTCCCAAGGTTTTCTTTATAAAATTTGTGTAAAAGAAAGGTATATGCATCTCCTTCAATAACAAAGGTTACAAAATAGGTTCTCTTACCTTGGTTGAAAGGCACAACCTAAAATAGTTAGGATAAGATCAAATCCTTTTATGGTGCTATCCATCTCTCCACAAACCCGAGTAACAAAGGGTTAATTAGATTTCATCCCCGCTACAAAACGATACATATTTATGATCTATCTACCTCTAAGCTCCCTGCCAAATTTGTGTTGCTACTCGGCTTGAAAAGGAGAATGAATTTGGATACCAACACCTTACATGGTCTAATGGTATTTATCGACCTAGAATGGCTTGTGGCATGAGTAATGTATAAAAGCAAGTTGTATTTGCTCATTTAGTGAGTTAAGAGTGATGGAGGTTTGAATGAGCAAGTGGAGGTGTGTGAGAAGTGTTTTACCGGCTCTAGAGAAGAATATAGAAGAGGAATGAGAAGTTGAGAATAGAATAGGAGTATATATTTAAGGTCATATGACTTTATCAACACTCATAGGTGCATGCATGAGCTAAGAAGGAGAGAGAGTAGTTTGAGAGATTTTTGAGTGAAGAGGACTGAAAGAGTGATAAAAATTCAGTTGGTTGAGCAACAAGGTCATCAAGTGATCTTCATATTCAAGTGGCTAAGTGGGTGCTTGGTCATCTTGGGGTTATATCCTCCTTGTAGAGTGGGTGCTCTACTAAATAGGGGTTGGTGCTCCTTGTGGGGTTAGTGCCTCACTAAAGTTGTAGGGGTTGGTGCTCCTTGTGAAGTGGGTGCTTCACTAAAGGAATATTTTTATTGAGTAATATATATATATATATATATATATATATATATATATATATATATATATATATATATATATATAGGATTTTATGTGGGTTTTCTTCCCGAGGTTTTCCCACATATATCTTGTCTCATTGTGTGAATTTCTCATGTGGTTGATTGTATGTGCATTGTTTCATGTTATTAATGCTTAAAGGTTTATAATTATGCATGGTTGATTGAATGAAAGTTTTGAATGACTGATTCACCCTCTCTCGGCCATTGTGCTTCCAATAATTAGTAACAGATTAGGTCCTTTAAAGAAAGTCTAACAATTTGAAGGAGATTCTTTTAACTAAAAATGGCAAGTTAGCATAGTGGTTCCTCTACTAGTAAAGCTCTTATGTTTGATGGGTCAAACTATGATTTTTGGAGCATCAGGATGAGAAATCATATAATGTATTTGGGATGTGATATATGGTAGTAAGTTATGGATGGATACACCATTCCTCAAACCCCTCATGAATCGATGCTACATGTAAGAAGGTTAGCAATGATAATCCTAAAGCTATGAATGCTATCTTTTGTGGTTTTACGGAATCAAAGTTTGTCAAGGTGATGCAATGTAATAAAACTAAGGCTATGTGGGACAATTTGAAGATCATTTATGAATGTGACACTAAGGTGAATATAGAAAAAAATTAGACTTATATAAGTTAGTTTGAAAGCTTAAAGATGAAGGAAGAAGAAACCCTTGCTACATATCTTATCAAAGTTGGTTTGGTGGTCAATACCAAATAGAGGATTAGGTGAAGATGTGAAATAAACTATGGTGGTGAAAAAGTGTTGAGATCTCTTACTCCTAATTTTGATCCTAAAGTTTCAGCCATAGAGGAAACTAAGGTTTTGAATACTATGTTGATGGATGAGCTCCATGGAATTTTGACAACCTATGAGATGAGGATCATTGATAAAAAACCTATCAAGAAGGAGGTTACATTCAAGGTTGAGAAGAAGTCAAAATATAAGATGACGATGAATTGATTGCTATGTTTTCTAAGAAGTTGAAGACTGGTTCATGAAAGTATAAGGGTAAGATTCCCTTCAAATTTTTCAATTGTGGTGAGATTGGGCATTTTTAAAATAAGTGTCCTCACAAGGATACAAATGAAGAGGAGAAATAGAATGATGGAGATCATGATAAGATATCTCACAAGTTTGATAAGAGAAAGAAAAAGTTAAGGAAGTTTGAGAATAAGAAGAAGTACAAGAAAATCTTTTATTCCAAAGAAGACTAGTGCTCATCCGAGGTAAGTAGTGATGTTTCTGATTTTGATTCTGAATCTAATCATGATGATGTAGGAAATGAAGTCCTATTCATGGAAAAAGGTGTTAAGATCTCTAAAAGTGAAGACTTCATATTTGGAGGATATTTCATGCATTCGAAAAAGAAGAGGGTGATTTTGAAACTTAGATAATGTGTGTTCAAGAAGAGTTGAAGCATGTTGAGAAGAAGAACAAGAAGCTAAGAGCACAAATCAAGGAATATGAAGAAAATATTCATGATCTTGAGGAGAAGCATTAGACTAAAACCAGTAAGTTTGATGATATTATCAAATAGTTAGAGATTTAGATGGATATTATAACTACAAGCCTAAAATATAAAGAGGAAGAGTGCATCAAGTTTGAAAAGGAAGTGGTCTCTCTAAGGGCATAATTGTCTGAAGCAGATGGCAAGGAAAAGTCATTCTAGATGTTTGAAAAGAGCTCCAAGGATCTAGATGATCTCTTGGAAAATCAAAGGTCTACAAGAGATAGGAATGGTCTAGGGTTTAAGGAGAACCTTAAGGGAACAAAAATTATGTAATAAGATGTTACTATAAGAAAGTATATTTTTGGTTCAAGTTCCAAAGAATATCAAATGAAGAACAACATAAATACAAGGTCTATCATACAACCTAATGCATCAAGGTATGAGAAGTATTTCAATGGCTACTATTATAGTTGTAATGGATTTGTTCACAGGAAAGAGAGTGTAGAAGATCATCCAAGTATGAGGGATCATGGAATCAAGGAAGGAATTTCAATTCATATAAGACAAGAGGTAAGAATGAAGTTGTGTGTTATAATTGCAATCATGTTGGACATATTGCAAAATTTCTGTTTTCATGGTCCTTCAAGGAAAACCAAGAGGTTTCAGGCTCCTAGAGTGTAGGAGAAGAGGTGAAATAAGGTATGTGAACCAAGAGTGAATCGATACTTTCTAGCCAAATCATTGTTGAGGAAAATCAAGAATGTTCACAGGTTACTAATTAGAATAAGGAAGAAAAAGTTGAGTCACAGGTACCAAGGAGGTCATGGAATCTCCTCAATTTGTTGTTCTAGATCCCCATGTTGTGGGATGTCTCTACTAAGCTTCAGAGACACAAAATCTATACGCTTAGGTAAATTTATAGGTCTTATAACATACTAATATATACATGATTCATAAGAAATAAAACTAGTAATTGACAATGTCTTTTGGGCCTTTTTTCTTTGTCTCTTATAATTTTATTGACCTTACACACCTTATAGACCTGATGTTATTTGAATGATTTATCTGTTATGGCCTCAGAAACTAGCACCCATTTAGAATAGAAGTTCCCAGGCATTCCTGTCCCTTTTAAGAACTCCTGACCCTCTTTAATTTCTTCTTGCTCTTTTGCGTCATCTTTTACAACTTTGGGTTGGCATTTTAGTTGTCAATTATGAAATTCAAACAAGGGAATCATATATGTATATAGTTATATCTCCCAAATGAAGGGACAAACACTAAACATTACATACTATCACCTAATCTTGCATCCAAAGGCATAAAGAGCATTACAAGGCATCCCTCTAGAACATTCACTCAAGGGAAAAGGTTTGCATTCTTTTGGATACACAACATAGGAATGGGAAGTTCATTCTATTGCATCTCACACATTCTGTACATTTTCTATAATCTATATCTATCCCACTATCATTATGTAACTTACAAAAGGGAATTCTAGGGCATAATTACACACATAAGCACATAAAACTACATGGAGTTTGAAATGTAGTGCAACACTTGGTACTAAGTTCACTCTTTGGGTGACATAAGGGGTTTGTCTGATTCACGATTCTTCATATTTTTATGTTTGATGTGGTTTGTGGGTATGTGTAGCTTAGTATCTATTTTTTAGGTTACATGTGTGAAGAGTGACATTGGAATAAATACATAGTGACAAAAGGAAACTACCAACAAATCTCCTCCTGCACAAAAAAGGATATAACCTGAGCACCTAACTGGACACTAGCACCCATATCGCTCACTAACACACGGGCACTCCTATCCTCCCATGGGAACTTATTTCCTACATAGTTATGAGTCCCAAAACCTCCAAAGAAGCCTTGACGACACTCTTCTCATTCTTCCCAAAACTTCTTCAAACCATTTACCACTTCCCGATCACTCAAAAATCAGCTAAGTCACTTTCTCTCTCTATCTCTCTCACTTAGGGTTTCATATATTAACTTTCTTATTTCTTGTCCTTTTACCGTATTTTATCATTTTTATATCATTCACTATAGTAGTTACTCTGAAATATAGATTTAATACATTTTAAATTAAATCATCTTCTTAGAGACATTCATCATCTATATGAAGCATGGTGTTAGGGGATCTTGAATGGATGAATTTAAGTGTGGTATTGTAGGAGTGCAGTCATGGTGTCAAGGAGATTATATTGGGTTCTTGAAGAGCTCTATTCTGTTTAAATCTGCTACATGTAATTCCATGTAGAAAAGTTGCTTTGGATTTCATGGAGCATGGAGATTTATGAAGAATATTATCTTTCATTTTGTATGATGACTTGATGAGACCATCAAATACATGGAGGTATAATCATGAAAAGAGTATGATTGAAGACTCATCATTTTTAAGGACAATGTGAAGAGTATTTAGGAATGATAGATTTGTGATAATCAAAAGGTGAGATTCAATTGATGAATAGGGTTTCAAGGTAGTATGTAGTTGGAAGATGTCAGAAAATGTTGTCCACTGAGTGCTTCAATGGTTCTTGTGAGTTGTGAGTGACCTTTTGGGCTCAATATGAGAAAATATGTGTAGTAAAGGAAACATACCTACTCCATTAGGTCTCTAAGGTTATAAGAAAGCATGAACCAAGGGGGAGTCAATTCCATGGTTGGAAAAAGTGATAAGAGAGGAATGAAGTAGGTTGTATATTGTGTCCTTGAGCTGTATGAGGATGCATCATCTCAAAGGGAAATGAGTTCACCATGCATGTTAAGCGGATCCAAGGTGTAGTCACAAGAAACATGTGAGTTAGAGGTAAAGGTCCAAAATGTTGTCTTTAGTCAGTATGAAGCCAAAACATTTATGTGTATTTTCTCAAGGGGAGTTGTGTGAATAAATTAAATCATGGTCTAAGAATCATTAATAACATTTGTTGTCAATAAGGTGAACATAATCTCAAGGTAAGTATGAGTTTATGCATTGTTGATGTTGTTTTCATATCAAGTTATTATAAGAGCCTTTTTCATTAATGTCAAAGGGGGAGAGTGTACTTAGAAATAAGAAGATTGAGTCATGAAGGTGCTTGCATGAGTGGTTGTCATCAATGTTTCTGAAGATGGTTGCCATCAATGACAAAGGGGGAGATTGTTGGACATGTGTCATTATTGTTGTCATTGATGTCAAGTAGCATTGATGTCAAAGGGAGTCTTGGTGTGCATAAGAGAGTGCATGATGTTTTCATTGATGTTCATTGATTTCAAATTAATTGAAATGACCTGAAGGTTGATTTTTAGTGTCCTAGTTTATTGTCATAAGGTGTTGCATTGGTCATATAACATGGTGTCTTAGTGCATATGCATGGTTTAGTACATAGTTCATCTTGTATGAATTAGTAAGTTTAGCTCTAGATTTGGTAAGAGGTTTTATGGTGTATAATATGTTCAAAGAGATGTGGTAGAAGTGTGTGAGTGTCCAAAAAGTGATATCAATTTCAGTCTTAGTATGTCATGGGTTGAAGCAAGCCTAAGTAGGCATAGTCCGAGACTTAGTACAAGAATATGGTTTATTAGTATGTGGTATGAGGTTGAGTGGGACAATTTTAGCATGTTAGGAGTGTTTTTACATTGCATAACATGTATGGAAGGTTTATAAGGTCACGGTTTATGTGTATTGTGCATGTTTAAGGTCCTTAGATGAAATATCTAGAAGAAAAGGCAAGTAAGGAATGGGAAAACCAGATAACATGGTGAGTTTTAGAGGTGAGGAAACATGAATGAGAATTGAAAATCATGGAGGAAGTATTTCCAGAGGTGTGTGAAAATTTTGAGTTCAAGAATCTAAAGGAAATGCATGAAAACTTGTTTTAGGCTCTACCGAGCTCTCAAAACATTGTTTTCTAGCTCGATGGTCAACTTTGAATGCTCACCCACATGTGCAAACTCTTCCTGGGGAGCTTAGCCATTTATAAATGTTGAGGCATGGAATTAAGAGTATTTTGTAATTGGAATGAGGTAAAATGATGTCCTATTCTTTATGAACGAATGTTAAGAAGTTAAGTGGGTATAAACCCTCCTAAAACCCTAGTATGATAGCAATGGACAAAATATGAAGGTTTTGGTCTCCAAATGACATGGGAAGGATAGTATGAAGGTTCAAGCATGTAGATAATTCTTCAAAGATCATTTTTGTGGTGGTGGTATGCTCCAGGTATGATGGTAAGCTACATCAAAACCTCTGTTTTGTGGAGATTTGCATATACATGCATGTGTTGTAGGGTTCATGGAGGAAAACCAATTGATTTATCAAGATTGGGATGTATACTAGATGACCATGAAAATAATTAGACAAGTTATGTGTAAGAAATTGGTGAAACCTTTCTCCCAAATTGCTTATGGTTAATGGCCTAAAGCCCATGCAAAACTAGTCATGGAAGTCCAAGAGGTTTTTGTAGTCACAAAATCATGCACTTGCTATTACATTTATACCACAAAATATGTTATTTTATATATAGATATTGTGTGAGAAAATTATTCATTAATGAATTATCTCCTAGTCTTGTCGTCGGTTAACGATTGTCATTGTCATTTATCTTGGATAGTCGTTAGTTATTTGCATAGTTTTGGTCATCTCCTAGGGAGTCTCAGGTGCCGTTACTTGGTCATTTGTCATATCTAGTCTTTGACTAGGGTGCTTATGGTAGTATCTTGGGTGCTCATGGGTGCCTTAGTCTCGGAAGAACTTGTGTCTAATTTAGAGTTTCGAGGTTAGTATTTGTAATTTTCCCTCTCATTTCCCTAGGTACTACTTGACATGTGAGGTCATTAGTGTCAAAATTTGAACAAGAGATCCCTATATAAACATAACATACTTACTATCTTATGGGCAGACTATCTACTATCAAGGGCTAGCTATCTACTAAGGCAAAGGAATATACTTGGGCATCAATGTATCACACACACTACATAGGAATGGCTATATTCATTCTATTCTGGACACCATTTGCATTTTACCTCTAGCTATTGCCCATATCTCTACATCATTCATTCTAGGGCACTCTAAACACACAATTACACACAAAAGCATATAGAACTACATATGGTCTAGAATGTAGTGTGGCACTTAGTTTTAAGTCCAAAATTATGGTAGGTAAGGCCAGTCCTATCCCTTCATATGCATATTTCCTTTTTAGGGATTTGATTCTTTGTATGGTGTTTTGTAGGTATATATTCATCACAGGTTTACGATGACATAAGTGAAGTTATTGCGAAAATCACACGATATAGATCTAGACATTGTGAATATCTAGCGAAACTTATAGATTTAGGTCCCGAGATTTTTGCATACTAGAGTACCCATACTACATGAAGGGCACCCATAAGCACCCCCATCCTCTTCTAGGTGCCCCAGTCTAGTCAAATCTTCAACTACTTGTAATTTCCTAGGTCATACATTCATACTCGCTTCATCCGCACATCATCCTCGTGTTTAAGCCCAACACATAACGAGGTAAGTTATTTGTAGGTTAGTAACTTATCTCTCCCATTTCAATTATTTCATTTCATTTAAATATTCAAAGGAAACTACTTAGCATTTTACATTTCATTTCATATCGCTTATTTCATTCTTGTTACTATTTTAGATTGACTTAGAATATAGAACATAAAATTCATATTTTAGTTAATAATTTTGGTGAACCCGTTTTTAGAATATTTTTCCCTAGGATCTCCTTCAAACCCTAATGGCTAAGGATAGTTCATCTTACTTTCACATCATGTATCGTTTTAATGTTAACCCTATTCATGATGAGGATGTCATCACCGAGCTCATGGCTCTTTATGGTAATCCTACTCCTATGCCAAATCATATCAAACAACAACTTATAGATGGTCAACAATATGTTCCTACTCATTTTGAAAATTATCCCATTGGCATTAGTATTGTTGAGGATCTGATAGCCTTCAATTGTTGTACACCATGTTATACAACTACTTGTGATCCTCCTTCTCCTTTCTAAGGAAATTTTAGATGATTCTCTTATCAATTACTTGCTTGGTATTAACAATCGCTCACATATGCATACTGATTCTTCTCCTAGTCAGACCACTACTACAGTTCCTTCTCATGATTCTCCTAATTCTGATATTTCTTCTCATGATACATCTCATACTAGCTTGCATACTCCTTCACATTATGTCAATGATCCTATTGATAACATCCTTAGTAAAATTCTCATTTCTAGGTCTCTATCCGATACGATCGATGAGGTGGTTAATAGCCATGGTTCTCCTTATTTTCATACTTGTTGAGTGTGAATATCCTATTCCATCATTTCCTTCTCCTAAGATTGCATCTAGCACTATACATGAGTCACCTCCATCTATCACTTCTTCTTCTCCTACCATTTCATCTCCTCTTATCACATCATCTATGCCTATTAGTTCATCTTCTCCTATAGAGGTGTCTCCATCAGTCACTTTACCTCCTAGGGATGTCTCTGATGCTACTCCTACCACTACTATGGATATTCCATCTATATCATCTATTATAGCTTCCTCGACACCTACTCCTAGTGTGCCCTTAGCATCAAAATCTCCCTTATCATCTCTTGATATTCCTATGATCACTCACAATGGAAAATTACAACCTCTTAATACATTATTTTCATCTTCCACTATTCCTTCACATGATATCATCTCTCTCATGCATGTCGTAGGTCAATTACAATCTCAAGTTTAGTTCCTCACTTTATAAAGTAGGGTTTACTATGCTTATCGATTGATGACAACAACTCACTACATGGTAACCCTGTCCCCTAAGAAGATTCATAATTTTGCATTTCCTAAGGACTTTAGCATGCCTACATTCACATTTTTTGATGGTACTGGTTACCCTCATGCGCATATTCTACACTAATACATGCTTATGACCTCTTATTCTAATGATAGATTATTACTTAAGGCCTTTTGATACAGTCTTATTAATGAGGCATTGGAATGGTACACTCATCTTTCAATTGGGTCCATTAGTACTTTATATGACACGAGGATGCTTTCCTCTATCGGTTTATCATCAACAATGGCCATAAAGTTACTTATGAATGCTTACCTACTTTACATCAGGGCTCCTCTAAACCTATCATGGATTATATCTTATGATTCAATGATTGTATACATAAACTAATATTTCAACCTATAGAACTTGAGAAGTAATTCCTTTTCTATCATGGTTTGATTCCTTTGCTCAAACAAATATTACAGAATGATACATGTAAGTCATTCCTTCCTCTATGCTACACAATTATCGACCTAAAACAAGATCTTCTCTCAACACATATCATTGATACTCCACATGCATATACTTCTATTATATCATCTACTCCTCCTAAGTCGAAATTGGTTGAACATCCTACGCATTCTAAACCTTTGCCTCATAAGCAAGGAAAACAAGCTCAGCCTACTCCACCACCATAGATTACTTCTTATCCTCCTCCACGATAGGACACTTTTCCTTCCACTCCATCTGTGTCACAAAAGGCATTGCATTTATCCCATCATGCTAGACCTCATGATGTTCTCTTTTCCTACTAAAAAGCACATCATTTTCTTACCATCCAACCAACATCATCCACAACATAGGCTACAACGTCAACGTGACCAACCTTATTGTAATTATCATCACATAAATGTCCATAAGGACAATGAATGTCTTGCCCTTCATGATAGATTGCAACAATTAGAAGATAAGGGCATCATCTCCTTTGGCTCTCGCTCACGTGAGTGATCCATTTCTCCTCTACCTCATCAGAGAGTTTCTACTATAGTTGAGTCATCTTCTCCACTTGGTGCTTGGGTCATGGTATGTCCCCCACCATAGTTTATTACTCATGCATGCTCTCCACCATGTCCATACACCGCTGCATCATCACATCCATTGCATTCACTTCATCCATCTCATCCATCACATTCACGCTATCCACCGCATCATGTTGCTCCTTCACATTGGCTTCCACATCCCACCACCTTCGCGCATACCACCACAACTCCATATGACATTCAGTTTGGCACATACTTGTATGCTGCTTCCACCGTTTCATGCCGCCTTGGTCTTTGGTAGATGATTACTATCACCTTACCTCCCGATGATGTACTTGTGTTCTTATGGTTCTTACATGATTGTTGAGGGTTTTTGCTTTAAGAACCTTTAATCACACGTTCTTTCATTCATCTCATGCATCCAATCATCCCTTGATGATGTAATTGTGTTCTTATGGTTCTTACACAACTGTTGAGGGTTTTTTCTCTAAGAACATTTCATCACAAACTCAGTCATTCATCTCGTGCATCCAATTATTTATCGATGACACACTGTTGCTTTCCCCAGTTCATTCTTGACTGCTGAGGGGTCTTAATTAAAATGAATCTAATTATCCATATGCCAAGGGGCATTGCTAATTTCTCCTCCATTTATCACACTAATATATTACGATTATATTACATTATCGTGACACACATTCATCACAACACATTAGTTTGATCATCATAAATAATCTCTTTTTACTTTCATTATACTATCATCATTATACTAACTACGCATTACAAAATTCCATTTAATAAACATTAACAATATAAAAAACATCACATACATCCCAACACTAATCACCCAATCATACACATCAATACACCACAAAATAATCTCATCATATATAAATCACATGTGTCCATACATATATAGCAAATACAATCATCATTGGGGAAACGCCTCTACATCATATATATAATAAAACTAGTTACACCTCATCATCACTATCACTTGTCATGTACTCGCAAGAGCCTTAAAACTAAATTCCTCACCATTAACTCTACTCTGTTGTTTGCGACCTCGATACCTCTCTAATTGCCTACATAATGAGGTGTTTTCCATAGACTTATTTGATAACTACCGCTGCAAATTCACGTATCGTGTGAAAAATCCTGCACTAAGGGACTACAACCCAATGCTTCTTGGGATCATCGAATCTCCTTGTATGCCTCATCACTCTCACTCAACAATACAAGACACGCCGTTGTTGCTATGGCCACTAACTCGAACAAATGGGCATGCTTGACTGCTATATGATCCACTCACTCAAGTATACCTCCACCAAGTATATCAGTTGGCACATTCCACATCAATGTGTGGATAACTATGTCTACTATTAGGGACCAATACACATTTCCTACAAAGCACATAACACAACACGTTAGATAATCACCACTGTACCATGAGTAAATAACAAAGTACACAATGTAATTATAGAAGTACTCACACTCAACTACAACTGATGCTACATTGTCGATGGCATGGGCTTAGCCCTCTCCTCCTCCTCCATGTGGTAACCCCACTAGACCTACAAATAATGGGAACAACAATACCCACCGGTGCTTTGAACCACCTTGCATGGTACTCTTCTATGTAACCCGCATCATCTGAGTCTATCAACTCTATCACCGTGTCTACCTCATCTGGCCTAGGAGGTACTAGCTGTTCTTCTCATGTGGGCCCTAGTCTAGCTCCAGCCCTCCTAGGTGTTATGATAGCTCTCAACCATATATATGGCTCTAGGGGCACATCTTGAGCCATGCCAAATTGTCATGATACTCTCTCCACCTAAAAACGCTTGGCTATGCTTGGAAATCGATCCTCTAGCCACATGCTCCTCTGAATACATCACAAATCTACAATATCCTCTATCTATATCCCATAGTTTCGTATGGCATCCATGTAACTTCCCCGTGTCTCATCCTATCTATCGGTGACCTATAGGTATCTGTGTCAATCCTACACTGTGTATATTAATCCACCTCCTCGCATATATCTCTAGCCTAACCCACTTTCCTCGTGGACTTCAAAATAGTCTCAACACTTCTATGTGCTCATAAGCCCATACATGCAATAGTGTGGTGGCCCCTATCCCATCACCATGCTCATCGTGAGTAAATCAGTATAGATTTATATATAGGTGGGCCAACACACACACTATGCCCATGCGTATCTAGTACCCTCCTCTTCTATCTCGGTGACATATATCATGCATCTTATACAAGATGCCTACACCTCCTCCCTTCACTGCTATAGATGAAGAAATCACATTTTCTATGACTTCTATGAGCGTGGAACCCTAGACCGTAAGATAACATCTAGAATAATATGGGCTCAAAGCAGTATTCGAGCCCCCACAAAATACCGTCTAACAACATGCATCTATCTCTCCATTTCCTCTAATGGCATCACATGTACCCTATCTCCAACAACTAACAATCTCAATATTATCCCCAAAGGTAACCCAAAAGTGCATGTATCTCGCACACCACCTCTCACATAGTGTAGTGAACATAGCTATATTGTGGGGCACATCCCCCATCCATGCTATGTGCCACATGATGACACGGCCATGACATCCCAATCCTTATCTGATAGGCCCAATCTAAGCAATGTACTCAAATGATGACCACTGCGAAACTCCTCGAGTGAATATCCATTTACACAACACAAAAAACAACAACAAGCACAACATTAGAATAATACAAAAATTGAAACACACTCACTTATCACATTAATATGCATCCAACGTCACATTTTCACCATTCCAGCCATATACACACTTTCTCGGACAAGTGCGCTTAGATGCAATATTGGGGCACCTAGGAGCGGGACACTAGCCCCCATATCTGGGTCCTCCTATCCCAAGGGTCACTAGTGCCCTCACCGCTCTTGTCCAAGTCTCAAACGCCGAGAAAATTAAAATTCTCAAATTTGAAAAAATTCAATAAAAATGACTATTACACCATACATTCGTGCGTGCCACTATGCATGTATGTCTGGGTCGCCACCCTCTCAAACCAATTAGGACGCTTGCTCTCACTTGTGGCATTTTCACTCACTTTGTGCTCAATCTCACAATCACGTAAACAACAAATGAAGTGACTAAACACTTTTTCACTTCACTACTTATAGTTACTTTTTCACCTACTTTACTAATAGTCATTATTTCACGCTTATTCACACAACTAATACACACCGCATTGTTTTTATCATATCTTGAGCGGTTATACTTCGATTTACAACTTTTTTACGGCATTATTTTTAGAATTTTTCCTATCACCGTAATATACACCAAAATGTGCATTATCTATCCTTGAATTTGTCTTCCATCCAATTCATACACATTTTTGTGATTTCTATCACTTTTCTATCTATTTCACGTTTACTTTCGGCTTAACGTTTGTTCTTATTATCATTTCCCCTTTTTCCAAAAGGGAGGCATATAATTGGGGTCATCCTATAATCCCCCTATATAACCACATGTTTAAACAAACACTACCGATTTGAAAATTCCAAACATTTACTAATACACAATGCAACATTTCACCATCGATTCCCCTAATGACCTAACTTGGGGGCAACAAACATACAATTTCTATATGTGACATTTCATCACTTCCCCCTAATGACCTAACCTGGGGGCAACAAGTGATTAAAAATATTTCTATGTGATCATTCACCAATTTCTATTGATCCTCCCCTAATGACCTAACATGGGGGCAACTAGTGTAAAATCTCTCTACGAGTAATAAATCAAATCAATCAATCAATAAATCAATGTGTTCAAATTTCTAACAATTGAAATCATATCATTAAATCAATACAAATTCAACACAATTGGCCTCCCAGATGACCTAACTTGGGAGTTACGTGTGGCCTCCCAGATGACCTAACTTGGGAGATTACATCCATTGCTTTCCTAAATGACCTAACTTGGGAAGTTATTCTACATTTGGCATTTGCTTCCAGATGACATAACTTGGAAGCCATCATACATTTCACATTCACTTTCAGATGACCTAACTTGGAAGCCATCACATTGCGGTGACACCCATGGAGTGGGGGCAAGAGTGCCTTTCTTTCCTATACCACTCCTATATGGGTCAACTGTTTAATCAAAATTATTTGGATCCAAAACCATAAATATTTGATCTGAGTTTGTCTGCAATGGCTAGATCTTGAGGATGTAGTTAGAGATTGGAGAATAACACACTTTTCTCCCTATACTCTTCCTCCTCTGCGGCGGGACGCCTAATCTTCTCAGTCGACTATTTGCATATATGCATTCGGGTTGGGAACTGATCACTCCCTACCCCATCTTATCATCATTGTACACATTCTAAATCATCATACATCACAATCATCACTCTCATTTTAGTGCACTTCATCATACTAGTATGATTTTCGCTATGTTTCATGGATCAACCAGTGATCCATGGTTTGACACGCTTTATGGTTCTTTTGGAACAGTTTTACTGCCACATTTGTGCATTCTACTATAACATGGGCTTCTTTGGATTTTTCTCAGGTACACATCTCTATATACTTTATGTTACTGAGCTTTCCTCTCACCAACGTAAAGTGGGGAAAATGTAGTCATAAAATCATGCACTTGCTATTACATTTATACCACCAAATATGTTATTTTATATATGGATCTCGCATAAGAAAAGTATTCACTAATGGCCTATCCCCTAATCTTGTCCGTGAGTTAGTCAGCTGTCCTCATCATTTTTCTTTCATAGTCATCATTTGTTTAAATAGTTCTGGTCATCTCCTAGGGAGTCTTAGGTATCGTTACTTGGTCATTTGTCATCTCTAGTCGTTGACTAGGGTGCCTATGGGCACCCCGGTCCTTAATTTTAGGCACCTTGGTCCCGGTAGCACTTGCATCTAATTTATAGTTTTGAGGTCAGTCTTTGTAAATTTCCCTCTCATTCCCTAGGTACTAGTCGGCATGTTAGGTCATTAGTGTCAAAATTTGAGCAAGAGATCCCTATATAAACATAACATACTATCTTATAGGAAAACTATCTACTATCAAGGGCTAACTATCTATCTAGGAAGGGTTGTATTCATTTTATTCCATCCACCATTTATATTTTACATCTAGATATTGCCCCATATCTCTGTGTCATTGATGCTTGGGTACTCGAGGCACACAATTACACACACAAGCACACAAAACTACATTGGGTCTGGAATGTAGTGTATCGATTAGTTGTAAGTCCACCATTGTGGAAGCTAAGGTTAGTCCAACCCCTTCATATGCATATTTATTTTTAGGTATTTGATGCTTTTTATGGGGTTTTGTAGGTAGATCTTCATCACAGGTTTACAGTGACATAAGCAAAGTTAGTGCGAAAATCACATGACGGAGATCAAGAAATTATGAGTATATAGTGACACTTCCCGATTCAGTCCCGAGCTTTTTGTAGACCAAAACGCCTATAATATAGACCAGGGTGCCCATAGGCACCCCAATCCTCTTCTAGGCACCCGGTCCGGTCAAATCTTCTGTTCTTTACAATTTCTGGTCGTACCTTCATACTCTTATTCATCCGCACATCATCATGTTCAATCCCGACACACAATGAGGTAAGTTATTTTTAGGTTAGTACCTTATCTCTCATATTTCAATTATTTCATTTCATTTAAATATTCAAAGGAAATTACTTAGAATTTTACATTTCATTTCATATTAGTTATTTCATTACTCTTACTATTTTAGATTAACTTAGAATATAGAACATAAAATTCATATTTTAGCTAATCATTTTTAGTAGAAATGCATGGCATAGTAGTGAAATATGATTATGGATATATTTTAGAGGTCTGACATGTTGTGTTTGAGATCATGGTTTGATCAAAAGTGGTGTATTTTGGCTTAATCTCTAATGGCCTAATCAACCCGATTAGGCTTATCAAGAAGGCTTAAGGAACAAGTATGCAAGATCAATATTCTTCATGTAACATAGGTATGTGAGTGTCTGAGCATGTTGGGGGAGTTTTTAGTGAAATGTTCCAATGAGTATCAGTTTATGAAAGTTTCCTAAAGATGTTGGAGGTCAGATAGCTCAAGACTGGTTCTTGAGACCTAATAACAGGATTGAGTAGTTTCAAAGAAGTAAGTGTTTTGGGTTATTACACCTTGAATTGAAGGTTTTTATGAGTCTTGTGAGTTTTTTGAGGTCAATACCTTTCTATTTATTTTCCATATGTGTTATGAAGAGGTGTTTTGAGATGTGAACCAACTCGGTTTTGGAGACTCGGTAAATTAGGTGATTAAATGGTCTAACAGGTGGTGCTTTCAAAATGGAGTGGTGTATACTAAAGATGGATAGAAAATAGTGTTTTTAATGAATGCAGATGGTTATGAGAAGATGTTTTTAAGTGTTAATATCTTGTGGAGTCATGATGGAGTTGCTGAGTGCCCTTGAAGTTCAAATTTTGACCGTTGGAAGTGAAGACCTAATTTTTAGGCCTAGTTGAGCATGTTTGTGTTTGTAAGGATTATGACAACCTAAAGGGTCATGTAATATCACTTGTTAATGTTTGTAATGAGTCCTTATATGTTTTAGATGACTAAACTTGCATGGTCTAATGGTATTTTCCGACCTAGAGTGGCTTGTGGCATGAGTCATGTATAAAAGTAAGTTGTATTTTCTCATTTGAGTGAGTTGAGAGTGATGGAGGTTTGAGCGAGCAAGAAGAGGTGTGTGAGAAGTGTTTGAAGGGATATAGAGAAGAGAAAATAAGAGGCATGAAAAGTTGATAAGAAAAGAGGAGTAGAGATTCAAGGTCATATGACCTAATTTGTACTCATAGGTGCATACATGAGCTAAGAAGGAGAGAGAGCAATTTGAGAGAGTTTTGAGTGAAGAGGACTGAAAGAGTGATCACAATCAATTAGTTGAGAAACAAGGTCATAAAGTGATCTTCATATTCAGGTGGCTAAGTGGGTGCTTGGTCATCTTGGGGGTTGTAGCCTCCTTATAGAGTGTGTGCTCTACTAAATAGGGGTTGGTGCTTCTTGTGGGGTTGGTGCTCCTTGTGAAGCGGGCACTTGACTAAAGGAATATTTTGTATTGAGTAATATATATATAAGTTTCAGTGGGTTTTCTTCCCCTTGAGGGTTTCCCACATACATCTTGTCTCATTGTGTGAATTTCTCATGTGGTTGATTGTATGTGCATTGTTTCATGTTCTTAATGCTTAAAGGTTTATAATTGTGCATAGTTGATTGAATGAAAGTTTTAAATGATTGATTCACCCCCATGCCCCCTCTCAGTCATTATGCTTCCAAAAACTTGTACCACTAATTGAAAACTCAGGAATAGAGAACTGAGAGAGGTCTATGTGGGTGATTGCGACATTTCGTATAGATTGTAAGTGATCATGTCAATGGAGATATTGAGTGCCCACATTTTTATAGCCTTAGTTATCTATTGAATTCTTTATTCATAGACATGATTTGATAGGGATTTGATATATTTTGGACATTATGTTATGATATTTGACCTTCTTGGACATGTATGGAGATTTGGGTGCGTAACACCAATTTGACTTGATTAGTATGTTGACACATTTTCATTTGATGTTGCGGATACTAACTTATTGCGATGTTGTTTGGACCTAATTGATATATGTTAGATACTTAGTTTAGTCACATGTTTGGATTATATGGATGTATGTCATTTATATTTATCTCTATGGCTAACTCATGGTAAATTGTGTGTAATTATGCATGTTTTCGCATTTATGATTCCATGATGATGATATGATAGCATAGATTTCATTGATCACTTATTGAGTAGTTGATTTACATTGTATCGGACATGTGCGTTTAATGTGTGCAATGAGTGTGTGCAGGGTGATAGGTCACGTAGAAGAACATGGATTTTAGGGTGGTTACACAAATTGTGCACAAGTGACCCACGGGGCTAATTCCTAACTATGTTAGCTAGATATAAGGCCTTAGTATTAGATTTCATTATTTTGGAAACCATGGGTGACCCTCATTTGTAATGTAGTACGTCATGTAAAATTATGCTATGTACTTGGGATATGATAATATAATATATATGGGTTGATGGAGATGCTTGACATGTGACACACATCCCCTTATCTTATTATATCATTTATTTATGATTTATTATGCTTAGGAGGTCAGCCTCAGTATTGGCCATATGTTAGAATGGTATATATAGGGGTTAGAAGGTTGTAGTTAATCATTATATTGAGTATTGGAGTGTTATTGTATGGTTTGGAGGTTACCCCCTCGAAGTGGTATTGAGGTTGCCCCTCGAAGTGGCAAGGCTATTATATGAGCATATTGTCATCATTTATCTATATTTTGGTGTTCTCTCATGTTATTCTGCTGTATATGTTCTGATTTATACAAGTAATATCCTTACAAGTGGTATCAGAGCAGTGATCCGGGTAATTTGTGGGATGAAACCCTAATGTTGGTGATTCGTCTATATCTGGAGATCGAATTGGAATTTTTCAGATATTTTTGTGGGGAGTGGATACATAGTTCAAGTGATCTTCCCTCCAAATTTCAGATTTTTTGGAGCTATTTTGCAAAAGTTGTGTCCGTTTTAGGGTTGAAACCCTAATTCTATGGTTTCATCTATATCTTCTTAATAATGATGAATTAGGAAACAAATATTTTTGGGTTGATGGTAATATATTCAAAGGTGATACCACTGAAATTTTAGAATTTTTGGATCTATTTTGTCAGAGTTATTTCATTTTTATTGTTTTCACTATTTTGCTCCACAGGCCACAATTTGAGGAATTTTCCTAAATTTCTTACATTTTTGGAAACCTCTCAAAAATTAAATTGGGGTTTGTGTTCTGTGATTTCTGATTTTTGGCTGACCTTTAGCCGAAAGGGTTAGAAAAAGTTTTGATCAAAAGGGTCTATTCCTAAAACCCTAGTTTTGTGGATCATGGGGATGGTAGCTTTTTTTGGAGATGGCAGGATTGATGCTAGAGAATGGTGGAACAAATTTAGGGATAAATTCTCTAAACCATAAGATATTTGGTTATTCAAGTTGTGGATTAGTGGCCCTGCATAGATTTGGTTTTCTGAGTTAGAAAAGGAAAAGTCTAATTGGTCTTTGGAGGAACTAGAACAAGTTTTCATGGACAGATGGGCAACAAAAGAAGAAGAAGACGAAGCAGAAGAAGAAGAAGAAGAAGAAGAAAAAAAAAAAATAATAAGTAGAAGAAGAAGCAGAAGAAAAAGTAACATCAGAAGAAGAAGAAGAAGAAGATGTTGATGATGAAGCTGCTACACAGGATAGTGCATCTCCAAGGAAGGAAGCTTCAATATTTCAGTTTGAAGGGTGCATTCAAAGAAAAAAGGTAATTATTTCCATAAACCCTAGTAGCCAATATAACTTCATCAATATGGATGTAGCTCACAATCTACATGTGCAAACAAAGCATATCAAGGAATCTCAAATGGATGGTAAGAAAATTCAAGTTTTTGAAGATTTAAAGCTTTCTATGGATAAATATGTTTTACATTCAGATTTTTATGCTTTAGATATGGATGGTATGGATATTGTTCTTGGATATCCTTGGTTAGAGACATTGGGAACAATTAATATTAATGTGCAAAATAAATTCATGAAATTATGGTACAAGCGAAAGAAAATTACATTGCAAGATATCACACTTAGCAAGGAAAAAAATAATGTAAAATTGGATCATGAAGATGAATTTGAAGATGGTGAAGAAGGGAATAAGGATGAATCAGAAGGAGAGGATGATGAAAAAGAAAAAAATAATTTCTCTACTCAAGAGAAAAAAGAAATAACAAACAAGTTTGAAGAGGAAAAGAAAGTAGAGGAAAAGATTGATAAGGTTGCACATACTAAGGTTGCACCATATAGACACCCATATCATCATGAGAGGAAAACATCATGGAGACATGCTCGGACACATGAGGTCAACAATCTATATGGATATACAGGGAATTGGAGGAGTAATAATTTTGGCTATACATGGAATCAATGGAACAATAATTGTATGACATGGAATCATAGGAATAATCATTATGGATATGCATGGATGCCGAGGAGGAACACATATGGACCAGGATGGAATCGATGCACACAATGGAATATGGAATCATGTTTGGAGTAACATCACCCACTAGGATTTCATATGGGTGGTTAGATGATCGAGCATGGCGACAAGTGTGCAATAATTTAAAGCACACTCATTATATGGCTTCTTCTTATGTTTTGGGGACGAAACATGTCAAAGAGGGAGGCAATGCTATGTACCTTGGGATATGATAATATAATATATATGGGTTGATGGAGATGCCGACATGTGACACAAATCCCATTAGTTATATGTATGGGTTCACATGGGATATGATAATACAATGTATATGGGTTGATGGAGATGCCAACATGTGGCACACATCCCCTTAGTTAGTTATATGGGCTCACATAGGAATTAATTATATTGGGTAATGGGTCAGCCTAAATTGGGATTAGGTGTTACCCATCCTATTTAAATGATGTGAGTATCATTATGAGGATGTCATGGATGTATGAGTTAAGTCTTCTACTTGGTAGAGGTATATTAGAGGTGTCCCCCTCGAAGTGGATTCCCATCTTGGGAGATTGTGGAGTTACTCCTTTCTTAAGGAGCATTATATGGTGTTGCCCTACCTTAAGAGTATTATTCTACATATATTGATATTAGAGCATCTTGGCCCCCATATCTCTTGTGTTTTATTATCTTTTGCAATTTATTGATTAATTATATGTAAGGTTCTTATCAAATTAATCTTGTTTAGGATGTTGTATTTTGCTAAGCAAACTCAGTTTGGGGACTTAATGGTCCTCATTTACATTAAGTCTTGTATTTGGTTAATTGTGTATTAATTAGAGAGGATTAAGGTCACATGTGAACCCTTGAGTGGGCACCACATTATCTACACTTGTGCCCAAATGTGCCAAACCCGAAATTGGGCTAATTATGACATTTTAAGTGACTCCTTTTAGTTTTGGGAGTTCACTTAACATGAAAATAAGCCCTTGGACCCTACCTAATAGGTAGGGGGGCTTAATTTCAAGGCATAGAGGGATTTTCCTCCCATTTTCCCTCTCTTTGGTCACCATCCATGTAAGATGGATTGGTATGTGTGTTTTGTAGAAAGTTGCACAATCTTGTTTTATTTTCATTTTGAGAATTTTGGGAAGGGAGTGTTAAAAGTGAATTTATCTTTTCTTCTTTTTATTTTGGAATCTTTGACTTAGAGGGAAGAGAGGGGTGACACATGTCACCCCCTCATTGGTGAGGAAATTTATTGGCTTCTCTTCAAATTCTCCCTCATGGGGGAGAAAGATGACTTTTTGGGGGAGTTTTTGCTTGGTTCTTGGAGATTTTGGGAGCTAGAGCTTGCTTGGATAAGGAAGTGGAAAAACTTAGAGTGTTGGAGAGATTTTGGAGGTAAGATCTTTGAGATCATTTTATGTTTTATGTTATGCTAGATCTTAGCCTTGTTTTGTTTGAAATATGTTCTTTGTTTCATGTGTGTTTGTTGTTGAGTATGTTTTATGTTTTATTTTTCTCCATCCATCATATGGCTTGATGGATTTTGAAGTTTATAGGGGAAGAGAGGATTTTCCTCTCAAACCTCATGGCTTGATGGGCAAGCCATGTAGGTTCTTTTACTCCCCTCATATGGTTTGAGGTGGGGAAGGTGGTTCATATGGTTTGAACCCCCTTCCCCATTCTTGGAGAGGAAACCCAATGGGTTTGAAAATCCTCCCAAGAAGG
Source organism: Taxus wallichiana var. yunnanensis (assembly GCA_018340775.1). Taxonomy (NCBI): domain Eukaryota; kingdom Viridiplantae; phylum Streptophyta; class Pinopsida; order Cupressales; family Taxaceae; genus Taxus; species Taxus wallichiana. The sequence goes on along the minus strand of CM031238.1, from coordinate 815,842,260 downwards.
ATTTTTGTGAATGGGTGGAGCAATAAGGAGGGTTTGATGTTTTGGAGGAATAAGGAGGTTATGAAGATTCTTGTTTGTGTGCATCCTATGGTTGGACCACACTTTTGGCACCTTGGATATCTCATCTTCTCTTCCCCATTTTGGAGGGAGAATATGGTTTTCTCCTCCTTTCCTTGTTTACAAAATTTGGTGTTTTTCTTAGTGTTTGGATTGTCTTGAATGTGAAAATATAATGTTGTTATATCTCCCTATATCTTGTGCACAATTTTGGAAGCTAGCTCTCTCCCCCATGGGCTTGGGGGAGGCTAGCATGTCTTCCAAAAAGACATGTAATAATGCCTATTGGTTAGGTGGCAAAACAAACCCTTCTCTTGGTTTTGGTCTCTTGGAAAAACATTCAAGGTTGGAGCTCAAATTTGGAAAATGTTTGAGTTTCTTGTCATCATGGTCCTTCATTGTTACCTGCCATTTTGGTGAACATTACTCTCATTGTAACTTTATAGATTTGGCCCTTATAAATGTTCTCTTTGCCTTGTAAAGTTTCATTCTTGTGAGTTGGGGTTTTCAGGTAACTTAGTGTTGCATAAATTTGTGCTCTTTCCTTTAAATATTGCCTAGAAGCTTGAATCACGGTTCCTTGAGTAGCTTATGTAATTGGAAAAATATTGTATTTGAGAGCTTAGACTCATTGGAAAAGGAATCATGTAAACTAGTTATTTACTCTACTATGCATTGATTTGAAAACTCCATTTCGAAAAGAAAGTTTGTTAAATGGAAATATGTCTCTACAAAAAAAAAATATTATCTTGTTGGAAATCCCACTTGTTTGAAAATATGAAAACTTTTAAACTAGCTTTGCATATGAAAAGAAGTTGGTCCAACATGGGGCTTTTGGATTCCTTGTATGGAAATATTAATCTTCTTGTGTTATAACTCTTTCTTGTAAATTTGTGACATCAATGAATGGAATGAAATCAGTTTTGTCTCCTTCCCATGAGAAAACTTAAGAATTTATCTTATTAAGAAAGTAAATGTGAGTTGGCTTTCTTTTTTTTTTCCCCCTTGCAAATTTGTAAACATATTTCAAGCCTTCCTCCTACTTGAACTATTTTACTACATTATTCTTTTATCACTTAAACGAGTAAATCATTTTAATATAGACATATTGGCAAACCATTGAGTTTCATATTTCTCAAGATTAATAATAAAAAAATTAAAAAAATAATAACCCATTATTTTACGAATTGTAATAATTTTATCCTCATATGATACAAGTTCATATTTAAACATATTTCATACAATTACCCTTTTTAAATGTAACTATACAATGTTCTTACAAGATATTCGTTACTTAATATATATTATTTTAGTTACATGTTTTAATTGAATATATATATATATATATGAGTATAAATTAAAAGTAATAAAAAAACCTTTAAAATGTTTAAGTTTCCAAATATTAAAAATAGAGAGAAAAGTATTAAGGTTTTGCGGTGGGCATTTTTTCCATGTTTTACCTAATAGAAAGGTAAATGTGGGGAGGGCACAGACCTCCCAAAGGACTTCAATCTTCCCCAAAACATGCGCACTATTCCCCATCCTCCATGCGTAACTCCATACCTCTGCGCATCCTTCCCAACTTCTTCCCCATTCACCCCTCACCACTCCCCACAAACCCAAATCCCGTACACCGTAAAACCATCGCTCTTCCGTTCTTCAAAACCTTCCTCCCACACTTTTAAATCAGATTTTTTGATTCACCATTTATTTTATATATATATATATATATAATATAATAATAAAATAAAATCAGGTGTTTTACATAACCAATAACCTGAGTCAAGTAAGAAAAATAAAAAAACAATATATATATATATATATATAAAATTCAATGCATTCTAGGACCTTGAGGGTAATATGTTCTTAAGCCACAAAATTTTATGTCCATGGGTATGTTTAACGTAAGTAATTTCAAATGTACTAGGATGAGGATTTATGCATAGTTACCAAACTGAAACAATTTTTTTTTAATATTTTAGACTATGGCCAACTTTATTATATATATATATATTGTTTTTTTATTTTTCTTACTTGACTCGGGTTATTGGTTATGTAAAACACCCACGATTATATATATATATATATATATATATATATATATATATATATATATTTGATATATATATATATATTTGATATATATATATTTTTCTACTTGACTATATATTATGTAAAACACACATTATTTTCTTTATTATATAAAATCTGGGTGTTTTATAACCAATAACTCCAGTTATAGTAAAAATATATATATATATATATTTCTTACTTGACTCGGGTTATTGGTTATAAAACACCCACAGTGTATATATTTCTTACTTGACTCGGGTTATTGGTTATGTAAAACACCCAGCATTTTATATAATAAAGAAAATAATGTTTTATATATATATATATATATATTTGATATATATATATATATTTGATATATATATATTTGATATATATATATAATGTAGGTGTTTTACATAACCAATAACTCGGGTTATTGGTTATGTAAAACACCCACAATATATATATATATATATATATATATATATATATATATATATATATATATATATATATATATATATATATACATTTTTTTTTTTTTCTTATTTGACTTAGGTTATTGGTTATGTAAAACACCCACATATTTTCTTTATTAAATAAAATCATGGGTGTTTTATAACCAATAACCCGAGTCAAGTAAGAAAAATAAAAAAAAAATATATATAAATATATATATATATATATATATATATATATATATATATATATATATATATATATATATATATATGATAGAATAATGTGATAGAATAATGAGATTTTTCATCAAAAAAATCTCCATGAACCTAAAACTCTATAGCTCACAACTCCTGTACAAGAGGAAGAAAATAAAATGAAAATCAAATGGAGAGAAAAGAAAAGATAAGGAGGGTTTAGGGTAACTTTAGGGTAAATTTGAAATCAAGGGTCCAGATGTGTTTGATCCTAGGGTACCTATTTAATCCTACACACTCTTAAGTCATGGGAATTTAATGGGAATGTGAAATAAAATAAAAGGAGGGTAAGTGGTGATAAATTAATATGAAGGGGGTGTAAATTTCCCAAGTGACCCTAGTAATGTTTAGTAGGGTAAATCAAGATAGTGGAATTAAATAAATAATTAAATCGGGAATTAGGCAAGTAGTTAAATAAATTGGGTAAGGCAAATTATTATAAAATAATTAATTATTACGGGAAATGGTTAAGAAAGGATTGGTATTAATGGTTCATTTAAAAAAAAAAAAAAATTAACCCAAATTTTTAGTGATTTTTGGTGTATTTTCCGGTGTCTCGAGGCGGGGCATTACGGATATGGAAAATCAAACCGATCTAATGAAAATAAGAATGATGGAAAAAGTGGATATGTATGAAAAATGAATCAATTAAGTGATACTAATGTGCAATTGTATAATAAAGGTGTAAATATTAACATTATCTAGTGCCTCAAACCAAATGTAGAGTATTACATATAAACGTTCTTCGTATTTCCTTAAACGTTAAATGTTTGTAATTGAGCTTTTGGCATGGGGATGCGTTCTATCACTTCTTGTGCAATTGATTTTTATTGATTGATTATCCTAAATGCATTAATACAACTATGTATTTATAGACATATTCAATTAAAATTATAATTATAATTAAGTGAATGCTCACATACAATATTAAGGAAAATTGACAAAAAAGTTTAAAATGGTAAGGGCCCAAATGTGGGTCAAAAAAATGCATGTGAAAAAGAATTCTACTACTATAATAATATAGTTCTAGAAAACCAAAACCATATAAATAGCCTTTTTGAAGTAAATTAAAACACGAAGAAAATGTAAGGGAAAAAAATTATTTAGAAAAAGAGAATCAATCCAAGAAGATAACTAGAAACAATAAAAACCTATTCGGCACTAATATTTGACAAACATAAAACAACTAAAATTTATATCAAATAAGTAGCCTTCCACACTTACCGTCTCAATAACAAATGTTCCAACGTTGATAACAAGTTAAGTAGTGTTAGATTTTTCGTTCGGCCAATTAAAAATCTCGAACCTTTCATCAAATAAAGCACACGTTTTGACACAACACAATAATTGATGATTATGTTTGTTTAACTTGTAACTCAAGAACCTTTTTCCTCCAACCAGCTAGTGGAAATTTAGCATAACATGGGCGAGTTAGTCAACTCCTCCAAAGAAATTCCCCATTTTCTCAACTGCAGCTTAAATTGTATATGGACATTTTTCCCAAAGTCTCATCCATATTTTCGAGATTTCCGCTACGTATTTTTCAACACAAGCGTGTGATATAATTTTTTTTTGGGTGTTGAATATGTTGGTAAAATTGCTGGATACAAAATTAACACACACATGCCTTTCGAAATGGATCCCTCAAATTGAACGCAATAGAGTTTATTTCTGGTTTAGTATTGTGTGCATCACCAATTTCAATATTAATGATCTGTCTGTACTTGAATTGAAATTTCTTGGATTTTGCAAAGTAAAAATGCCAATTCTTACCAAGTTTCTTGAATTTGATTTTTCTTATGGATGCCAAAGACCATTGAAAAAATTACAGGTGAATGCAAGAATCAGTTGCAGGAAAGTAATTGCTGCTCAGATTGTTGATAGCAACAGTAACAGTAGTGTTTCAGAAAAAGTGAATGGATCTGCAAGAAGAACGTGTGCTTCGACTGAAGGATATTTAATCATGGCACTCATTGCCATGGCTTCTAAGGCCTTGGCAACCGAGAAGCAAGATGAATTCATAACAAGAATAAGATTAGAGAATATTAATGTTCCTGTAGATGCACTTAGATTGGGTAGACTGGTTAAAGGCAATCTTCTTTATCGACAGACTTATGTTATTAGATCGTACGAGGTGGGAGTAGATAAGAATGCTTCCATTGAGACCTTGATGAATCTTCTTCAGGTAATAATTTTTATGTACATAATCTTATCATTCTTTTCTCTCTCTTTTTCAGAATTTTTGTACCATTATTATGACTGTCAAGAGGTTAACATAAATTAATTAAAAAGACAAATTGAATATGCTAGTAGAGTTAGTGACCACCCTTACATACCAATTTGATTCTTTTTGTTGAAAATAAAAACAATTTTAAATAATATAATAATATTATGATATTTAACTAGTCTTAAACCAAGGCAAATGTCTTTGTTGTTAAATTTAACTCATACATTTGTATTTTAATACTTTGTATTGTTTTGAAGTTGTGTAAGTTATTTTCAAAGGAGATATCAAGAAAGGTAAATATGTATAGAAATTGAGAAGAAATCTTGGGATAGACATCAGTAAAGGAAGATTATGATAGAATATATGTTAGAGAATTAGTCGAGGAATTTAGGTACTCGACAACTACAACTAAATTTATTTGCAAGTTTTTGTTAGATAGTAGATTCATAACATATCAAGTTATAAATTGCTATGAGGGTAATTTGAAAGAGGAGATTCTAGAAACACTGCATTTGAAATAATAAATCTTGATGTTTCGAGTCCAGCTACGGGACCCATCGGAGAGAAATATTTTTATTCCCAAAGAGAAATTATTACAATAAATAGTGTAATATTTGAAACTTGACCTTTCCTATTCTTTAGAAAGTATTGTCTTCTTGATGCTTGACCTTTCTTATCAAGTTATCTACGGGAATAATAATTTTTTTTATTATAAGATTCATTTTTATATAAAAGACGTTACCTCTAATATTGTTTAAGGCGCTCATAACACTTAATTCGACCTGGGATTAATATTTTTATATTGCAGGAAACTGCTTTAAATCATGTGTGGGCTGTTGGATTGGCCGGGGATGGATTCGGTGCGACACATGAAATGAGTCGAAGAAATCTGATTTGGGTTGTGGCTCGCATGCAAGCTCAAGTCGACCGTTATCCTTCATGGTAACATCTCACTTTCCACTTATAAAATTAGCTTTTTTTTTTTGGGTCTGGAATCATCTTCAGAGATTTCTATGAATATAGAACATGGTTCTCTAGATTAAATTATTCTCGACTGCAGTAGGTCGTCTAGATTATTCTAAACTCTACCATTTTCAGATTTGACACAAGTGAATTCCATTGTTGCAGGTGTGACGTAGTGGAGGTGGATACGTGGGCCACAGCTTCTGGAAAAAACGGTATGAAGCGTGATTGGCTTGTTCGTGATTACAAATCTGGACGCATTTTAGCACGAGCCACAAGGTAATATATGATCATGTATTCAATGCTATTCTAGCTGCTGCTTTTTTTCACTATTCCTCTATTTGTAAGGGGTACTTATAACTGGATTCTTCTGTTTGAAAACAGCACTTGGGTTATGATGAACATAGAAACCAGAAGGCTGTCTAAAATTCCAGAAGCTGTAAAAGAAGAAATCCAGCCTTACTTTTTGAAAGGCCGTGTGTTGTCGCTCACGATACTAAGAAACTCTACAAACTGGATGAAAGCACCGCTCAGTACATTAAGTCTGAACTTACAGTAAGTTTAGCACTTTTGAAATGCCAGTGTTTTATGGTTAACGGTCAATAGTTAATGGTTTCTCGAGAGACCCTGATTTTTTTTTTTTTCTCAGTCATGAATGTTTCTAATCATTCTATCTAAAAATGGAAGAGGCTGGTTATATATCATGCATATTTCCAAATACTATAACTTCTGGACTTGTGACTTACATCTCCCACAGCCTACCACTGTGCTGTAACAATTTTAAAAAAATCATGTGTTTTCACGCTTTGAACAACCCATTAATCCATAGTAAAAAAAAACTTTAGAGAGCCATTTAACTTGTAATCAACAGACTGCAGGTCGACTGGCTTCCCAAAGACAAGTGATTTATTGGAATTTCCATTTCGAAATGCCTGATTCATCATGAGATAAAAATATGGTAGGTATTTTCATCGTGATAATTGTGTAGTACAAAAGACTAATAGATAAGTAGAGTGATGTGTGAATCTTGGTAATGACAGCTGGGTAGGCTGAAATGTTGACCAGACAATTAAAACTCTTTTTAAGAAGTAACAAATATTCCAGTGATGCAATCATCACAATGCAAATTCTTTATTTGCATGGCCATAACAGACAACTTATAGATGCTTTTCTATAATAAGTTCTTGGTATTAAGTGCCCGAACCTGTATTTGTTTTGGTAAACTCCTTAACATTTACTGCTGGACCATGTCCACATATACCGCTTTCATTTCACTCTTCACTGGGTATTCTGGAAATTTCCTTCCTGAAAGTAAAAGTTTAGATTCATTTTATAACTCTGTTCTTCATTGTTACAAAATAATATTAGTGTCAATTGAGAGAGTAGGTTAATTTATTGCTATTTTAATTTTGATGATGGATCATTTATCATAATTGATTTCCAAATTAAAGCACATAGTTGAAGTGTCCAACTTAGTTGATGCCCTTATATAATTATACTGACTTCAATCGATTTAACCAAAAGCTTTTAAATGACAGGCAATAGTGTCAACTATAAAGACAACTTATTTAAACTAACTAATGTCAAAATCAGAACATACTTACAAACCGCTGCATGGGATGATCATAACGCTTCTACTGCATAGGATGATCGAAAACATTTATAGTTCTAAATTTTTTAATGGAAATGTTTTAGTCACCATCTCCTAGGGTGATTCAAAATGTTTATGGTTTTAAAATTTCTCATGAAAATATTTTAGTCACCATCAAATGGGTCCACGTCTTCACGTCTCTCCACCAATCAAAAATTTAATAATATTTAGCACTTTTTAGTATTAATTTTTGATTGGAGGAGAGTGTGAAGCCCACCAAATTTAATAGTGCTACATAAGCCCAACCCATCTTGTAGGGTGATCCAAAACATCTATAATTTTAAAAAATTTCATGGATTTTTTTGTCACCATCTAAATCCTTATAATACAGTTGGATTATTTTCAACAATCAACATTTCACTCCACCTTATACTTAACACACTTAAGTAAAAATGGTGCTAATCGATAAACAATCAACTCGAACACACCGATATTTTAATCTTAGTACTTTATTACATTGTGTAAAACATTCGTCTCCCAATGCTTAATTGAGTGTCATACTAAGTCAACAAAAACAATATTGTGTTTTTCAACTTCATCCTCTTCTTGATAATTAGAAAGTTTGATTTTTTTCTTACAGCCAAAAAGAAGTGACTTGGACGTGAACCAGCATGTGAACAACGTTAAATACATTGGCTGGATACTTGAGGTGAACCATTGGGACTTTTTCTTAAACTGTTACATATTATTTTATTGTTTTTGGCTGGTTTAATTTGTTAATGCTGGATCATGGAATCTTATCCACAATTTTATAATCTAATTTCGTCAAATTTATGGACTGTAAACACCTTATAGCCTTAATTGTTTTTTTTTTTTGTTTTGCAATTTATTTGCAGAGCGTGCCCCTACATATTTTGGAACATAATGAGCTGGTGAACATGACTTTAGAGTACAAACGAGAATGTGGGCAAACACATGTTCTCCAATCGCTGACACACCTGCAATCTGAACTTACTGAGAGTAATTCCATTATGAAACCTTCAGCAGAACAGCAGTGCATGCATTTGCTTCGAATGCAAATAACAGGATCTGAAATTGTTAGAGCAAGAACTGATTGGAGGCCAAAGATAGAAGAGAAGTCTACCATCTTATTAACTTAAATACATAAATACAGTTCCTTTCTAAGAGCAACAATGTTCTTTGCTTTGTTAAATTAATTGATTACCCTCAATCCTCATAATAGAAAGATTATGTGAATGTGTGTCCCAAACGGGTTTTATACAAAAGGAGCACACCGTGTGGTTTGGCGTTTATACATTTTAAAATTTTATCAGTGCCTAGTGTTTACCTCAATTGAGCGATTATTGAAAACTATTTGTTGGCTATTGAGGGAGATAGTAGCGCATGGAAATGAAGGCATAAGCCACTAGATTTGCAGACATACAACGACTAAAACACTTTCACTGTCCTTTCCATTTCAATATTTTATCAATGATTAATTATTGTTTAAATACGATCTTTCTTGCAAGTACTTTACAGTTATTTTCCTACAAGGCCTTGTTTTATAATTGTCCATCTACATCTATTTATACTTAGTTTATATTAAAATCCATTTCATAGATTACTATCACAATTACTTTTCACAACATACATCATATACCTATACATAGCACCTCTATAATGACTCATTCTGACAGCTTAGAAACATCATACCATACTACCAACAGGAATTCCACACTATCACGTTGATTTGTTAAGTGTTTTATTGTCAGCGTAAAACAGGTTGGAAACTCACTATCACTATTACTATAGGAATTTCAACAATATCTCCTATTTGATACATCATGGCCAAAGAGCCTCATAACTCCATTCAAATACATGCAAATAGTTTTCGAACAATAGATATTTTTAGAAATGAGAATCTGGTTGTTGACGAATCTATTAAATTGCAATTATATCAACTATTAATAACATTCAAGCACTGAGAAGTTACATTTGAAGATGCAAAATGTCCTCAACATGTACTTTGCGATCATTGGAGTATCAATTGTTCCATGCAGATGTTTGTGGATTATTCCTCACATAAAATATAATGTTATCCCCTCTTCTGATTCATTTCTATTGGCAATATTCAAGCTAATTCATAAACGACATCTTGTGTAAGGAAATAGACATCTACAAAGTCCAGCTCTATGGGAAATAAATTAGTAGTCAAAAGCTTCAGTAATAGGAACATACATAAATGGAGCAAGAGTGAAATTATTAACGATCCATGGACTTCTTCATCAGTACACACCACAATTTCAGTTTTTGATGCAACTCATTTGCACAAGATTTATTTACTGATTATCTATGCTACATGCTTTGAAGAACATGAGAACAAACTGATACTTCCAATTACATCTATTCACAAGAACTATGTACATTAACCAAAACTACAATGCATAAAAGACTAGGGAATAAAGACTTCCATTATATAATATATCTTTAAAATTACACTTATAATCTATTATTACATAATTAACCTTATGTGTATGGTTCCTTACTTTTTTTTATAAGCTCATCTTACTACCCATGACCTTCCCAGCTTGGATCCTTTCTTCTATTCTTTCCCCAAGAGACTTAAATTTTTCCTTCTCTCTTCCTCTTATACAAAATGACACTAAACATTGCATTGTGCATTTTTATCCTTTGAAAAAATATTACATATAATTACGTCGGAGGCGTGACTACCGTTGCTCAAGCTCCTTAAGCATGTTAACGACGGGGCGGGAGCTTCACCTACTTAGTTCCTTTTGGGCGCCGCTCACTAGCTTCCACCGCCCGTCCAAAGGTCTTTGTCCGGTTGTGGTGATTCTATTGGCAGCTACGCCTATCAGAAAGGAAATTTGGTAGTTGGCCTCTGCCAAGCAAATTGCGTTATAATTTCACAATGTTCCCCTGTAGGAACACTCGTGCCAATTTTTTTTGAATATGGCCTATATATTGATTAGGTAAATTTCGCCAAATTAGCTATCCCCACTACACATTTATTTCATATTTATATAAAAAGTAAGACTCCAGAAAGATCACCAGGTTTCACGAGATTTGCTGTAAATGATTGGTAACTGAAGTGGAGAAATTAGGGAGCTCGAGGCAGAGGGATTTGTTGTAATCTTCAGCTAGAGAGCTTCTGCTATAGGAAAGATGAGGGAAAAAGTTTAGTTAGAGCTTTGGCATCAAATTTTATTTTACGAGAACAGGAGATCAAGATGACCATGAGGGAATAATGGGGGACATGGATGAAACACAATAAATGTTGCTAAGTGTTGTCCTCTCAAAATTCCCCTCTTTTGAAAATTGAAAAATTTGAAAATTTTGAGTTGGCACCCTTCAGTAATGTTTTAGTGAAGGATAAAGCTGAAGAGATAGTGAAAATTGCGTTTATTGGAGTCATTTTAGTGACTTGCGGGTTTGTCGGACATTTTTGTCCCTCATGTCCCAAGTACCAGTGGACCTTCTGTTCGTTGATCGATCGATTTCCCCACAAGTCCTTGGCTTTGTCGGAACTTTTCGGTCCATTTGTCCAAGTTTGCCCGCACTTCCTTTTCCTGTTCGTTCGCCCGCCTCGACCGCATCGGGTTCATCACACTTTTCCGACCCGTCTGTCCCAAGTGCATTCGGGCTTTCTATTCCCGATTCCCGGATTGCCCACATCGACCGAATTGGGTCTTCACGCCCTTCATGTTTATGTGTCCTCGGACCGCTGTGCCCTTTTGGCCGCATTCCCCACATCGGTGATGCGGCATTTCGCGTCCCTCATGTCCCAAATGTTCCAAGGACCGTCTGGCGCTTTTTTCTCGCTTTTCCCACTTTTCACCTTTTTGAGTCGGTGCAAGGTGTATTTAATGCGCATTTATGATCTTATCTCTCCTAAAATGGCTATTTAAAGGGACTACCACCTATGCATTTGTCACATTGCTTGCTTCTATTTCTTTCCCGCATCCTTGCAATTGAGTCATTTGTTCATCTTCCTGTATCCCTTTGCATTTTCATCGCAAATATGTTCTTTGAAGGTTGTTCCTCTGTGCATTGTAAAAATGAAGATCAAGTTTCAAGGGCATGAACATCTGTCACCTCTGAAACCTCTATACCTAATATTGGGGATAGTGAAGTTTGACACTTGGACTTTGATGATTTCTAGGGTAGGTTAACATGTGACAACCCTGCTCCCATGGCCCAAATGATTAATGATAGTGGAATTGCATATGCTTCTAGTTTTCCCATCTCCGTGCAATGTGTCGACACCGTGCTCGCCTGCGGGGCTCATTTCAATCCAGATACCAAGGAGGTGGTTAATGTACATGGAGAATTGATTGCCAAAATGGATGCCTCCACCATTTCTGCTTCCCTACGCATTCCTGAGATAGAAGACTCCATTGTTCTTACTCTTGCTCAAGCTCAGACCCTATTTGATCAAGACAACGAAAAATACAAGGCACGAGTAGCAAAGTCATGGTTGAAGTGCCCTAAGAAGGGAGCGTCCCGACTCTCCAAAGCATTATTTAGGGTTGATTTCAATGAGGAGCTGTCAGATTTCATCATCTTGCTCGCTCATATTATGGGAATGCCCTCCACCAATGAATTTCATTTTTGGATGTGCCCATTTATAAACATCATCTGCGAGGGTAAGCAGAACATAAACTGGGCTGAGATTATTTGTATGAACTTGACTGAGCAATTATCAAATGTTCAACAAACTAAGAAGTTCTACATGAATTCTTATCTCATGTACACCCTAGCTGTATCTCAGGAGTGGTTTGGTTTCACTTACATGGAGGGCAAGAAAGATGAGCCCATCTACTCATACTGCCCTCAATTTACCCTCAAGACCAGCAATCACAATTTTAGAAGGGTAAATGATGCTTTCACCATGTACATTGTGAGACTCTTGGAGGGTGACACAACCAGAATATTTTATGATGAGGCTATGGCTCTGATAGCCAAGCGTGGGACTTTCTTCATCTAGTTCAGAAAATTCTCATACATCAGATTGGCTTGTTTTGAAAGCACTCCACTCAAGCTCCCCATGTTCTGCAATGATAAAATGGCTTTGGTCGAAGTGTGCAGGTAGCTGATAAACTTCACAGAACCTAACAAGATAAAAAGATCACCGGTCTTCATTTCCCTATCTCCTTGGGGAATTGTACATGTAAAACAACTCTAGATGCCCAAAACATAGAAAGGGCTATTGCTCCTCTCATTGTCCATTTCTTCAGACCCAGGACTTGTTTTGATCTGAAGAAGTTCATTGATCATAACCTCAGAATAACTTATCATCATAAACCGGACAATTTGAGGATTACTTTGGGTGATTGTGTTGATGATTTTGAAGCCAGGAGGAGGCATTATGGTAGACTCTCTTTGCAACAAATTATAGATCTCAATCTCTACCAAGTTCCTGAAGGGCTTAAGGATGATGATGAGGACTTGTAATCCTTTCAATATGAAATATTAATCAAACACACTCCTTTAGCAACCTTGGATTGGTATGTGAAGGAGAGAGATGATATGGGTGAGATAATTGCCCCTGTTATTGTCAGAACTAAGGTTTGATTTGACAGGAAAGTTTGTGAGTTCAAGAGGAGTCAGGGTAGATCTTCTTTAAGAGAAACTTCCACACCTAGGAAGGAAGAGCATACACCTAGTACTGAGGGACTCGAGCAAACCCCTCCTTCTTCCTCAATAAAAGAGCCTGAATTATCTACTCCTTCTTCTACTCAAGTGTATCAGAAGAAGGTTAATGAGGTTAATCAAGAGCCAATTGAGGAAGAAACTCTTCTGAGTGGTCAAAATTGCCTTGAGGGCCGGAGAACATTATTGTTCTAGGTGAAAGTGATGATGATGAAAGACTAGATCCTGCGGAAGCTCCTGAAATCACTGTTGAAGAAGAAAGGGAAGTTCCAAGTACTGAACCTCCTAGTTTAATAGAATCCTCTACAAAGGAAGTTCTTGAGGTTCCATTCACTTCTCTACTAGAGGCAACAGTGGTTAATACTTTCTCTTGGGCCTCTTGCTCCTCCTTCTTCTTCTACCTTTTCCTGGGTGTAGCTCTTAGTCGACATCAAGAAAAGGAAATCTTCTTCTCATCTAACAAGGCCTAATTTTGATGTTGTGGCAACTCAGTTGGGTACTGCTCCTCCTCCTCCAGCAAAGAGAGAAAAGATTACTTCAAGATTGGTAACTGATGCTTAGGGCCAGTAGTTCCTAGAGGTTGCAAAGCCCAAGGTTGATAAAGCAGAGCATGATCTTTTGGTCTCTAATCTAGAGCTTTCCAGGATCCCAATGGGAGAATCCACTCCTGAGAGTGAAGTTCATAACCTTCAAGAAATAGTAACTAAGGTTATTGATTGAGTGGAAAAGGGCAAGAAGACCATAGAGCAGTTGAAAGAATAGAATCAAGTTCTTTCAAACTTTATCAAATCATTGTTGGCCAAGGATAAAGTTTTGGATCCAACCCCACTGGCTGCTCTTCCACCCCCATGATTCTCAACCAGGATGAAGTTCAGAGCATCAAGGACATACACAAGTATTCAACTTATGGGAAGGCTATGGAAGCCATGGTGGATGATATGACTATAGCAGGTTTGAAATTCATTGTGGAAGCCTTTAAAACCAATTAAAAGGTGATCAATTTGCAGCAGAAACTCTCTTCCTTGATCAAAGCTATGGACAAGGAGCTGAAGGTCTGGAGTGGTTGTATTACAGATCTCCACCTAATGGGCCAAACTAATGAGAAGATCCTATTGGTCAACAATGCATTTGATGATGCCAAGAATAACTTGTCTAGGGCATGGATTTTTAGTGTTGAGTGGAAAATAAAGGTTCTGGAAGAAGCACTGGGAGAATTGAGGAATGCGTGGAAAAAAGAGAATCTTTTAAAACTTGTGTCTTATTAGCCTTCAAAGATATCCACTGCCATCTTCAAGATGAAACTACAGGTGTTCCCTTCTCTCTTCAAGAAATCAAGGCTTAGTTTAGAACCTTTGTCAAAGAAGATTTGTTCAAAGAAGAGTCATTACTAAGGAGAAGATGGAAGACCTTTGTTCTCTCTATTCAACTATTGCTGAAGCTAATAAAGAATATCTAGAGCATACCGAGTTTGATAAAGATATGGAGAAATGTCTAGGAATGTGGACTTATGCTAATGCCAACACAACAATTCCAAGAGGCATGGAGATAACAGAGGAATTAAAAATATTCAGGCATCGAATCCTCAAATCAGTGGGCCCCCCTCAGCCATAATCGGATGTTTCTTCTTCTAACTCCTCTTTCTCTTCTTCTATTTTTAGTACTGAGCTCCTTGTAATTTAATTAAGGACTTTATGTTGTATATTTCCTTAATTAATCCTTTGGTTAAAAGAAACGGTTACCAAGTGTAACCACTTTGTAAGCTATATATTGGGCTCTCCATGCCATTCTAAGGGGCTGGAACTCTGATTATTTTTGAAAGTGTAAAAGTGTTAAAAAGCTATCAATACAAAAGATTTCCCTTCCTGTTTCTATCTACATATTTTATTCTATCTTTCCTATCTTGAGTTTGTGAATCATTAATCTATTGCATTAAGAAGCTTTGTATTCTTATAGATGTCATTTCTAGAACTTTGTGTCTATGAGATAATATCTGATGGTTTTATGTGAATGATTATGTTCTATATATCATCCTTTCTCAACATTTATAGGAACTATTCTGCTATCTATATTTCCTGGGAATGCTGTTATGTTCTTCCTTTCCTTATTTAGTTTTTCTATTCCTTTATATTGATAATATACCTTAGAGATAAAACACTTTCATGATATTAGAGTTCCTCATTAAAGTTTTCAAGTTGTACATTTGTAAATAGTTTTTCCATTTGCTTTCAATAAGGGATCCTCTCCCATTAAAGAGGAGGGATTTTCTGTCCCCTGATTGTTACTTTCATTAAAGTCCTAATTTGACAACTAACAGTTTTTGGTGACTCCACTGGGGATTTGTTTCAATGAATTCTAGTTTTAAAGAATGATTTCTTGATCATTTCTGATCTGGCGACTCTAAGATTTACCCACGGTAGAAGGGCTCTTAGAATTGAGGATTCTCAGTTTCAACTCCTGAGCAACAAGGCTTTCCTCTTCCTTCAACAAGAGGAAATAGAAGAGCTCATTTTACAAGCACACCCCCTATTGAAGACAGAGCTTGTGAGAGTGGTAACCCTTAAGAGCAACTCAACCCTAATCTTTGTGCTTTGATTCTTGCTGGTGTTTCAGTCCCACTTCAAGTAGTTTTTCCAAGGATGGCAGCTCCATTACCTTGGGGTCAATGGATTGGACCTTTTCCCTCCTCAACCATTGCATGAGTTACCTAGAGGTAGCAGAAAGAAATTTCCCAAGTTCAGAGGTGATGACAAGGTACATCCTGATGAACACATTGCAGCCTTCATAGGTACATGTGGAGTCCTCGGTGTGAGAACATGTCAAGATTCTTGTGGAGACTTTGCAAGATAATGTAGTAGACTGGTTTTACCATCTTCCCGCTGGGCCTATCACCAATTGGGACACCATGACAACCCAGTTTGAGAAGTGTTTTAAACTTGCAGAAGACGTGCATGCTTTATTAGCCTAGATTTCCCAAACCAAGAAGGAACCACAGGAGCCTATGAGAGAATTTGTGGCCAAGTTTAATAAGTTTATTAATAAGATCCCATAAGCTACCTGACCTGTGGATAAAATTCAAAAATGTTTCTTCCTAAATGCTCAATTTACTTGAGGTAAGCTACACATTGAGGAGAGCTAATCTTGCAACTTTGGATGCTGATCAAAGTTTAGCCGTCAGTGTTGAAGATGATCTGATCATGTCTGGAAAATTAAAGAGAGATTCTTCCAAATCCAAAACTCCTTCTTCTTCCTCCACCCCCGAACTAACGTGCAGATCAGTTAAGATAAAATTTGACCAATGACCTCATTTCCATTAAGAAATAATTGGCTCAGCATGCTCCTTATCAAGACATTCCAAGGAAGAACTTCCAGCCTAGAAACTGTTTTCCTTCTTCTCAGACGAGGTTGGAAATCGAAGGACCACCCATCAAAGTTCTTGTTAATGCAACTTGTGAAGTTGAAGAACCTGATGATGAAGAGGTTAATGAAGACTTTGAAGAACTTGAAGAAGAGGTTGAGGAAGAACTTGATGGATCTCAAGTTAATTTCCTCACTACTGAAGGCATGGATGAAGAAGATGATTATGATGAAGTAGTGGTAGAGATGAACAATGAGTCATATGTTGTTATGACTCGGGAGTAGAAAAACAAGAAATAAAAAGTGATGCAACCCGCTAAAAAATCTAAGGAGTATCCCATGACTATTCCAGTGGTTTCAAGAAGAGGATCTCCTATTCCCACTGCATCCATGCAAAAGGTGAGTTCTGCTAATTCTTCTTCTTCTACTCCTACTTCTAAAACTCCTTTTTCTTCAACTCTAAAACCTGATAAGCCTAGGGTTCCTAGTGATGAGACCTCATCCACCTCTGGATCCTTTGATATCATCAATCACCTTAAGAGGAAAAAATCCAAATTTCAGAGGCTGAGTTTTATCAAACCCATCCAAAAGCCTTTGCCAAAATGGTCCATTTTGTCAATTCCCATTCCAAAGCTTCATCCAACACTTCTAAAGGTATTTTTCCCACTCCCTCTTCCGCACCTCAATCAAGTCTTGTAGCTGCAGTCACCTCACCTAATGAGAAAATCAAACCATTCTATGTGACCCTCCTCATAGCTGGCCATAGACTCATAATTGTGTCATAGACTCAGGAGCATCGGATAATGTGATGCCTGCCAAAGTAGCTCATGCTTTGGGTCTTACCCTCACACATGCTATTGGTTCTTGCTATTCCATGGAGAGTAGAGAGGTGCCTTTGGTCGGGAGAATTAAGGATGCACAAGTAGCTTTTGCTACTTTACTAGAAAAAAGGTCTTAGCTACTATTCTGGTAGCTGATATTACTCCTTCATATGGCATGCTGTTGAGTAGAATTTTTGTAAGGATGTAGGAGGAGATTCAAATGGATTGGTCTCATGCTCTTATACCAGTCAATGGAAAAATGAAGAAGTTGCTACTGAAAAGAAAACTGAATATATTGTGCAAAAGACAGATGATCCCAAGGCACAAATACTTTATGAAGATATTGGGCATGGAAATTACATGATCATGTCTCAAGATGAGGTGGAACATCCCAAGGAAGTGCTTCATGATCCTAATGGTGTTTGGAATTTGGAATTTGATGGAAGCTGCTCTTCAGCTGGTTTTGGGGCTGGTGTGGTATTGATATCTCCAGAGGAAAAATTTTATCCTTTCTCATTCAAACTGCAGTTTGAAAATACAAATAACACAAGAATATGAAGCTCTCATCCTTGGACTAAACGTAGCAAAAAGAAAGAGGTGTGAAGAACCTCCTGGCTCGTGGAGATGCGGAATTGGTTGTCAAGCAAGTCAGAGACCTTTTCCAAGTAAAGAATAGAAGATTGAAGCATTATAGGAATCTAGTTTGGGATTCTATTGAATTCTTTGATGCCTTTTCCATCAAAGCAAAGGCGAAGGGAAAGGAACACTAGGGATGATTCCTAGTCTGTTTTTTAGGGGTCTTTCTAATACCTCATCTTGACTTCTCTCGGAAAAAAATTCACCATCAAATGATCCATAGACAAAGTGTACCGAGATAATGCAAGATATTGGAAAGTTTTAATGATGACCAACATTTTCTCTCCATCCTAGAACTTAGAGATAACTTTGATCAATTGTATTTCGAGGGAAGTGATAATCTTCCTCGGGAGAGTGTCTTTTCAAATGAGGAAGGTGTCAAGGAGGAGATGGATCAAGATGGATGCATCAAACTAAAAGGTAACAAGATTCCTAAAGGGTTGGTAAGTCTAGAGGAATTGTTTGATAAACATGATAGATATGTCAAGTCCAAGGCTTCCAAAGGAGCTCCGAAGTGTGAAAAGATTAACATTGGGAGTTCGCACGAGCCCAAAATGGTGAATGTTGGAAAGTGTTGCACCCAAGAGGAAAGGAAAAAGGTGGTAAATTTGTTGAAGAAGTACGTTGATGTCCTTGCTTATTCTTATGATGATCTGAAAGCCTTTCAGCCAAAAGAAAATCAACATTTCATCCCTCTCAAACCTGGGATTAAAACTTTCAAGTAGAAGTAAAGGCATTACAATCCAAATATTACTGACACTATTTTTCAAGAGATAGAAAAGTTGTTGAAAGCCAAGATTATCTTCCCCATTCATCACTTAACATGGATTGCAAATATTATACCTATCAGGAAGAAAAATGGTGAGATCTGGATCTGTGTTGACTTTGGGAATCTAAATCAGGCTTCTTTGAAGGAAAACTATCCTCTACCCATGATAGATCAGGTGTTACAAGTTGTCCTGGTTCAGAAATGTTGTCCATGCTTGATGGTTTCTCAGGATATAACCAAGTGGAGGTCAATACTGTAGATCAACACAAGACTTCCTTTACCACTCCTTGGGGTACTTTTTCCTACAAGAGGATGCCCTTTGGCCTCATTAATGCTGGTGCCACCTTTCAGAGAGCTATGGATTTGGCCTTTGGAAGTCTGAAAGGGAAATGTATTGTTGTGTATCTAGATGACCTAACTGTATTTTCCAAAACTAGAGCAGATCACTTTCAACATCTAGAAACAGTTCTCTTGAAATGCAGAGAACATGAGTCTCTCTCAATCCCAAGAAATGTATATTTTGGTTTACGGAGGGCAAGATATTGGGACATGTTGTCTCCAAAGAAGGGATCAAGATTGATCCTGAACGAGTTCAAGATTTCTAGCAGATTCCTCTTCCCACAAGCAAAAAGGGAGTGCATTCTTTCTTTGGTAAGATCAAATTCCTGAGAAGATTCATCCCCAAATTTGTAGAGCTAACTTTGAATATCTCCCAGATGATGAAAGGAAAACATGTGTTTAGTTGGTCCTCTAAAGGGAAGGAGTCATTTGAAGGCATTAAAAAAGATATTGCTAAGACTCCTATCCTAGCATGTCCAGATTTCAACAAGGATTTTATTATCTATTGCTATGCCACAAAAAGTACCTTGGCCACTGTGTTGAATCTGAAAGATTATGAATATCATGAGCTCCCAATTGAATTCATGAGTTATATTCTAAAAAATCATGAGTTGAAGTACACTATGATGGAGAAACATGTTTTTGCAGTAGTAAAGTTGCTAAGCTTCCAATTTTACATTCTTAACTCTCACTCACAGTGCTTGTGCTGCGGCATGACTATCAAGTCTATTCTTACACAATAGGATTTTGGAACCAAGAGAGGAAATTGGGTCACAAAGGTTTAGGAATATGATCTTGAAATCAAACCAACGAAACTAGTTTGGGGTAAAGGCCTGTGTGAACTCATTGCTAAAGGAGCTAGTCATGAGTTGCCTAAGGATGATGTTGATGTTCCTATTGTTCTATTTCTCAACTCAAATGATGAATGTGACTAATAATGCTTCTAATTTTTCTTTTGCCGAGATGATGGATTTCTGCTATGGATATGTAATTTCCCTTGCTCACTCTTCAGATTACTACCCTCAAGGGAATGGATAGGCGGGATCAACAAACAAAAATTTGGAGTCCATTGTTAGAAAACTTGTTAATGAATCTCAGAGAAATTGGCACAAGAAGCTCTATGATGCTCTTTGGGAAGATAGGATCACACCCAAAAGAGCAATTGGGATGTCCCCTTTTCAAGTTGTGTATGGTGTGGAAGCTCTACTACCAAGTGACGGGAACTACCAACTTTGAATTTGATGAAAGCTATTGAAGACACTAGTTTCAGTGACTCTTTAGAGAAGAGGATCATGTATCTTCATAAGCTAGATGAAGACAGACTGCAGGTTTTTGATAGGATCTCTGCCCATCAAGAAGGTGAAGTATTTATTTGATAAGAAATCCAGAGCCAAAGATTTCAAAGTTGGAGACATTATTTTTCTATGGGAAAAAGGCATGAAACTTGAGCAAGCCATGGTAAGTTTGTCTCTCTTTGGCTTGGTCCTTTCAGAATCAGGCATTTTAGTGGTGAAAACTCTTTCTATCTTGATTACATGGATGGATCCTCTCTCCCACTTCCTTATAGTGGGCAGTACCTGAAATTGTTCAAGTCCTACGTGATTAGGAAGTCCTTTGTATATTATGTATAATGTGTGTTTTCTTTTCCTTGTCGTTGTTTTGGTTGTTTGCCTTTCCTCATCTTTATGTGTTTCCTTCGTATTGTTTTGCTTTTGACTCTTCGTGGCCCAATGGATAAGGCACTGGTATTCTTCTGTAGAGTTTTTCTTGAATTTTTGTCTTGCCTTGTTCAGTGATCTAGTCAAGTCATCCCCATAAAGAGCCAACTATTGTCCTCTCAAAATTCCCCTCTTTTGAAAGTTGAAAAATTTGAAAAATTTGAGTTGGCACCCTTCAGTAATGTTTTAGTGAAGAATAAATTTGAAGAGATAGTGAAAATTGTGTTTATTGGGGTCATTTTAGTGACTTGCGGGTCTATCGGACATTTTTTCCCCTCATGTCCCAAGTACTGGTGGACCTTCTATTCACCGATTGGTTGATTCCCCCACAAGTCCTTGTCTGTCGGCTTTATCAGAACTTTTTGGCCCATTTGTCCCAAGTTCACCCAGATTTCCTTTTCCCTGATCCCCTGCCTCGGCCACATCGGGTTCTTCACACTTTTCAGGCCCATCTGTCCCAAGTGCATACAAGATTTCTGTTCCCCGATTCCCGATCACCTCATCGGCCCGAATTGGGTCTTCGCGCCCTTCATGTTTCTGTGTCCCTAGACCGCCCGTGCTCTTTTGGCCCACATTCCTGCATCGCCCACATCATCCGATGTGGATTTTGCATCCCCGATGTCCCAAATGTTCTAAGGACCATCCGGCCTATTTTTCCACTTTTCCCACTTTTCACCTTTTTGAGTTGGTGCAAGGTGTATTTAATGCGCATTTATGATCTTCTCTCTCCTAAATGGCTATTTAAAGGGACTACCACCTATGCATTTGTCACATTGCTTGCTTGTTATTTCTTGCCCACATCCTTGCAATTGAGTCATTTGTTCATTCCCTATCCCTTTGCATTTTCATTGTGAATTTGTTCTTTGAAGGTTGTTCCTCTGTGCATTACAAAAATGAAGATCAAGTTTCAAGGGCATGAACATCTATCGCCTCTGGAGACCTCTGTACCTAATATTGGGGATAGTGAAGTTTGACACTTGGACTTTGATGATTTCTGGGGCAGGTTAACATGTGACAACCCTGCTCCCATGGCCCAAATGATTAATGACAATGGGATTACATATGCTACTTGTTTTCCCATCTCCGTGCAATGTGTTGACACCGTGCTCACCTGCGGGGCTCATTTCAATCCAAATACCAAAGAGGTGGTTAATGTACATGGAGAATTGATTGCCAAACTGGATGCCACCACCATTGCTACTACCCTACACATTCTTGAGTTAGAAGAATCCATTGTTCTTACTCTTGCTCAAGCTCAGGCCCTATTTGATCAAGACAACATAAAATACAACGCACGAGTAGAAAAGTCATGGTTGAAGTGCCCTAAGAAGGGAGCATCTCGACTCTCCAAAGCATTATTCATAGTGTATTTCAATGAGGAGTTATCATATTTCATCATCTTGCTCACTCATATTACGGGTATGCCCTCCACCAATGAATTTCATTTTTGGACGTGCCCATTTATAAACATCATCTGCGAGGGTAAGCAAAACATAAACTGGGCTGAGATTATTTGTATGAACTTTGACTGAGAAATTGTCAAATGTTCAGCAAACTAAGAAGTTCTACATGACTTCTTATCTCATGTACACCCTAGCTGCATCTCGGGAGTGGTTTGGTTTCACTTACATTGAGGGCAAGAAAGATGATCCCATCTACTCATATTTCCCTCAATTTACCCTCAAGACCAGCAATCACAATTTTAGAAGGGTAAATGATGCTTTCACCATGTACATTGTGAGACTCTTGGAGGGTGACATAGCCAGAATATTTTATGATGAGGCTATGGCTCTAATAGCCAAGTATGGGGCTTTCTTCATCCAGTTCAGAAAATTCTCATACATCAGATTGGCTTGTTTTGAAAGCACTCCACTCAAGCTCCCCATGTTCTATAATGATAAAATGGCTTTGGTCGAAGTGTGCAAGTAGCTAGATAAACTTCACAGAACCTGCCGATATAAGAAGATCACTGGTCTTCATTTCCCTATCTCCTTGGGGAATTATACCTGTAAAACAACTCTATATGACCAAAACATAGAAAGGGATATTGCTCGTCTCACTATCCATTTCTTCAGGCCCAAGACTTGTTTTGATTTGAAGAAGTTCATTGATCATAACCTCAGAATTACTTATCATCATAAACTAGACACTGAGGATTACTGGGGCATATTGTGCTGATGATTTTGAAGCCGGGAGGAGGCATTATGGTAGAATCTCTCTTCAAAAATTATAGATCTCAATATATACCAAGTTCTTGAAGGGCTTAAGGATGGTGATGAGGACTTGCAATCCTTTGAATATGAAAGATTAATCAAATACATTCCTTTAGAAACCCTGTATTCGTATGTGAAGGAGAGAGATGATTTGAATGAGATACTTACCCCTGTTATTGTCAAAACTAAGGTTTGGTTCGACAGAAAGTTTGTGAGTTCAAGAGGAGTCGGGTAGATCTTCTTCAAGAGAAAATTCCACACCTAGGAAGGAAGAGCATACACTGCACCGAGGGACTCGAGCAAACCCTCCTTCCTCAATAAAAGAGCTCGAATTATCTACTCCTTCTTCTACTCAAGTGTGTCAAGAAGGTTAATGAGGTTAATCAAGAACCAATTGAGGAAGAAACTCTTCGGAGCGGTCGAATTACCTTTAGGGTTGGAGAACATTATTGTTCTAAGTGAAAGTGATGATGATGAAATACTAGATCCAAAAGGAAGCTCCCAAATCACTATTGAAGAAGAAAGGGAAGTTCCAAGTACTGAACCTCCTAGTTTAATAGACTCCTCTACAAAGGAAGTTCATAAGGTTCCATTCACTTCTCTACTGGAGGAAAAAGTGGTTAATACTTTGAGTGCCATGAGTACACTTGCTCTTACACCTCTTTCTCCTTTCTTCTTCTACCTTTGCGTGGTACAACCCTTGGTCGACAACAAGAAAAGAGAAATCTTCTTCTTGTCTAACAAGGCCTGATTTTGATGTTGTGGCAACTCTGCTGGGTACTACTCCTCCTCCTCCAACAAAGAGAGCAAAGATTACTTCAAGATTGGTAACTGATGCTCAGGGCCAACAATTCCTAGAGGTTGCAAAGCCCAAGGTTGATAAAGCAGAGAAGGATCTTTTGGTCTCTGATTTGGAGCTTTCCAGGATCCCAATGGGAGAATCCACTCCTGAGAGTGAAGTTCATAACCTTTAGGAAACAGTAACTAAGGTTATTGAATGAGTGGAGAAAGGAAAACAAGACCATAGAGCAGTTGGAAGAACAAAATCAAGTTCTTTCCAACTTTATCAAATCATTGTTGGCCAAGGATAAAGTTTTGGATCTAGCCCCACTGGCTGCTCTCCCACCCCCATGATTCTCAGCCAGGATGAAGTTTAGAGCATCAAAGACATACACAAGTATTCAACTTATGGGAAGGCTATGGAAGCCATGGTGGATGATATGACTATAGTAGGTTTGAACTTCATTGTGGAAGCCTTCAAAACCAATGAAAAGGTGATCAATTTGTAGCAAAAACTCTCTTCCTCAATCAAAGCTATGGACAAGGAGCTGAAGGT
Source organism: Taxus wallichiana var. yunnanensis (assembly GCA_018340775.1). Taxonomy (NCBI): domain Eukaryota; kingdom Viridiplantae; phylum Streptophyta; class Pinopsida; order Cupressales; family Taxaceae; genus Taxus; species Taxus wallichiana. The sequence continues at coordinate 815,817,792 of CM031238.1, read as the reverse complement.
CTGGAGTGGTTGTATTACAGATCTCCACCTAATGGGCCAAACTGATGAGAAGATCCTATTGGTCAACAATGTATTTGATGATGCCAAGAATAACTTGTCAAGGGCATGGATTTTCAGTGTTGAGTGGAAAATAAAGGTTCTAGAAGAAGCACTGGGAGAATTGAGGAATGTGTGGCAAAAAGGAGAATCTTTTAAAACTTGTGTCTCATCAACCTTCAAAGATATCCACTTGCCATCTTCAAGATGAAACTACAGTGTTTCCTTCTCTCTTCAAGAAATCAAGGCTCAGTTTAGAACCTTTGTCAAGGAAGATTTGTTTAAAGAAGAGTCATTTACTAAGGAGAAGATGGAAGACATTTATTCTCTCCATTCAGCTATTGCTGAAGCTAATAAAGAATATCTGGAGCATACCGAGTTTGATAAAGATATGGAGAAATGTATAGGAATGTGAACTCATGCTACTACCAACACAAAAATTCCAAGAGGCATGTAGATAGCAGAGGCATTAAAAATATTCAGGCATCGAATCCTCAAATCAGTGGGCCCCCCTCAGCCATAATAGGATGTTTCTTCTTCTAGCTCCTCTTTCTCTTCTTCTATTATTAGTACTTCCGAGCTCCTTGTAATTTAATTAAGGACTTTATGTTGTATATTTCCTTAACTAATCCTTTGGTTAAAAGAAACGGTTACCAAGTGTAACTACTTTATAAGATATATATTGGGCTCTCCATGCCATTTCATAGAGGCTAGAACTCTGATTATTTTTGAAAGTGTAAAAGTGTTAAAAAGATATCAATATAGAAGATTTCCCTTCCTGTTTCTATCTACATCTTTTTTTCTATCTTGCCTATCTTGAGTTTGTGAATCATTAAATCTATTGCATTAAGAATCTTTGTATTCTTATAAAATTCATTTCTAGAACTTTGTGTCTATGAGATAATATCTTATGGTTTTATGTGAATGATTAAGTTCTATATATCATCCTTTCTCAACATTTATATTGAACTATTATGCTATCTATATTTCCTAGGAATGATGTTATGTTCTTCCTTTCCCTTATTTAGTTCTTCTATTCCTTTGTATTGATAATCTACCTTGGAGATAAAACACGTTCATGATATCAGAGTTCCTCATTAAAGTTGGAAGTTGTACATTTGTAAATAGTTTTTCCGTTTGCTTTCAATAAGGGAACCTATCCCATCAAAAGAGGAGGGAATTTATGTCCTCTGACTATTGCTTTCACTAAATTCCTAATTTGACAACCAAATTTTAGGAATTAGAGAACAAATATGCAAAAACAATTCCTCAAACCACAGTAGTAGGAAACTATATAGTAGAATTATACTTGCAGAAATATAACAACATAAATAAATAATGCACAAAAGAAGACAAGACACGATTTAACGTGGTTCACGCAATGTGGGCTACGTCCACCAAGAACTTTCTTAGATTTTATTATCATAAGAGTAAAAAAACTCTCACAGAGTCTTCTCTCGGTTTGAAGTCACAACAGAATTCCAAAGATGCTAAACCACATCTAAACCACAATTGACACCCAATTTCATAACCTTGATCACTCTTGATCACCTCTTGATCATTAAGACTCGGACCTCTTGAACACTCAAGATATCTTCAAGATACCCTAACACCTCTATTTTTAGGATTAAAATCCTCTTAAGAAGTCTCAAATCCGACCCTAGAAGTTTGAAAGTTGTGATCTCTTTCAACTTCCCACGGCTGGAAAAATAGTCCCGATGTTAACGACCAATTAACAAACATTGCAGCAATGACACATTGACTACACAACAATGTCATAGAAAATAACTGCAGAATGCTCCTAAAGTCTTCAAACTTAACCGTTCGAGCTCCAGCACTTCAACACTGATTCAAGAAGACCAAAAACATGCTCCACACCCCAACAATCTTCCACTTGGAGACTATTTCCACCGAGAAAAGTTCTTAACCCTTTATTATCAACCATGAAGGCTAGTCAAAGTTGAACACAACTTCAACTTCTCCCTTTTACCGCCTTGGTTATCATATCCATGAGGATTCTCGAAGTTTGTATGAATATTTTATAGCTTCAACTTATCTTCTTCCAAAGCTGTCATGATGAAATGATATCTCAGTTTAATATGCTTCATCCTAGAGTGGAAAGCGAAGTTCTTCGCCAAATGAATAACACTCTGATTATCACTGTGTAGTCTCTCAACTTCCTGCTTATGACCCAACTCATCAAGCAACTGTTGTATCCAAATCATCTCCTTGCTTGTCTATGTGGTAGTAACATACTCAGCCTCTGTGGTTGACAAAGCCACAACCTTTTGTAACCGTGAAATCCAACTCACTGTTGTATCACCAACCGTAAATACATAACATGTCGTGCTCCTCCTGCTGTCCAAATCTCTTGCCATGTCCGAATCTACATATCCATGTAATGTAGTGTCTGATCCACCAAAACACAATGTTGCTCCTATGGTCCCTCTCAAATACCGAAGGATCCACTTTCTTGCTTGTCGAGTGCTCTCTACTGGATCACTCATAAACTCTGCTCACTTTGCTCCCATTACATGGGAAATGTCGGCCTAATGCATACCATGGCATACATCAAGCTACCAACTGCTGATGAGTACGGTACCCTGGACATCTGGATTCTATCCTCCTCAGTCTTGGGACTCTGCTCCTTTGATAATTTAAAGTGACCTGCCAAAGGAGTACTAACTGGTTTAGCATCCTACATACTAAAACTCTCCAAGACCTTCTTTATGTAATCTTCTTGAGATAATACCAGCTTCATCTCCTTCCTATTCTGATTTATTCTCATACCAAGGATTTGTTTTATTGCCCCCAAATCCTTCATAGTAAAGGAGTCACCTAGCTACTTCTTGAGTACCTTTATTTCCTACATGTTCTTCCCTGCCGCAAAAGCATATCATCTACATACGAGCACAAAATAATATAAATAACATCAAGAAACTTTTAAATGTACACGCAATGGTCTAAGTAACACCTGGAGTAACCCTTCTCCTGCATAAAATTGTCAAACTTCATGTACCACTGCCATGGAGCTTGTTTCAGGCCATACAAGCTCTTCTTCAATTTGCACACTAACCTCTCCTTCCCTTTGACCTCATAACCACCGTGGCTCTTGCTGTACAATTCCTCCTCTAACTCACCATGAAGGAATGTAGTCTTCACATCCAATCTGTTCTAAGTGTAGGTATTCTACTACAACTAAACCAAGAACAGTCCTAATAGAAGTCATTTTAACAACTAGAGAAACAATTTCATCAAAGTCTATACCTTTCTTAATGCTGTGCAAATCCTTTGATCACCAACCAGGCCTTATATCATTTCCTGCCTCCATCTTCCTCTTTGATTCTATACACCCACTTGTTCTACAATGCTCTCTTGCCCTCGAGTAGCTCCACTAGATCCCAAGTCTAGTTTTCCATAAGAGATCTATGCTCTTTATCCATGGCTTGCTCCCACTTCTTCCTGGAATCCACCTGCACTACTTCCTCAAAGCACTCTAGCTCTCAACTATCAGTGAGAAATAAATAATTCATAGATGGAGTAAATCATTCAGGTTCCCTTTTTACCCTAGAAGACCTTCTCACGTCAGGAGTTTGGGGTTCTTGATGAGTAGAGTACTGAACTAGCTGTGCTGGAACATGTTGTACCTGAACTGGCCCCTTGGACACCTTACTATCCACAATGTCCTCTAACACTGTGTATTCTTTCTTTGATTCCTCTTTCTGTTCTTGCAACTGATCTTTATACATGATTTTTTCATTAAAGACAATATCTCTAGACCAAAATATTTTCTTGTCTTTAAGACTCCAAACAAGGAAACTAAAATCATCTTCACCATATCCAACAAAGGTGCATTTCTTAGACTTAGCCTCTAACTTGGTCCTATCATCTTTATCAATGTGAACAAATACCTCACATCCAAATACTATAAGAAATGAGTAATCAATTTTCTTACCAGACCAAGCCTCCTCAGGTATACCTCCATCCAAAGCCATAAAGGGTCCTTTGTTAATAAGATAAACAACTATGCTTACCTTCCACCCAAAACATGAGTGCTAGCCCCGCATGTAACCTCATGCACCTAGCATGCTCCATGATTGTCCTTGTTCATTCTCTCTGACACTCCATTTTCTTGTGGAGTATTTAAAACTATTATTTACTGTGAATCCTATTTACCAAACGATACTCAAGAAATTCATTATTGCAATATTCCCTCCACTATCTGACCTGAGACATTTCAACTTGAGACATGTTTCATTCTCAACCAAGGCTTTCCATCTTTTGAAAGTTTCAAACACATCAGATTTCTTTCTAATGCAATATACCCAAAATTTTCTAGTTGCATCATCAATGAAAGTGACGTAATAACATGAACCACCAATAGATTTTACCTTAGCTAGCCCCCATACATCTATATGCACTAACTCCAACTTACCCTCCTTCCTGGTAGGTCCAACCTTGAGGAATCTCACCCGCTTCTGTTTCCCATAAACACAGTCCTCACAGAAGTCCAAATCTAACTCCTTTAATCCGAGCAACCTATCCTTTATAATTTGCATGCCCTTATGACTCATATGATCGAGTCTTTGGTGCCACAAAGTTACATCTCCATCTGCAATAACTAAATTGCAATAATCAGCACCACTGGTTAAATACAAAGTACCATTTTTCTTACCTCTTGCAACCACAAGAGCTCCCTTGGTAACCTTCCAAGAATCCGTTGTAAAACTAACCGTACATCCATCACTACTCTTTCAATTGTCTCATTGATATCAAATTCTGCCTCAACTTAGGCACATGATTGAAATCCTTAAGTAGCCATGTGTTCCCATTCTACATTTTCACTGAACATAACCTTTTTTCGTACTATCTTTGCATGGTTCATCATCACCAAGCTATACATGTCCAAAATCACCTTGAAAAAAATCAGTAAAGTAATGTCTATGTGGGGTGGCATGGAAATAAGCCCCTAAATCTAACACCAAAGATTCAACAATATTATCTAAAGAAAGAATTAAGGCATCTTGAAAAACATCACCTGTTGCCAAATTTACCTTCTTAGTTTCCTCCTTCTTGTTCTTCTTATCCCGAAGAGCCCAACAATCTTTCTTAGCATGACCAACCTTCCCACAATGCCAACATTCTAACTTACTCTTAGACTTTGACCTTCCGTGATCATTCGACTTCCCATGGTTACCTTTCCCTTTGTTCTTTTGTCTCCCTCTACTCTCCACCATCAAAGATTTTCAGAAGTAGAAGAATCTCTCAGTGCTCTTCCTTTACATTTCCTCGCTTAGGATCACACCTATTACATCCTCAAACTTCAGCTTTGAGTTATTAGAGACTGAATTACTTACAACCATAACCAAGTTGTCCCAGCTATCTGGCTAGGAGTAAAAAATCAAAAAGCCTTGAAATCATTATCAATGTCAATTTTCTTGAGTTTAACATACTCACAATTGTATTAATTCATTTAAATGATCAAAGAACAAAACCATTCTTAGAAAT